>CM024603.1:37254509-37762384 GCA_014182555.1 Eucalyptus erythrocorys | reverse complement strand
GTTTTACCAGTTTGGGCTTGGGCTTGGGCTTGGGCTTTGGCATTTGGGATGGGCTTGGGCCACTAATTAGCCCGTTATTCTTGGACCGGGGGCGAGAACTTTGCATGGCTTTAGATTGATTGCTAATTAAAGAAGAATAGTTGACAAAATACAACACTTTGCCAAAGCAGGGTTCACGAATTAATGAAGATTTAAAGCAAGGTGTTTGAGCACGGATCACTTGTTTAGATACGTACTACGTAGCAGAGCAGAGACGAGAGCAAGAACCATACGGTGGTAGCAAGTGATCTCCATGAAAACTAATTTTGTGCTTAGATCATGGCTTCTCGGAAATTGATAATTTATGTTTCTCGATTATATTTCCCGATGCTCCCTCCCACGTGTAAAGAGGCCTTAAACAAACAAACCACGACATGTATATCTCTTGATCTGTCTTTTGATATCATAATCGAGTTCAATTATCGCTGTTCGTAAACACTTTTGATATTATGATCGAGTTCAATTAACGATGTTCCTAAATGCTCTAGAGGAGCGAATATCGGGAGAAAAAGCCAATGTGTGGACCATTACAGCTATCGATCAGTCAGATTCTACCGGGCTCTCGCGATCGATCTGATTTGAACGAGCAGGTAAATGGTGAAGGGAAAGCAGAAGGTTTTTGTCTCATCACAAGCGACGTACACAGAAGCCGGATCGACGCATCAACTGGGATCATTCAATCGACCGAGAAGAAAACAGAGCAGCGGGGCGACAACGACAGTCACTCGGTGGACGCGCTCGTGTGGTCCGAACACGAGACGCGAAAGCATCCGCGTCGCGGTTCATCGTTCTATTTTGGGAGCATCGTTCTTGAATAGGCCGCCAGGGGGATGGGATGGCGCGGGGAGATCTTTGGGGTGGGGACCGTATCGTTCGACCTCGTACGTCCGTCCCCATCGTGCATCATTGCCCCCGTCGTGCGGACCCGCCCCTTTGAGCGATCGATCGATTAGCCCTCCACGTTAATTAACCTAGTCGTTTCCATCTCGAGAAAAGTGGAAGCATTGTACGAGGGAGCGAAGGCCATGGAAGGAAGGGTTGGGGGGGGGGTGTGAAAGGATGGTAAATTCAGATGGGGACCAGCCATCTTTCGTCATAAATGGTATAAGTGAAAAGGAAAGAAAAGGTCAAAAAAGAGAAGGCTTCGAAGTCATCGAGCCAAAATTAGTGGTGTATATTCAACGATATAATAGCAAACGCAAATTAGTAATCTCAGACGCTGTCATATTTGACTATAGAACGACATCCGTCATATTTGACTGAGTGGCCGACAATGTATCTAAACTTGTTTGACAAAAGTGGCATATATTAAGTGCACCTATAATACTGTTGATTAATCTTTTCGCTAATTACGCATGACCGACAATTTAGGTGGAATACACAAAACACATACATTGTGGGATGCAATCCAAGGAACTCGAGCAGTCTAAGCTCGAGAAGACAGACTTGATTGAGAGAGTAATCAAGTAATGATTAGGTCGTAAAGACCCACCGAAATAATTTATCAATTAATTAAGTTACTTATCCCTCAACCTGTCTTTTTGGAAATGATGTGCCCTGAAGTCCATTCATTGTCTATCCAAATTTTCACTTAAATGAGAATGCTGCGACTGCTTTTTCAACCCAGAGAGAGAGAGAGAGAGAGAGAGAGAGAGAGGGGGGTTAATACGTATGGTCGATTGAATGGAGATCGAAATGAAAACTGCTGTTTATACCACTCATCCTAAAGCATCCATAACAGACAATCAAGTCATCGGGACCAAATGCTTCTTGATGATGGTTCGATCAATCTGTCCCTCCTCCTAATGTAAAACCCTTCTCGTCTAAGGCCTACTTGTCCGAATGCATGGACATGGTAAGAGGATTCTGTCATGCTTGCTCTTCTTTTGTAGGGTTTCCAGAAAGGTAACAGTTGAGGGAAAAGAGAGAGTGATACAGCACAACTAGGACGGGGGCCAATCGATCGCAAATATACTCTGGAGATGAGCAGCTTCCGGTGAGGAGCCATGGAGATACAGCAGCAGAAGACCGCTTTTTCACATCTTATGCCATATTCCATCCGTAAATAACTTTTTCGCCTGCAACAGAAGACCTGCCGTTGAGTAATTTGACCCGAGAGAACACGGCATGAATTAATCTTACCACAATAACGAAAGCTACAGCCCCGACTTGTCAGTCTCGAGGAAGAAATTTCTCACAAACATCCTACTTTCTGGCGTGAACTGGACGGACTTTGACTCGACAAGGGAGAGGAAGAAGCTCAATCGAGGGTACAGGCCAAAAGAAGGTAGTCCGATGATATGGCATGCTCATCTCCTAACTACATCTGTGTAAATGAACAGCACGCGGCGGACCAGAACACAGGACACCAGATGCCAACGACCCAAAACCAGAACCACAAGAACGCACTCAGCACAATAGTAAAGAACGTCAAAACGGCCTTTCTTTTTTCCCCTCGAAAATCAAGATCGTTAAGCTAATTATATTCATAGCTACTTTAGGTTTAATAAGTCGACAGAGGCCTGGATAGAATAAGAAAACGATTAGTCGATGAAACCACAAGGATGAAAATCTTCTATGGTGCCGACTCCGAAAACCCTAACTCAAACTTTGTTAACAAGAAGAGACAGCAGACACTACACCATTAATTTGCATAGTGGTAGTCTTGCACCCCAGTTAAAAGGCTGGTTTCCAGAACATCTCCAAATTTCACACGACATATACATAGAGGATATTATTGTGCAAAAACATGAGGGAATCAATTATTGGAAGAGAACTAACTTTTCACATCATACATACGAATATACACCGTCACGTTAAATCATTCTAGGAGGATCAATGAGACACAAAAAGTAGATATCACATCCTCAAAAGGCTACGAGAATCATAGTTTCCACAAAAATCCACCCATGCACAATTTCTGAAAGTACACGGGAAAATATCTTCCCGTCTTACACTAATTCTCTGGTGTGATCTCTCAGTTGTACTCCACCATTGCCTTTTTCTTCCTCCCACCATGTGAAGTGTGGACCTCAAGCAAAGGTGGGAAATTTCATCTGTCAATTGCCACAAAAAGAGGACTTTTCTTCTTCTCCTCCTCCTTTCCCCCTGCACGAGAGCTAGTGCCTCCCAAAATATGCCATTGACGCAATAGTTGCATCTTAAATTTGTTTCTTGAAATCCATCATTTTTCTAACCCCATTCTCATTAAAAGAGGATTTTAATTAATTCTTCTAAGCTTCACCTTTCTAATATAAAAGAGTGGCATGTGATACTAAGTAGCTCTTAGTTAAGGGTACTCTCAATGCAACATTGGCTAAGCGAGCTCAAATTAGATATACTTCTTCAAGAAATCCGGCATATGCAACGAAAATCTTGTACGACATACAAATAATAAACACAACTCTAGAATCAGAATGCATAAACTTTTGAGGGGCTAGTCTGAATAAGATACGTATTTTCCCCTAGAAATTCAATCAAGAAATTAGATTGTAATAATCATGAACAAAAACCTCCTAATCTTGATAAATTAATGTTAACTGGCTCTGAAAAATGAGAGACATCACAATTCGGAGCCAAGTTCCCTCTTTCTTTTGGCTTATCTTCTATGCAGGCGAACAATATCTCATTTATTTTTGTAGAAGACAGTTGCTAAACATTGTCTATATAATATCCTGTTACCACACTTAAGATCGATCTAAAGATATAGAAGTTGGCAGCTACATTGCTGGAGGCAAAAGAAATAAGTCTTCTTAATAAAAAAGATTAACTCATCCTTTTATGAAGATAATTCAATTTCAAAATACAAAATGTTATCCAAATTCCTATAAGTTGAGCTACTAGGGTGACATCTTTCAAATCCTATCTACTAGTGAAAACAATCAAATTGTTTCGACAAATTTC
The DNA here is from genome assembly GCA_014182555.1 of Eucalyptus erythrocorys. Lineage (NCBI taxonomy): Eukaryota > Viridiplantae > Streptophyta > Magnoliopsida > Myrtales > Myrtaceae > Eucalyptus > Eucalyptus erythrocorys. The sequence goes on along the minus strand of CM024603.1, from coordinate 37,758,442 downwards.
TTAATGTGCTCAACAAACGTTGCCATCGATAGGAAGAAATGAAGCATCATATGGAATGGCTCCACCTAATAATATGTGGCGGAACAAGCCAATCGAATTTAATCAAGATGACAATCATGTTATTTTGCAATTTTCAAAACTCTATCTGGTCTATGCTCCAACCACTTGCAGTTACAAGTCCTAAAATCAGTAATTGAGCGCTCACAACCACATTTTTCTCATCTTATATATGCATTCAATATAAAAATCAAAAGTTTCACTAAGGCACTGAATTTGTTTGACAGATTATGCGCAAACATGGGTTAATTAATCTAGGTTACTGCTCACAGATTACAAAGGATAGTAAGTATCTTACCCTTTATGCCAAGGAAACTTCAGGATCACTCGTTGGCTGAGCACTTCCTCCTTCTGTGTTTACGCACGCTAGCTGCCTTGGCCTTGCTGCAATTAATTGGTGAATGTACAAGACATCCCACTAATTCAATTAATCACTTAGAAATGACAGGAGGAAAGAAATATACATGAACACGTCGTTACAGTCTAAGAAGGCATTTTATATCCAGAGGATAAGAAAAGGCCCTGAAATTAGAAATGTATACACTTCTTCAAATACTCAATAAGTTAAGCTAGGGCCGTGGATAATGGGATACTAGCCATTGATTGCTGATGCAGCATCATCAAGATTCTCAATACTAAATCTCCGTCGGCAAGATTCATGCCTATGCCATGAAATCGTGTGTGAATCTTGATGATGCTGCACCTGCAAACAAATGACTGTGAGCAGCTGCTTGCCGATCCTTTGACAAACCTTCTACGGTGAAATATTTGGCCCTCTGAAGATGGAAATAAAGTTTGCCAAAAAAATGAGAGATAAAAACATATGGAAGAAGAGCAAAAGAAGAACAGGAAGAACTATGGTCCGGAGTATTGTCAAGAACAGGAAATCAAAAGGGAATAGCTTCAAAGATTCCTAATGTCAATGTCTTCGATGTTGTAAATAAGCCCTAGCTAATGAAAACTCCATCCCAAAACTTTTAGCAGGGAAAAATGAGGTAAAGTAAAAGGAAAAAAGGACAACAACAGATCAGTGGAAGAAAAGACATGGTAAAAAGATATGGCCGAGAATAAAATCCATGTGATAGAAGACACATCAATGGTGATTCCTAGCAAAGAATCATCTCTCTTTTCTTGGCCTCTATCGAGGGGAAAAAAGATCCTGAGCAAGAAGAAGAATATCGAGGATGCTGTGGTGGCTGCCGTGGCGACGAAAGGGATGAAGAGAGAACAGGAACATGGGAGGTGGCGGGCGAGAGGAGGAGCACCAACACAGAGAGAGAGAGAGAGGATGATGAGGACGGAGAATGAAGGGTGATGGTGAAGAAGAGTAAAGATACACAGTTGCTTATATACGCACAACTATGTCATTTTATGTTTTTCTTTTTCTTTTTTTCATTCTCTTGTTCTTGCATGAGGGTACACAGGTTCATATATAAAGAGCATTTTTAATTTTGTTTACTAAGAATAAAAAAGCAAATTGCAACCTGAGCGAGACTTTTTCTTGACATTATCAACTTATGTACTTGATTATCCCCATGTGATTAAGAAAGTAAAGCTATCTTTTTTGGGGGGAAAAAATAAAAAGAGTTGCAACTGGATTATGGAAAACCAGCCTTGCTTTTCCTTCTGAATTTGGGAAGATGGCTACTGTACTAAATTGGAACGAAACTTCCTTATATATTTCAGGGAAATAGAACTTATAAAAAATATTTAAAAAATTGTGTGCATGATCCACCAAGTTTAGTTCTCATTAGGGCATCTTCATCTTCATGATTTGTGTGGTCCAGTGTCTACGCATTAGACTCTTGATTTTCCTTCAGCTGCATTTCTCCTCCAATCACATACGTAATTGACAACGTGAATTCAAAAAAAAAAAAAAAATGTGGCCGGCACGAAATGATGGGCTTTCATAAATTAGCTCCAATGCCATGTAATGATGCAACAAATATGCTCTGTTGTGACAAAAAAAAAAAAATGAAAAAGAGAGCCTTGAAACGATGACCTTTATGTGCAAAACCGGAATTTTTTAAGAATATCCACCTTATTGTATCAAGGGAAAAAACCACCAAAAACCCTAAACTATGCACAAAGTGACAAAAATACCCCAAACTTTTTTTTGCACCACCAAAAACCCCCAAGTTTGCCATCTCGTGACACATTTACCCCAAACTATTTTTGTAACACAAAAAACCCCGAACTTTCATTTACGTGACACATTTACCCTAAATCTTAGGGGCATTTTGGTCATTTTGCTTTTAAAAATATTTTTTTTTTTTTTTTTTTTTTTTTTTTTTTAATTTTCTCTTCCCTCCGCCGGAGCCGGCTTAGGGAAGCCGGCGTCGGCGAGGGCAGCCCTCGCCGCGTCGGCCCAAGTGAGGGCCGCCCTCGCCGGCGTTCGGCCCGGGCGGGGCCTCCCTCGCCGGATCGCGAGGGCACCCTCGCCCGACGCCGGGCGAGGGTGCCCTCGCCCGGCGAGGGTGGCCCTCGTCGGCGTCGGGCTAGGGCGGCCCCGACGCCGTCCTAGCCCGACGCCGACGAGGGCCGCCCTCGCTGCGTCGGGCGAGGGTCGCCCGCCGGATCTAGCGAGGGTCCTCGCGGCGTCGAGCGAGGGCCGCCCTCGCCGGATCCGGCAAGGGAGGCCCTCGCCGGCGTCGGGCGAGGGCCGCCTTGCCGATCCGGGCGAGGGCGGCCCTCGCCCGCGTTTGGCGAGGGCGGCCCTCGCCGCGCGAGGGCGGCGCCCCTCGCGGGCGAGGGCGCCCCTCGCCGGCGTCGGGCGAGGGTGCCCTCGCCGGATCCGGCGAGGGAGGCCCTCACCCGACCCGGGCGAGGGCCGCCCCTCGCCGCGCTCACGGGCCGACGCCGGCGAGGGCTGCCCTCGCCGGATGCCGACTTCCCTCCGCCGGAGCCGGCGGAGGGAAGAGAAAAAAAAAAAAGAAAAAAAGAAAAAATAAATAAAAAGACGAAAATACCCTTGATGGGGTAAATGTGTCACGAGATGGCAAACTTAGGGGTTTTTGATGGTGCAAAAAAAAGTTTGGGATATTTTTGTCACTTTGTGCATAGTTTAGGGTTTTTGGTGGTTTTTTCCCTTGTATCAAAGCACAATGGAGCGAAAGGTCATTCCGTTCATATTCCAAGCCCAAAATACACCATTAAACAAATCCTCGTTGGAATTATGTCGGGCACTGATATTAAGAGATGAGATTAAGGGTGGGTTTATTTCGCGAAAAATGTATTATTTAAAAAATAATAACTTGTATCGTTTACAAAAATGAATAAAAGTAAAATACATTCATTGTCTACGAAATTGTTTGGATATAAATTATTATCGATAATAAAAATATATGTTATTGATTAATTATTTTTAAATAATATAGGAGATCATTTTTAAGAAAACATTTTCCAAATAATTTATTTTCTACGAAACAAACAAACCCTAATATCAAAATATAAGGAGAACTACTGACATCCCTTATTCATGAAATCTAATTCTTTGACAGTTATCTAGATTATTCATTTTTTATAATATGGTTCTCTTTTCCTCACATGGTCCATACAAATATATTATCCCAGTACAATGAAAATATTAAAATTACGGTACTATCTCTCATGAGTCATGAAACAAAGTAAAAACAATATAATGAATTCTTAAGGTGTAATTTAAGTTGTAACAAGATCTACACCAACAAGACAGAGACAGGCAAACACTAACGAACGTAGTTCGGCAAAGCGGTTCAAAAATGAGGACGAAAACACGTCGAAACTCCACTTCATAAAAGGTAAAATCGATATAGGACACCTGAAGGGCCTAGAGTAAGTTTCCCGATAAGCATTCGTGGATCCATTGTGTCAAGATCGGAAGTTACAGGTTGATATAATTAGGATACATGAAATTCGCCTTGTCAAACGTACGATCATTCAACTGCTTTGAAAGCTTTTCTAGCAATCATGTCAACATTGCTGTCAAACCTTCGTTGTCAAAATAATGAATTTGTATAAGGCGAGCGAGTTGATGAGATTGGCATATAGTTTGTCTTTTATGACGATGTGAGGACGGAAGTAGGACTGCTCATGATTATCGTTTTGTTCAAGAGCAGCCTCCTCTGTTCCACCATTGATGTTTGACACGCTCGGCTGAGATTCATCGCAAAACCTATAAACGAAGTCATCCGTACTTCTACCTAGATTTCCTCTTAGACATCATCGACTCATCATTCTGCCATCATGATCATATCGAGAACACAAAGTGCAATTAGCCCCCCAGAAGCCTCTTTGATTGCTTCCTAACCAAATGGACTGGTTATAAGATAGTGTCGATAAGTGCTATTCTTCACGGATCCTTTTCATTATTTAGATTCACAGTTGGTTTGAATGATCAGCATGTATGTTTCTTCCACTTGTCAATAATCTATCTGCGAATGTGTAGTTACTTACAATTTTTTTTTTTTATATATATTTCTGGTTACTCTTTTTATCTATGAAACTCTTCAACAGGATGATCATATTAGGTTTCTCTCTCTCTCCTCCTCCTCCTCCTCCTCCTCCCCCCCCTCTCTCTCTCTCTCTCTCTCTCTCTCACACAGAGAGCTAGATAAGTTAGAAATTAATCAAGCAATATCCTTAAAAAGCCTAGCAATATTTGTCATTTTAGATAGGGAAAATGCCACAAATGGTCAATAAACTTTCATCTAATATTTAATTTCATCCCTGAACTTTCGATTTACTCAATTTGGTCCATAAACTTTCATCTAATGTTCAATTTCATCCATGAGCTTTCGATTTGTTCAATTTGGTCCCTAAATTTTCATCTCATGTTCAATTTCATCCATGAGCTTTCGATTTGCTCAATTTAGTCCCCGAACTTTCATTTAATGTTCAATTTCATCCCTGAGCTTTCGATTTGCTCAATTTGGTCCCTAAACTTTCATCTAATGTTCCATCTAGTCCCTAATTATATAAAAATTGACAAATTTCACTTTTTTTTATACCAAACTATTTTTTTATAAATAAAATACTAAACTGGGTTTTTTTTGTCGAAAAAATACCACATTTATGCAAGTAATAAAGATCAATATTTCTTTTCTTTCTCCATATTAAAAACAAATGGAAAAAAAGACAGTAATAATAAACAAAGGTGAATCTTGCATTTTGATTTCTTTTTTGTATATGCAAATTACTTGAATAATGTACAAAAGCCCATCAATCGATTTTTCCCTTTTCGATGAAGTCCAAAAAAATCGATTAATGGGCTTTTGTACATTTTTCAAGTAATTTGCATATACAAAAAAGAAATCAAAATGTAAGATTCACCTTTATTTATTATTACTGTCCCTTTTTTCTTTTTTTTTTAATATGGAGAAATGAAAGAAATATTGACCTTCATTACTTTGCACAAATGTGGTATTTTTCAACCCAAAAAAATACCCAGTTTGGTATTTTTTTTATTTATAAAAAGAACAATTTGGTATGAAAAAAAAGGAAATTGGTTAATTTTCAAATAGCTAGGGACTAGATGGAACATTAGATGAAAGTTCAGGGACTCAATTGACTAAATCGAAAGTTCATGCATGAAGTTGAACATTAGATGAAAGTTCAAGGACTAAATTAAGCAAATCAAAAGCTCGGGGATGAAATTGAACATTAGATAAAAGTTCATGGACCATTTATGACATTTTCCCTTTTAGATAAAAAGAAGATCATATTAGTCCATTTTCAAGTACTCTAGTGTATAGCCACTGCTATTTTAGGGTTCTTTTTATCTAAAAGTTCAATGTTTTCATGATTGCGCAAGGGATTATCTCCGCTTGCGCATTTATCAATATTTTAATGGAATGACCACCGATGACTGAGTCTAAGTTCGTGTTAATGACCCGCAATTTGTCACTATCAATTATTGAGATAATGTTTCCATTGTTAAAGAATTTGTAATCATGGTGCATGATTAACAAAGAATAAAGACACGAGAAGCAAGAATATCAGGAGCTTCAAGCTTGTACGATCCAGTGATCTCTCGCCATTTACAAAAAATTAACCATTAGGTTTCGTCTATTTTCTAACCTAGAGATTAGGTAACCCGTCATTCTAAATAAAAGCTATTTATGCTTGGTAAACATATCTATGATAAGTAAATGACTCTCATTTGAGGTAAATTGTTATATATTTATTTAAAAATTAGTTAGTAGCAGAACACATTATTTCTAATAATATCTCCTTTAGATTTCTTAAAATTTTTTCAATAACATATTTATCTTGTTTTGACTTTTTTTACCTCATTGATTTAACATCATTTAGTTTGGTTGATTAATTCTCGCTAGTATCACACTCGTAGCCGACCCTTGCTCATCGCCACTAGGGCAACACGACCCACTCCACTAGCCAGTGAGGTTCGCATGCAACCCATGCCATAGACAAGATAGGGGCTGCGTGACCCTCGCCCGCATTTTGAGAGGATCATGCCGCCCTCAAGAGGCCGGCAAGGGTCTACAACCCTTGCCACTGCTTCAATGAGAGTCCTTGACCCCGACAAAAGCTGTTGATGGTGCCACTACCCAATCACTTTCTCATTTCTCTACTTTTTAAATATTTTACTTTAAAAAATTATATAATTTGACTACTCAATTTATATTAATTAGAATGAAAGTTTTTACCAAAATCAAATGAAACCGGTTACGAACGGATATAATTTATTATTGATTGTTCTTTTTTTTAAACAATTTACTAAAATACGAGAAGATTTATTGTGAATAAGTCAAGTTTGTTGCAATCGCATAATTTCTATCAATAGATTTAGACTTCTGTTAAAGAATGTGAAATGATACAAAATAGGTGAAATTATTGGTAATGTCTATATTGTATACTTCACATGATATTACATCCTCCTTTTGAAAAATGAAAGATTTTAGCAAGGGATGATGCCCAACTTACTTTTGATGAAGATGGAGAGATCCGAGCATAGGATACAAGTCAAGAAATAATTGTCGGAACAATCAATCTATCAAACAAGAAGGACGAAAGGGTCAGAGAGATTCCTTCAAGTCCCCACCTCTCCATCGGAGATGGGGTCCGTCCGTACAACCCGATGTGGCTGCGTCCAACTTTTCCATCTTTTTTTCCTTCTTTTTCATTTCTTTCATTCTTTTTCCTTCTCTCCTTTTTTTTGCTTTTTTTGAAATTTTATTTTTCGAGGTTCTCTTCTTTTCATTTCTTTCCAAAATGACAGCGACCACACTTGGATTTGGTGATTTCCCTCTTGCCATAATTCTCCAATGCAGTGGAGAAGGTCAGACGCCACACAGTTTTTATATGCTGATGAATTCGACCTAGATATTAAGTGATGACAATCTTGAATTTTTTTTTTCTTCTTTGTGATTCAATCTTCATGTCATATTATGGTGTACTATACATCTTGCCATCTTGTATTCATACTTTGCGTGGACACACCAGCCATAAAATTAACTAGTTGACTACTTGTTTATTATTTGGCAAAAAAAATTAATCTTAGTTTAAAAAATGAGCACCTTTCAATTTTGTTGATTGTCAAGAGAATATTAGAGAAGTAAATATCCGAGTTTCCTTGAAAGTATCATTTTGAAGGTCTCCCGTCTCATTGATTTATCCATTAATGATAATACATCTTTGTAATTGTTATTCATAGATTTTGCCATAAAGAAGTGGCGTGACTTGTAAGGCATGATTTTTTGGCTACTTTAAACGTGTAAGCGATGATGATTGGGGAAATAAAGACAAGATAGGATTCAAGAGAGAACGAAACAACTTGTTAGCATCATCGATAGGTACACCACTTGCAAAGATGGTGCATTTCGAAGACGTCATTTCAACGATAACTAGTCCATCACGTCATTGAGAATAAATGGATTCAATAGTCACCCAATTCTCTGTTCTCACTTCCTATTAGTGCATAATCACCCAACGTTGATTCCATCCATTTGATCATAGAGAAAAACTATTAACCCTCCTTTTTCTTCTTTTCTTTTGTCCATGGTTTCTATTTTCTCTAGAAATCAAACTCACTACTTTGAGAATTTCCTAAATAACTCAGGCGTCCTTTGGTTTGATTTTTATTTTTTGTTTTCATTTATATATAATAAAATCATTTAAACCTTTTTTTTTTTCATGTATCTAAATGTTTCTCGATAAAAGAAATTTTTGATTATGTCAAATAATAAATGTCTATTTATATTATTTCCATTAGACAATATTTCTCATGTGTGAATGCTAGTTAAACCCCTTTTCCAATACTTAACATCTTTCATTCATGATAGAGTTAAATAAATATTAATTAGCTGGAAGTAACAAAAGTAGCATTCATTTCTTCATAACTTAAAATATTGATATAAGCTAATTAATATTTATTAGATAATTTTAATTATTAAAAGAGGAACAATTTCAAAGATGTTAATAGGTCTTATGACATGAATCTTCACTTGAGACGAATCACCATTAACGGTAATGAGATATGTTGAATTTGTCATTCTATTCCTCACAAAAATTCCAAAGGCACAAAAACTCTCAGCAATTTTCAGAAAAAGTCATTTTACGGTAATTTCCCTCTATTAATCTAAAATTTGATATTTCATTGTTCCGGTTGTGAAAAATAGATTTTCTTTTTCTTTCAGAATAATGAATTATATTTTCTTTAATAACCAATTTTATCCATAATCATCTAGACAGTATTTTCATATGGCAAACAAATTTCTTTTTTGGGCTTTAATATTATATAATTCTATATTTAATTTTCCTTTGAATTCAAAATTCTCTCGTGACAATTTACTTCTTTTAAATGTGTCAAATAGCAATCCAATCTCCACCCCACTAGTAATCGCTTCATCCAAGTTTGACTGACCTATTTTTAGATCGAATCATAATCAACCAAAGTCTCCTCTCCGTCATTAGAAAAATCATTCTCCTTCAAGAAAACGATCTCCTAGTTCAAAGTCTTCGACCTTTCCCAAGGAAAATTTGAAAGCTTTTAGCTTCTTACCAATCGTCATCAAGCTTTGACTTCTTGTTCATCAACTCATTTGATTCCAGACACCTGGCTAGCCTCATAGAACTACATAGCCCTTGTTTTTCTTCCACGGACATCTATGGCCATGAAGAAATTATGCATGGTCTAGTCCCTTGTCAAGACCAATCACTTCGATGGCTTTGCCATTTTTCAACTCAAGCAGTCAATGACCACTTTTCCTTTCCCTCCTCTCCAGTTGCTCCCTTCAGTCCTTCTACCAAGGCTACAAGCTTGCCAATTCGCCCTTCTTCTCCACGAATTAAGATTATCCAAAATGGGTAATTATTGAACCCACCCGTTGCATCATCGCCCATCGAGACGCTCCCAAGCCGTTCGCTACATTACCAAAGAGCCATTTCTTTGTAACATGCAAAAGCACCGTCTATTTATTGGTATGCGAAAGCATAGTCGGTATTTTTTATGCCAAAGCTGATGTACTTGGGTTGCAAACTTGCAAGATACTTGGATCAATAATTTGATGGTTCGGCATTATGACTCGATTTTGAGTATTTACAATTATGCGATTCGCTGGACTCGCGAAGGATTACAAAAGAGGAAATTTGAAAATAGAAATAATAAAATATTTGAAGGGAAATTTTCTTCTTTGCTGTTGCGGAATCCGAATAGGAAAAGAAGCAGAGTTCTAGTTGGCTTTGTAGAACTAAAATAGGAAAGTGGTGCACACCCACATATATAAAAGAAGCAGAGGGTTTTCTTTTGAAGTTGCACGCCGAAGACCTATGAAGAAAGAAGCCGCGAGCGAACGAAAGAAACCCTTCAAGCCGTTCGTGATCCTTGAAGTCGCAAGTCGCGCGAAGCCTGAAGAGACGCGAAGCCATACATAGCGCGTATTGTACCGGAGCTTGAACGCGCGGTTAATCTTGTGCCGTGAGTTTGTATCCCAATTGAGTTGTTTATTTATAGACACTTTGGGTTTGGGTTAAATCTAGGTGTGGGAAACACTTGAGCGATTGAGCGATTGTAAACTCGATACTCCGATTATAGTGGATTATTTTCTGGCTCTCCCCGTGGACGTAGGTACCGATACTCGGACCGAACCACATAAATTCCTGGTGTTCTTATTTTTCTCGTTTATTTTCTCGGCGATTTTCGTTGACGTAAATTGCAAGATCCTGTCATTTCCGCGTATTATATCCCAACAATTGGTATCAGAGCTTGGGGTTGGATTTCTTGATTGTGATTTGGAGCTTTTGCTTGTCTGATTATATCTGGAAATTCTGTTATTGCAATTATGTCTGAGAGAAAATCTGAAATTGAGAAATTCAACGGGAGTAACAACTTTGTGTTATGGAGCATCAAGATGCGAGCTTTGTTGACAACACAAGGTTTGGCCAAGGCCTTTGGATGGTGAGGATGAGATGCCTATTATCATGAAAGCCTCTGAGAGGGCAGAGCTAATGGAAAAAGCAAAGAGTATGATCCTGTTGAATTTGTCGGATGAAGTCTTGATAGAGGTTGCTGAGAAGCAAAATGCCGCAGCATTATGGGCAAAACTCCATGCACTCTATGTGAAGAAAGGTTTGAACAATCGCTTGTATATCCTGAAGAAGATGTTTCAATTTAGATATACTGAAGGTATGTCTATCGAACCCACCTAGATGAATTTAATAAACTCATGATGGATCTGAAGAACGTCGGTAAGATTCTTGATGATGAAGAACAGGGCATGATGTTGTTAGCCTCTTTACCAGAGTCATGGGAGCACTTTACTGATTCACTGTTGTAGGGGCGTACTACGATTACCTCAGAGGAAGTAAAGTCCGCCTTATTTTCTAAGGAGTGGCAGAGAAAGTTGCGAGATGACAGTCTGGCACAAGGAGCAGCGCAAGCACTGACGATTCGAGGTAGAGAACAACATCAAGGACCTAGTAGCAGCAGAGATAAAAGCAGATCGAAATCACGCCATATAAAGTCCAAGGGACGCGTGAAGTGCTTTGAGTGTCACGAGGAGGGGCACATCAGGAGAGATTGTCCAAAGCGGAAGAATAAGGTTGATAGGCAGAATGCCACGAGCAGTGTGGTAAATGTTGCCGAAAGGAGCAATAGGGATGCGAAGCTGTCTTATGTGCGGATCGCTACTTCGTCGAGAGACGAATGGGTGCTAGATTCGGGGTGTTCTTATCACATGACGCCTCATAAGCACTTGTTTACTACTTACCAAGCTGCAGATGGTGGTAGAGTTCTTTTGGGGAATAATGCAGTCTGTAAGGTTGTGGGGATAGGGACAATTCGGATTCGGATGCACGATGGGGTGGTGCGCACATTGACAGATGTGAGACATGTACCGGAGCTCAAGAAGAACCTTATTTCTCTGGGGACACTCGATGACATCGGGTGTAGGTACACCGCTGAAGGTGGAGTACTGAAGATCTCTCGAGGTGCTATGACAGTGATGAAAGGAAAGAAAGTGAATACTCTTTATTATCTACTGGGAGAGACCGTGACCGGAATCGCTGCAGTTTCATCAGGTGAGTCAGACTCTAACTTGACTCAGTTATGGCATACGCGTTTGGGGCACATGAGTGAGGCAGGTATGACGATGCTGAGTGAAAAGGGGTTGTTGAATGGTTAAAAGACAGGGAAACTGGACTTATGTGAGCACTGCATCTATGGGAAGCAGCACCGAGTTAAGTTTACAACTGCTATCCATTCGACCAAACGACCGGTTGAATATATTCATTCAGACGTCTGGGGCCCGTCTTCGGTTCCTTCGAAAGGAGGTGCCCGATATATGCTGACTTTTATCGATGATTATTCGAGGAAGGTATGGGTTTACTTTCTGAAACACAAATATGAAGTGTTTGATCGGTTTAAGAAATTTAAGGCATTGATTGAGAAGCAGTCAGATAAACAGATCAAGTGCCTGAGAACCGATAATGGCATGGAATTCTGTGGTAAAGATTTTACCGAGTTCTGCGAGAAAGAAGGTATTGTAAGACACCGCACAGTACCTGGGACACCACAGCAGAATGGCGTGGCAGAACGGAAGAACAGAATTTTGCTTGAGCGAGCTCGATGCATGCTTTCGCATGCAGGACTTGGCAAGGAATTTTGGGCTGAAGCGGTTAACATGTCGTGTTACCGGTTAATAAATCTCCATCGTCTCGCTATCGAGTGGAAGACTCCCGAGGAAGTATGGTCGGGAAAACTCGTTGATTACTCCGGATTACGTATATTCGGATGTCCCGCATATGCTCATGCGAGTGATGGTAAGCTTGAGCCGAGGGCAAAGAAGTGCATATTTCGGGTTATGCACAAGGGGTGAAAGGCTACCGGGCTGTGGTGCACCGATCCCGAGATCACCCGGTTTTCTAATCAGCGAGAGATGTGATCTTCGACGAGACCGCAATGCTTCAACGGAGGAGTTCTGAGACACAACCAGCAGAGAAGACAGATCATGGTGTCACAAGTGAGTTGGAGCTTCAGGTGGAGACTCCGGAGACCTCGAAGGTAACAGAAGTTGAGACTGCAGATGAAGCCGCAGTTCTTGAAGTCGGTGATAGTGAACAACCAGCAAAGCCGCGCGAGACTATAGCCGCGAGATAGACGAGAGAAGGCAAATTAAACCACCGGTACGTTATGGTTATACAGATATTGCTTATGCATTGACTGTAGGTGATGAGGTGGAGACAGATGAGCCTTCGTCTTACTCTGAGGCGATGGCTAGTTCGGAGTCGTCGCAGTGGCTAGGGGCTATGAGTGAAGAGATGAAATCACTCCATCGAAATCAGACATGGGAGCTGGTCAAAGTACCCAAGACCCAAAAGATTATCGGAAGTAAATGGGTCTTCAAACGGAAAGAGGGCATTCCTGGTGTCGAGGCAGCGAGGTATAAGGCGAGACTTGTGGCGAAGGGATATACACAGCGTGAGGGCATTGACTACAACGAGGTGTTCTCTCTGTGGTAAGACATACTTCTATTAGTGTTTTACTTGCCTTAGTTGCTTCGCGGGATCTCGAGTTAGAGCAATTAGATGTAGCTGCGTTTCTTCACGGTGAGTTGGAGGAGCAAATTTACATGAGGCAACCAGAGGGATTTGCTATTCCGGGTAAGGAAGATCATGTTTGCTTGTTAAAGAAATCTTTGTATGCGCTGAAACAATCTCCTAGACAGTGGTATAAACGTTTTGATACATTCATGGCTAGTCAAGACTATACAAAAAGTCAGATGGACAACTGTGTTTACTATAGGAGATTGGAGGATGGTTCTTTGATTTATCTACTCTTATATGTTGATGATATGCTGATAGCAGCTAAGAATATGTCTGATATTGATGTGCTGAAGAGGCGATTAAATGCTGAATTTGAGATGAAAGATTTAGGTGCTGCAAAGAAAATTTTGGGTATGGAGATTTTGCGTGACGGGGCTGCGGGAGTTTTACGTCTATCTCAAAAGAAATATATTGAGAAGATCGTAGCACGTTTTAATATGCGATCGGCAAAATCGTAAGTACACCTTTAGCGAAGCACTTTCAACTTTCGAGATAAATTATCACCGCGGGCGAGGAGGAGGAGGAGCATATGTCCCGTGTTCCTTATTCTAGTGCCGTGGGTAGTATTATGTATGCTATGGTGTGCACTAGGCCTGATATTTCACAAGCTGTGAGCGTAGTTAGTCGCTACATGAAGCGTCCTTGTAAAGCTCATTGGGAAGCTGTGAAGTGGATCCTCAGGTATTTGAAGGGGACAACAGACGTGGGTATAGTATACCGGAGGGACAACAATGGCAGTGAGACCACTAGGTTTGTGGATTCGGATCACGCCGATGACTTGGATGATCGCAGGTCTTTAGCAAGGTACGTATTTACGCTAGCAGGTGGTGCAGTTAGTTGGAAAGCATCCTTACGGGATCACATTGCCTTGTCTTCGGCGAGGCGAGTACATGGCACTAACCTTTGTAGCGAAGGAGGCGATATGGCTAAAAGGTTTGCTCTTGGACTTTGGGTTAGAACAGAAAAGTATGGATATACACTGTGATAACCAAGGTGCGATATATTTGGCATATAATCCAGTTTATCACGAGCGAACGAAGCATATCAACATCAGGTACCACTTCATCCGAGATGTCTTAGCTAAGGGTATTGTTACTGTTAAAAAGATTGCTACAACGAGATAACCCAGCCAGACATGATGACTAAGTCTGTTCCTTTGACGAAGCTCAAGCTCTGCTTGAGCTCTATTGGCGTCTGTGGAGAGTGAGCGCCCGTCGGGGCGTTGGGAGAGCAGCATGGATGATGAGCACTATAACTTGGTTTCAAACATCGAGCCAAGGTGGAGAATTGTTAAATTATGACTCGATTTTGAGTATTTACAATTATGCGATTATTTGGACTCGCGAAGGATTACAAAAGAGGAAATTTGAAAATAGAAATAATAAAATATTTGAAGGGAAATTTTCTTCTTTGCTGTTGCGGAATCCGAATAGGAAAAGAAGCAGAGTTCTAGTTGGCTTTGTAGAACTAAAATAGGAAAGTGGTGCACACCCACATATATAAAAGAAGCAGAGGGTTTTCTTTTGAAGTTGCACGCCGAAGACCTATGAAGAAAGAAGCCGCTAAAGCCAGAACGAAAGAAACCCTTCAAGCCGTTCGTGATCCTTGAAGTCACAAGTCGCGCGAAGCCTGAAGAGACGCGAAGCCATACATAGCGCGTATTGTACCGGAGCTTGAACGCGCGGTTAATCTTGTGCCGTGAGTTTGTATCCCAGTTGAGTTGTTTATTTATAGACACTTTGGGTTTGGGGTTAAATCTAGGTGTGGGAAACACTTGAGCGATTGAGCGATTGTAAACTCTGATACTCCGATTATAGTGGATTATTTTCTGCTTGGCTCTCCCCGTGGACGTAGGTACCGATACTCGGACCGAACCACGTAAATTCCTGGTGTTCTTATTTTTCTCGTTTATTTTCTCTGGCGATTTCTCGTTGACGTAAATTGCAAGATCCTGTCGTTTCCGCGTATTATATCCCAACAGTTACTCGGCTCCAGGAGACTTAAAAAGAGAAATACCCCACTCTTGTTGATCTGTAGCTGTCTTTTCATTCATGGAGGAAAGCCTGCCCCACTCATGGCCAACAACCTTGCACAGCTTGAGCATCTCTTTGTAGATCCTTTAAGTCCCGCAAAATTCCTCCTCCTTTTCCATCGAGGAAATGACAATCTCCGACCTTGCAAATAGAGCTGTTCTGCATAGAAATCGCTGGATATGAGGCGTTTCGTGGATTGGAAAAACAAAATATCAAAGAAAGATATCTTCTTCATTATGTCTTTTAAGGCATATGAGGTGTCAGGAACTCTTTCAGCACTAGGCTAATTTTTTTAGGGTATGCCGTGGCCTCCTCTTTCCACACACCCCGAACGATTTCTTTGAACATATAGGTCCATGTTCTTTGGGTGGCCTTGATTAGGAGAAATTCATGAGAGTATGTCAATTGCAACGATCTAGATGTTGGGCGAGGAAGATATGTATCTATTGCTTGAGCAACCTCGTCACTAGGGTTTCCACACAATGTTCTCCTAACTAGATATAGTTGGCATCGTACAGGATTTCACTAAACGAAATCATTAAGATTGATTTACCTTTCTTCATTCGGTATATCGCAGGATTGTGAACCCAATTAGTCCAGTGCGATCAGCCAATGTTTGAGCGAAAGGCCTGTGGGCGACTTTAAAATCTCGTTCGATTATCATGAAGGGACTAGAACTGAAATAAGGATTATATTCTCTTTCAACCGCATCTGTGATCGGTGTCCATAAGCTACAAGCACGTCATCCTTATGCAAGCTCAATTAATGACGGCGATGTCCATGTTTATAGCCCACCAACCAATCAAAAGACTAGTCGAAGGAAGCTTCATCTAACCAAGACAGGGGAGAACATCGGTCTTTGCCATGAAACAAAATCGAAACGAAAAAGGGAGGTAACTGATCGGCCAGTGCATACAGTCGAAAGAGAAGAAAGACTCGCCGAGAGAGGGAGGTCTTATGCAGTGAAGGAGCAAGTGACAGCGCGATGACCCACAAGATTGGAATAATCGTGCCCTCCTAATTAGTGGGTAAAGCAGTCATTAGAAGATTGATTAATTTTCTGGTCCGGTCGAGCTGATAAGACAAATTACATGTCCGTCTTTCAAAGTTCGAATCGATGACAATATGGAGTTGGATCATGGATCTACATCTTCTCCTAAGCTCGTGCCCTATTGATCTCATCTAGGGTTCGTGACGAATCTCCACGTTGGTTTATGAAATCACTTGATTGTGGCGCTGAAATATTTTCGTGCGCAACAGGCGTTGGACACTCGGAAACATTCACCTATGGTTCCAGATTTTCATGTCGTTCTCGAATCTTGCGATCAAAGTAGACCAAGGACAGTGACATAATCGAAAGACTGTAAATCTTAAATTAATTTACACTTGTGGTCTCCTTGTTAGATTTTTTTACGATAACATTTTGGGGTGAAAAGGATATTTAATGAATTTAATTTGGGTACGGTCGATGTTTGGAATGTTGAGATTTGAGAAATCCTAGGTGAGTAAATGTACTTCCTTATTGGTAACTTCTAGTTACATGCATTAAAGGGTCATATCATCCTTTGGACATGTATGAGGGCTCGATCATATATTGTTCAATGACGATGCAAGCATCACTCGCATTCTCCTATTCACACAATGAACAACTCTCAATTTTCATTTTTTTTTTTCCAACTAAATATTTCAAGCACGAGATTTCTTTAAAAAAATTGTTAGTCAGTGCATAGGAAACTGTTGTATCATCGATTACCTCCAAATAGTTAGTGCATAGGAAATTGTCGTATCATCAATTACCTTCGAATCATCACGGCACATGATTCGCGGGAACGATGATGATCAACTCATGTGATCGCCGACTTGCTGTCTGCCTCAATCTGACTCAACGGCACGTATTTGTTATCTTGTCAGCTCCAACCTGATTCGACGATAGTGATGCAGTGGATGATAAGAAATCTTTTCCGTTGAGATAATATTGTGATCGAGTGCCCATTTCTGTCATCGATGGAAAAGCATCGAGCTCTCCTAATTATGGAGCGATAACTTTAATTAAGCTCCTTTCACCTCGTTAATCAAGATGAGACCCCTCCTTTTTCGAGAGTCACGAATTGTTCTTCGCCCCATGCTTTGTTAAGAGTGGTTTATGTTCCTGATTGCTTTGGTTCCTTCGAAACAGTGGGCCATTAGCACTACATTATTGCCCTTAATCCGTACGTTAATGATACCTATGTTGAACCCGGGTTGGCTCCTTTTCATGCCTTCGATTTTTCATTTTCTTCCCCTTATGTCTACACATACTTCGGTGTGTGGTTTAATATATTTTTTTTTTCAATAATTTATCTTATTTTTTGGTTAAACATATTCAATATAAATGATACATATACTCCGATGTAACGTTGGATGTGTATAAAATAACATTCGATCCAGATATGCACACACATGAGTTCCATTATGGCTTGTGACTTTCCAGCTAGCTTACATAATCAGTATGGGGTTCATTGTTCCCTTGTGAACGAGAATGATGTGACTAGTAATAAACTGAGAAAATGATACAAATGATCCCCAAATTTTGATTTAATATGCAATGTGGTCACTAAACTTTTAGTTTTTTATTTTTTTAATAAAGTCCATGAACACAAGAGCTACTCTCTAACATAAAGGAGCATTGTGAACTAATCAGGTGTGATCAGTCTCATCTGTGTAATAATTAGGAATTCCTCTTCCAACTCGTCCCAGAATGGGCGTTATGGCAAAGAACAAGAAGAAAACACAAGGAGAAATTTGTCCAATAGTAACAAATGGTGCCTCCACAGGTTGACATCCGATCCAACCTAGTAGTAAGCAATCCGCCAAAAGCAACCAAAATATTCCTTGATGAATGGGGCGAAAACTTGAACTAGTCCAACATACATTGGTAACATTGAACATTTTCATATAGTTCAAGATTAGATTAAACATGCAATAAAAGTTCGATGGTTATATTTAATAAATTAAAAATTCATGGACAACAATGCACATTAAGCTAAATTTCATGGATTATATTAAACAAATTAAAAGTTCACAGACCACATTGCATATTGAGACAAATGTTACATAGTATTTGTGTAATTATCCCTAATAAAGCTCATAATTAAGAAATATGCGAAAATATGCTTGAATTATTGCTTTTTTATGCGAGTCCTAATTATCTCTTTTGTAAATGACCTGCATAGATAATATAGTATAGTTACACTGAGTAATAATCTATTGATTTATTAATTTATTGTGCATATAGATGGTGGCCCGGAGTGGCTTGGAAGCTTTGGACTTCGCATTGGAAAATAGGTTTTATACAAGAGAAACTATGTATCTTCTTGCTCATTGGTTGGGGCCAACCGCAGTGACAGGTAAAAATTATATATATTTAGGCGTTGGTCCCGAGAGATTAAAGGACAAAAATGACTTGTACGAGACGGCGTCGTTTGCACGGTACTGGTGGAGAATATGTTTTCCTTGTATCTTATACTATATCCTCGCCATTTAAAAAATAGATGATGATGATCTCCCGCCAAATTTACAGCCCAGGCCAACTAAGCGGATGCGGACAGTGGCTGAACGGTTACTTACCTTTTTTGTTCTTGTCCGATGAAAATGTTTAGGTACACCTAATCTTAAAATCTTGAGCATAATATATATAATATATATCAATCGAAGATTGTAAAGTATGAACGAGACAATATCTGTGAATTCGTTGTGATTAAAGTACATAAGTTCTCAACGATTACCTAGGCAGACGAATCTCACTATTTTCGAGAAGTGCATGCTTCTCAATTTTGAAACAGTCTAGATTTCACACCTACTTTCCACATCACCAATTAAAGTGTAAGATTCCGTAACAAGGACGCAATTGAATTCTTCACGCACGCCACACTGGGCCATATAGAAGATGAATGCATATTGTTTTTTATCAAGAGAACAATGGCATGCGAGTTTGAGATTTTGTCATTAATTGCCTAGAGATATTTGATTAATCGAATACCAATTTTCGTTTTTCTTTTTTGCATCGGGAATCAATGTGTATATATATATCTATTATTTGATGATTATGAATGAGACGACCTTTGTGAATTAGCTTTGACTAAAGTGCATAAGTTACGTGTCTCATTGATTATCTAGGCACGTTGATCTCTCAATTTTCACAAAAGAGTATGTGCTTTCTGATTTCGAGGTGGTCAAGATCTCATGCTCATCTCCTGCATAATGTCTAATTAAAATGTAAGATCACGTGACGGGTATGCAACAGGATTCTTGATGTACGCTGTTCACATGCCAAATCGAATATTAATGCACTTGCTCAGATATATCGAATTATAATACTGCCCAATTTTTTTTTTTTAATTTACTTTTTCGATATCGAAAATAAGTATATTGTAGTCCACTAAAGGGTGCAACCAATTTGAAAATTAGGTTTGTTAGTAGTGTAGGTGCACGGTGGTGATTCTATGAATCGTGCAATGAACAAACTTTAGTCACTTGGGGGACTCCTGCAAATGTTAGCCATTCGAATTTCAAGCATGTTTGTACGAGGGTGATGACATGGCGAGCCTTCTTTAATCAGGTAGTCATTAATTCCACCATGAATAAGTGCCTAGTCTAAGCATATCTTTCGAATTTATGATAGTTTATCTTGAAACAATGTATTAACGCATAGTTCTAAAGGGAAATCTGGATTATGTTGCCATTAAATGCTTAACAAGATTTGAGTTTTTTTATGCTCACCCTAAACTAGCTTTCTTTTGCCAATCTGCCATTTAAGGCATTCTTTTATAATTTTTTAAAAATAAGTTGACGCTATGTCGGTCACATGATCACGCACTTTTCGTGAAAAAGAATCATTCTGCCTAAACCCAAGATCCATCGATATCAATGTTGAAAGGCGAGATGGGTTATTTATCAGTCAAAAGCAAGTTGCATGGACTTTCAGAGTTTGCTTATTTTATAATCTCTGTCATAACTAATTAAGCCATTAAAAAGCTGAATTAATAATGTTCCAGGCGAAAAATCTAGGGGCAAAAAAAAAAAAAAGCCAGTGGGCTGCAAAAGATTAAATTGGACCAAATCATTCTCATGTTCTTTAGGTTGTAAATGCGATGAAGCTCTATACAAACACAGAAGAGGCCCATCTCCATGAGGCGGCCCATATGATGATTTCCCAAATCTAAACAATTAACATAGGATGCCATGTTTAGTCCGACGGAATTATTCATATTTGAATTGGGAAGCAATTTGATTTTTCTAATTAACTTAAGATATTGAAGCCCTTCGATTCGATTAATCCCACACGAATCCACAGAGGCTGCACTGTCGACCTCATGGATCAGATAAGGTTTCCACCCACAATTGGTTTTTATTAATGGAATGATTATAATCCTATTGCCTGATGCTCTCTTATTTTAACATATCTTGAAGAAAATCTATTGGTATGGAATAATAAGTTTAATTTAATCAACTTGGCCGGATCCAAGAGAAAGAAAATCGAATTCTACAAGACTTGAAAAAATCGACTAGAGTTTCCATCTCCTATTACATTGCCAAAATCTAAATAATAAAAAAAAAAAAAAAAAAAAAAGCGTTAAGCCATATTTCAAATATGTCAAATCGATAAATAATATGCTGTAAATACATTGCTGGCAGATGGTAACAAACATTTAGGAAAAACGGTTTGTCTAACATGGTGTCGGAGCAAAGGTTAATAGTTTGAATTCCAATACTTTCCTACATTTTCTCCTGCCCATTATTCTGTTTTTTTTTTTTTTTTTTTTTTTTTTTCTTATTCCACTGGCTATTCCATTAATATGGTTTTGTCCACAACCTATCTTGCGTGTGCAAGGGCCGGCTTAAGCGCAACGGAAGTAATAGTACTAAGCAATGTGTTACAGATATATCGTCAGCCCATTCGCAAATAGCTCCATTGCATCAGCATCAGCAAACAACGTAGTTTACATTTTCTGGTTGTCGCGAAATCACGTGAAGAGGAGAGAGGCGATCGGGAGGACGTGACGAGGTGGTGGTGGCGGTGCTCGTAATTCTTCGTTGGTGGTCGCGTTAGGTTTTATGACGCGGTGGTTGTGCAGCGGTGTGGTTGACTTATTGCCGATTTCCGCCTGACCCGAAGATTTTCTAGTTTGCGCGCCCATTTACTCCCCCCGTCCAGATCATCCCCTTCATCAAGACACGTGGCCCCGATTTGCTAACGTGGGTAGATTTTTCCAGCTAATAGGTCGGTCAAACCGGTGAGCTACTCCCTCCCACGTGGCGGCATATCATTCGTCCACGCTTGCCATCGGTTGAATTCCGAGAGTTTGACCTGCTTTCTCCGGACAAACACTTCTACATATTTTGCTTCATTACTGCAATTGATTCATAGGTTATTAACGGTCAATCTCAGGATTATATTGTGCCGTGCATGTTTTGACTTTCGGAGGGACGTAAAGTAATATCATGGGACGATAATGATGGGCACGAGTATCATCACTTTGCATTAAGTCAAAAGGGTGAAGTGAAAAAAAGCTATCTCCACGATATTGCTTTTTGGCTAGGGTTGAGTTGGCACCAGATCTGAAGTCCTGCGCTTCTCACGATCCTCTATTTAAAGGCATCTTCTCCATCTTCATCCAACCTCCATACAATCTCAAAGTCATCTGCAAAAGAAAAACAAAAGAAAAGAGAGATACCACAATGTCTCGTGCCATCGCTCTCCTGTTCTTCGTCTTCCTCTTCATATTGTCTTGTCCCCCCTGTTTGTGACTACCTCCATGGCTACCATGCGTCCGTTGAAACCTATGCCTCCGGGCTACACAAGTTTCGACCCGAAACGAAGCTCAACAAGCATCAGCGGCGATGGCAGTCGGGGCGTCCAGAGTTGCTTGCCTAAAGGGCTTCGGCATACTTCTGCTCCTAGCCGATACATAAATTACCAGCCCCTCGGTTCGTCCTCGGCCTGTTCTCCAAGCAACGACATGAAGAGCCCATGAAGACTATCGAAGTGCAATGTGGAGGCTGAAGTTTCTCGTGTCAAGAAACTGCAGTTCCTATCTATATGTTGTTGCATGTGACATGACCAATGTGTACGTAACATCTACAATAATGGAGGAAAGGGAGACACAAGTCGTCTGATTACTCCATGTGGGAATATATATGTGATCACATGTATGCAAAGTTTAGCTTGGAATCAAATGATATCAATTAAGCAATACACTTGAGAATGTTTATTCATAGTTAATGAAGGTGAATGTCATGACTATGCCTACAAATGAGTAGTTAAATTTTATTTCGAAGACGAATAGCCTATTCCCAACGGTCGCCGCATGATCTAACGGTTTATATGAAGTGGGCTAATATAAGTTGGATTACTTAATAATCTTCCCACTTTAAATCGCCTCTTGCGATAAGATATGTACAGAAACTGGCTACAGGAAGGAGGAGGAGGAGGAGGAGGAGGAGGAGGAGGTGTTTGTGCAGGTTTCATACTTTAGGCTAGCCGTGAAAGAGAGAACTTTCGACCATTCATTTATTGACAATTAATGATTCTATTATAGTTTTTTCTTTGTCAAACTATTATTGTTCTGACTACTCTTTTGTTCATAATTTTCCTGGCTATAGCTGCTGAGCTGGGAATAATAAGATTATTATTCACCTCTTTGAATCATCCTATGCAATACCCCATCAGCCCAACGGCACATTCATATAACCGTGTCTTTACCCTGATGTGTAATTATTATGACAATAATATTTGTTATAACAACGACTCAAAATCGACCTATAAACCATATATGTAGTTAACAATTATGTTGGAAAAATTGTCCGAAAAATCCTAAATTTATTATATAACGGCCAATTTAAACATAAACTTCTCAAATGTATCAATTTATTCATACATCTTTTGATGATTTTCTAATTCAATCGTAAACATTCTAATGATTTGATAATTTAGATTTTCAATTAATTTTTCCCAGAAATCATAGAATGGTGCTGTTCATACCATGTAGAACGGCCAATACTAACTAGACCACTAGATCAGCAATTTCTGACTAAATAATATTTAGAATTGAATTGGCTATCATGCAATACATTTAGCAATTTTTGAAAAATTTTCTCGAAAATCACTTTAATCAAAAGATAACTTCTACTAAATCTTTTTTTTTTTTTTGTCTACTTTAAGTAGCATTATTTAAGGATTGAATGTAGCTAGTTTATAGAGAAGGAAAATTGACATTAATAATCTCTGAATTTTGATCAAATGTGTAATTGATCCTTGAACTTTTAATTATTTAATGTGATATCTGAATTTTAGTCTAATATTTAATTTATTCAATGGGATCCATGAACGTTGGTAAAATATTCAATGTAGTCTTTGAATTTTAGTCTAATATCTAATTTGTTCAATGTGGCCTATGAACTTTCGCTTGATGTTCAATGTAATCCCTAAAATACTTATTAATAGTTTAGGAACCATATTGAATAAATAAAAAATCTGGACTAGAGGCAACATTGTACATTAAGCCAAATTTTAGAAACCACATTAAATAAATTAAAATTCGAAGAATGTCATTACACATTGTGTTTGGTGGTCAAGATAAAATTGAGGATAAGATAAAATTTATCATATCTTATGTTTGGTGCCTACTCAATATAGCATAAAGTTAAATATAAAGAGAATATAGACTAGATAAAATTATCTCATGGGGGAAGTGAAATAAAGGCAGATAAAATTTTTAATAAACAAAATAGTTAAGTTTTTTTCTCAAATAACAAGTTTATTAAATTAAAAAAATTAAATTAAATTTCAATATGAATAACATTTGAATTCTAATATAATAAATTCAAAATAAAAAATAAAAATTTATTTTTGATTTAATATTATTTATATATATATTCAAATTTAATTCTATCTTATAATATAAATTCAATATAGTATATATTTATTACATATTTTAGGTGTTTTAGTACTTTAGGTATATTAATGCTATTTTCTATTTAATTAAATTTTATTAGAGAATGATGGAACGGGAAGAAAGAACTATAAAAAATTTGATTAAAAAAGAGAAGAAATAAAATATAAAATAAAATAAAAATAAAGTATAAAAGAGTATTCGCGAGAGATTTTTACAATCTCCGTTTGTAAAATTTGTGATTCATATAGGCGTTTATGCTAAATAATACATATAATATGATGTGAATATATCCGATTTTATTATCACAATCACTAAATAGTGAATTGGATATAGCAAAATTCTATGGATTTCAAGTTAAAAATCCGGATGACGAAATGTAGACCAAGCATAAAAGCAAGTCCTAGGGTTATGAGCTATGAAGAAGATGGGGGACCGAGCAAGCTTTGGCCCATTGGGCTTACGTCTCCACAATGCTTGGATTTTATGGCCTATACTTTCCTCTTTCTTTTTCCTCCTATGTTGCTGATTGAATGGAATTGTGGAGAATTTAGAACTTTGGAGTTAAATTGAAATTCTCCACTACTTATAAAAGCAGTTAATAGCATAGTAAAGTTTTCTTATAATCTGTAGTTAGTGCGCAGAAAGTTACTGTTATTAGTTATTTTGACATATCTTGGTCCGAAACTCACAGAAATTTGAAAATATTCGATACAAGCAAAGTTATTGCCTGAATTTCTTTATTTTTTTGGCCTTTTTTTTTTTATCTTTTATGTACCACGCAATATATTCAATTTTTTAAAATTCGGTTAATCTCACAGATGCATTCAAATCTTCTTATTTATGCATATCAAGTATGGCTCCACCTACAACATAAAGCGATTTTACTGGTTTACACTTTATGGACTTTGATTTACTCGATTCTAAGCAAGCCTTTTTTTTTAATAAAAGGTCAACATTGTCTTTTCCGTCTTTCCAGGAAAACTCCATAGGCAAAGATTTATGAGACTTCTGGCCAAAAGAAAAGATTTCATGAGTATGACCGAAAAAAGACAAAAGATTTCACGAGACTTATAAATAGGCTTACGAGCTTATCTCATTTGGTAAAGAGAATCTCCCTCTCACTGGCTCTCTGTCTCTGTGGGCGACCAGAAACCACTCAAAATCATCAACTAGAGCTGCTCCACTCTCTCTTTTACCAAACAGTCGCCGTCGTCGTCCGCATCATCATCGTCGGTTCATCAAGAAAAGAAGAAGATGAAGAAGCAGCAAAACCCTAGTTTCTGCGACCGCCACGCCGGGGGCTCGTGCGGATCGTTCAAGAGGAGATGCAGCCGGCTGGCGAAAGAGCAGAGGGCGCGCTTCTACATCCTCCGCCGCTGCGTCGCCATGCTCATCTGTTGGCACGACTGCGGCGACACTTGACCGTGGCTGGATCCGTACTGAATCCATTTTTGGCCCATTTGCTGCCATTTCGGAGTCAGGTGTTCGCGTATATACACACTCATATAATCAAAAAAATGCAGCAAGCGTAGTTTTCCTTTTCTAGTCACCCGCAGAGAGAAGACTGTTGTGTAGTACATATGCATATCATACTGGGAAACCCAGAAAATCAAGAGATATGTACATGATATATTAGTATATATTTGGATGAAGCATGTCTCAAGTTCTTCTACTTTTACCATGAATGCATGATGAGTATCATTGGCTCATTTCGAGTAATGCAGATCTATATGCACGAGTAAGATGACCGACGGGAAACTTGTAATAACGTGGAATTATACTGAGAAATCACACTTTGATTCGAGATTTATGTCATCGGTTTTTAAGTCCCCATGTATAGGAAGATGCTTATGATAATTACATACAACAAGAAAAGATGAATTTGCAATACAAACTGGTCAGCGAAAAGTGCCATGTATGTAAAAATTCCATCAAGTCATACCAGCAGAACCGAGCATTGGATCCCCTGGTATGAATGAAGGAAGGACAACAAGATGCTATATCTGTTCTCATTTTCATTAATCTCTTCTCAAATGGTTACATTGGATCCATCTAAACCATTAATTTGACCCTCACCACGTTCAGCACGGGATTCGTTGGATTTAATCAACTAGCTAGGTCATATAGATACGAACTCGATGCATCGGATCTGTACAGTAATTTTTTTCTGCTTTTTTTTTTGTCGTACTATATTTCGTTTGTCCTTTCACACATAGGCTTTCTGCGCCTTCCATTTGTTTTATTTTTGGCTCAGCCTTTTTATCGTCAAATTTCGATTCCTCTTATTGATAAAATTTTCTTCAAGATCAATAATATAAATTTTAAAACTTAAATTTCTTCTCTTCATATGCCGTAAATAATTCATAAATCCAAACATCTGTGAAAAAGGTCCATCATTTTTGTTTTTTGTTTTTTGGGTCTAAGAAAAGGATCCATCTTCACACGTCCTTTTATGTAAAAGGCAATGTTTCCAAGGAGATGAAGAAATAGAATTCCAGGGCTGAGCAGACAGCAAGATATTTAGAACAGTGTGCATCGTACAAAATTTTAACACAGTGATCGATAGCGCATTCTCCATTTCTTCTTTTTCCCCCTAAAAAATTGTAACAATTGATTATTTTTCCTAAAAGGAAATTTCCAATGGTATGTTGTCATCATGTTATTTCAATCTTTTTTACAAAAAATAAAGAGAACAACATAATCAATGTTTTTGATGATTAATCTAAAAATAAAATAATGACTTGCCTCCATATAATTCCTTACTAATTTTTTTCAATTACAGGGTCCCAACATGTAAGCCAATTGCGAGGAGAGAATTCAAAAGCTATTGTAAAATAATGATTTTCTCAAACTTAAGTGTTCCATATAATAAAGGAGTGGTACCAAAGAACAGTATAAGAACAAAATTTTTGCTTGACTCGAGTTGACTGTAATGTGGGGTCTTTGCACAATTAGGAAAAATAATCATCAATATTACACGAACATATGGTTCATAAAATAACTATACACATGCACAATTCTTTATTTATTTTTTATTTCTTTTTGCGTTGCCTTTTCTAGGGGTGACCTAAACTAGTTCTCTCATAATTATTTTCAAGTCAATCGTGTAAATTCCATTTGCTATATTTTGTATATAATTGTTGGGACAAAGCGAAAAGGGAAAGAAATGAAAGCGGTCGTATTTGGTGGGAAAGAGTAATTGGAGACTGCAAAAGCTAGCTAGATCGAGCACTCGTCTGATCACAACAGTGTCGACCTTTGATTATTGCACTGATAAAAAGGGGTAATAGTGACACTCGTGGGAAGTGTGATAATATATATATATTTGGAACAACATCAGAGACATCGCACATTTTACTTAATGACTTATATTTCTCGACCCTCCAAAAATTCCAAATTTACACAATAATTTTACTTTGAATACCACTTTAAACATTCGCATCAATTATAGTTATGAAAATAATGTTTGGTATTTTTGCTTGGGGCTAGGTGAATGGTATTCACCAAATATATAAGTAGCCATTTATTGTCGATATTTTCTCAAAATTTATTGGCTTAACATTTATGTACATTATTGACATGGTTGCTTTTTTTTTTTTCCACATATTTGATTATATCCGAACGAACTAATTTAGAGATTTATATCTTAGGTTCAAATCTTTCTTGCTCTCTCTCTATGTGTTTGTACTTTTTTTTTCCTTTTTTTTCGGAATGAAATATTAGCTGTAAACATTCAATCATCTAATAATTCCACATGCATGTGCCTATATAGTCATGTAAGACGTGGATCCTCATTAAATTCAGGATAACTGCGGCCCCATGTTAATTTACGTCAAAATGATTAAGGTCCACCTATTTCTAGGGGAATTTATAAATAAAAAAAATTAAAGCGCTAAACCTAATCTTCTCACCCTCTTTCCCCCTGATTAAGGTGACGTTTGACGGTGCGCACGGGGAAATTTGTCGAGAGGAGGGACATGGTGGAAAGAAGCAGTAAAAGAGGAAAAGTAAAATAGCGATCGATAATTTGGAATGTCTTTAAGCTGATTTGTAAGACTGGATAAGAGCGAAAACAGTTGAGGCTACTTTTAGAGGACGGGATAAAAGTTGGGGATAAGATAAACTTATCACATCTGGTGTGATAAATGTGGATAGAATTTATTTATGTATATAGTATAAAAGTTATTTTTCTTGATTAATAGACTTCTTAAAAAAATGTAAATACTATTAAACTTCCAATACAAAAAGAGAATTAGGAAACAAAACAAAATTAACAACAATTTTTAATTTAATTTGTTCTTATTTTTATTTATATAATTGAATTTCTTTCTATTATATAATGTATACATATATATATATATATGCATCTATATTTATTAAAAAAAGGAAATATGGGGGGTTCGAATTCCCACATTCTCAAAAGGAGTTGTGGTGAGGACAATTTAGTTTCAATTATAAATTTTGACTCCCACACCCGGTAATGAGGTAGCACAAAAATCTGAAAATAAGAGTTAGAATAGGAGTAGAGTAAGACTGACAAAAAAATATATATATTTATACTTATTACATATTTTACATATATTACTAGATTTTATTATTTCATAAAAAATATTCAAAAATGGTGCAAGGGATAATAAAAGAAACGAGAGAGAGGGGGAAACAAAAAAAAAGTAAAAAAGCTAAAGTTGGACAACCTAAATTTCATACAATGACTCAAACTTGAAAATGACGTTTCTAATTCTTGAAGGTGAAAGGTTCTAAAAGAAACCCAACCATCTCTCTCTTTTTGCTATGTGGCTGTGGTGCGCGCTAAAGTTTCACGACTCCTATGTAATTATTTGGTTCACATCAAAGCTCCACTAAAACAATATGAGAGTCGATTAGAGAATCAAAGCGCTTTCTTATCTATAATTCTCTAATTCAAGTCGAAGGTTCACAAAAGTATCAAATGAGTTGAAACTCATTTTCCTTTGTAATTCTCTAGTTCACATTGAAACTTCAAGAAAGCAGTAAGAGGGTCAAAGCACTATACTTTTTGGAATCATGAAGGCAAATAATCATGCTTTTTCTCTTTTACTAGATTTGGCATTCAGGGGCCAATCTATATCATTAACGTTGATGTCATTGTAGCCCATTTACATTTCTTGTCATAATCAAACTTGTGGTCATGGAATGCTGCAATCCTTTACTATTTAAGGTTGAGATCATACAATAATCACTGTGCATTTATGATTTCTTTAGGAATCGTGAAAAACTCTTTACCGTTTTCGTTTGTGCATTTTTTGGTCCATTTACACTGATATGTAATTTCTATCAACTAATGGACATGATAAAATATAACATCTATCTCATTTACTGTAATTCACCACGCAACGAATGGGACAAAGCAAAATCTCCAAAATTTATATTTTATCTTATCAAATCCTATCCTCTAACTAAAAATTCAAATGACGAAACAATTGGCACCAACATAAGAGGAAGCGGAATAATGGCGACACAACACAAACACACGTTCACAACACCATGGGTCGAGCACAAAGACCCTGTAGTGTCATCATCAACTATCCTCCTTTGTTTGTTTGCCCTTTTTATGGTGTTAGTCCTTGTTCATGCGTGCATGCATATTTGACATGGGCATCGTGTCATTCCTCCCCGACCTGTAGGACCAGATTGAAGGCGTTGCCACGCGCAAAGTGAGAGGAGGTTGTGGGTGAAGTGAATCCACCTTAACAAGGGACAAAGGAGGCCACGGCTCTCTTTTTTTCTCTTTGCGCAAAAGAGAGGAAAGGAACTCATCAATCGCTCTCTCTTTTCCTGCTGTTGCCCTTCACGTGGCAAACCCCATGAGTGTGTACCCTTTGAAATGCCAAGGTCCCTTCCTCACCCACACCCCATAACCCATCAACCCTCTTTTAGTCATGTCACCCATTGCTATCGCGGGACGATCCACCAGGCAACTTGCAAGGAAATCGCTGGCCATAGAATGCTAATTCAGACATTTCTATTGTATGAATGTAAACTCGGTCCTAAATCTTTAAAAAAAAAAACTATAGAAATTATCCACGTCAACAATTTCCAATTATAATTTATCGAAATTACTATATTGACAATCTGTCAACAGGTTCAGAACTAAATTGAACAAATTTAAAAGTTTATGATTAAATCGGTATTTGTATAATAGACTTGGGACTTTCTTTATAATTTTCCCCAACTCGTTGTTATCAAGGGATAATCCACCAAAGAACTTGCAAGGAAAAATGTCATAGGAGAGTTATTTACATGGACGAAGCGATGGATAAAACCAATCACGATATCTTAGATCTGTGTCGTGATTAAAATTAAAGAATTTTAACTATTTTTGATATTTTTGTGGTCTCTCCATAGTGACCGCCTCATCAACATACTAGTGTGAGAAATTAATTGCAAAGAATTAAATGCAATGGGTAAGAGTTGGATGTGGTCCTACTTATTGAAACGTAGTAACCCATGATAAATAGTGATATCATTGTATTGTGAAGCATCACTTTATTATTTGAAATGTGATTCCACTAATTGTAAGTTGTGAAAAAGGTTCTATGAATTAATATCATTGTATGAAAGCTTGTTTCAATACAGAATTATCGTTTTGCTATTGAACTTTTAACTATGGTCGAATCTTAAGCTCCGTTTATTTTATGGAAAATGGATTAATCGTTTGAGTTACTTACTAAAATAGATGAACAACAAATATATTCATTGTCCCCGGATATATTTACATATTAATTATTATTGATGCTGAAAATATTTTTCATTAACTAATTACTTCGAGTGATACGAGTGATTACATTTAGATAAATATTTATCAAAATATTCTTTTTTGGCAAAATAAATGGAGAACTAAATTTTTTGTGGCCAGACAACTCGGTGTAAGCCAAGAGGGCCATTGGCAGGCATGTAATGGATGGGTCCATCGGTGAGCTCGTGATGGATGAAATCACTACAGGCGTATGTGTCCATAAATATCTTTGTCAAAGTCTATCTCGATTCGATTTGATTCGATTCGGAGAAGAAAACAAAAGAAGAAGATTCAATCCAATTACACCGATCGGATCTCGTTTGTGGATCTCTCTGTGGCTCAATCGATCACGTCCGACTTGTTCTTAGATATTTATATTGATTTTGGTCTTGTTGATAAATTTCACCATGACTTGACCGACATGATCAGTAAATATCCTTGGTTTTAGACCTTTCCTTCCATTCATGTAATAATTTGATTATTTATCGGATCGGTTTCCATATCGCGATTGAGAAATCGACGATCACTTCACTTAGACAAATTAATCGACAAAAATATGCTTTCATTATTTATAATACTACACACTTAAATGTTTTTATTAGTAATGATGATGTTTTGTATTAACCCATTTTTTCTGACTGATATGAATGATCACATATTGACAAAAATATTTTAGAAATATTGACTTTTCTTGAAAACAAACGGAGCTCAAAAATAAAATAAATCAATCAAATTCAGAAATATAATGAAATGTTTGTCTCCTTTCTACAGGGAAAATTGTCCCAAACGTTCTAAACCTATTTTGTGACAGTCAATTCAATTTTAAAGATTTTAAATAATTTAATTTAGTCTTAAACATTTTGACAACTTATCAATTTTGTGCTATACTTTTATTTATATCAATCTAGTCCTAAAAATCAAATCCTCACATTCTCAGGGAGGATGGGGTGAGGATGCATAAGTTTCAGGAGTGGTTTCGACTCCCACGCTCTGGCAAAAGTCTGAAAGTAAGTGTAAAATAGAAATATAATAGAACTGACCAAATATATATATATAGAGTCCTAAATCTTTTAATGAGTTGCCACTTTAATCTTAAATCTTTTAACGATTCGTCAATTTAATAAAACTGGCCAATTTAGATCGAAAATAACAGACATGGTAAAACCAACGTTAATGTATACAAGTTTTTAAATTTCTTTCTTTCTTTCTTTATTCCTCCCGTCAGTCGCGAGACATCAGTGATGGTTGGCGACTGGCCAAAGGCAACGGCCGGTGAAAGAGTGAGCCAACCCGGCGAGGCTCAGCCTCACTATCGCTTGGTGAGGTTGAGTCTCGCTAGCCCAACCATTGAAGAGGTCAACCTCCCCTAAGGGCAGCGAGGTCAACCTCACCGGCCCTTGCCTATGGCCAATCAACGAGGCCTATTGACCAGCTAGAGAAGAAGTTAAGGGGAAAAAAAAGAAAAAAATTCAAACAACTTATGAAAAAGTTTAGAAAAATACTTTAAAAAAAATTGTTTACATCAGAGCCGACTATACTACTAGATCCCTATAGCAGCTATTTTCCACCCAAATTAATTGAAATGATTAAATTAACAAATTGCTAAAGAGATCTAGAACTAAATTGGCAAGTCATTAAAAAATTTGGGACTAGATTGATACAATTATAAGGTTTATGATCAAAATTGACAGATCATCAAAAGATTTAGGAATAAATTGATACAATTAAAAAGTTCATGACTAAATTAGTCTTCATATATTGAGTTTAAGACTTTTTGGATAATTTCCTCTCTCCATACCGTTGGAGCTTTATTAGTGACTTTAGCAAACTCTAAATTCTACATTTATTATGTATTTATTTCACACAAAAAATGCATGATTTCAAAAATATTTTTATTTCACGTGCACGTGCAAACCGTTCAAAGTTTGAATGAGTGGCCACTCCAAAAACATCATCATTCTTCTTCGCAACAAATAATGTTGACTAGTGCTCGTCCTCCATGAGTTTTGTAATAATGGAACATGTACCAAGAAATAATGAAAAAGGAGAAAGTGGGTGGTGATTGGAAAATAGCTGGAGATGTGAAAGGCATCTAACCAAAGAGATAAGATAAGCTTTCTCTTCGTGTTCTTGTGTTCCAACCATGATTGACACGACCCCATAAAATCTTTCATTTCACCACCCCCATCATCCCACGTTAAACAAAAATTTGGAATTCCATCAAAATCTGCACATTGCCCCTCTTCATATCTCTCATTCCGAATGGAAACACGGCTTCTCAAGTGACAACCAATCCCATCACAAATCCGAAAAAAATAAACTACGGAGGATAGCATTGTCTACGTAATTACATCGATTCACATTTAAAATTGCGCTGTGCGGCTGTTTTAATCAATACATTATAGGCGAGCAAAGGATGGTAAGATTCATTTTTCCCTCATATTTCTCGAGCCACAGAAAGAAAGGCAAATTCCAAGTTCTTATCCCATCACGTGTGAGCGAGACTCGTTGATTTTTGCTTTTTGGGGGGTCCAGTTCTCTCCCTAGAAAAGACTCCATTGCGGTGGCGGAGAGCACACGAACGCAGTCGAGGGGATCGGATTTCTGTGCAGATAAAGAGAAGAGGAAAGCGAAAGAGAGAGAAAGAGAGAGTGAGAGTGAGACATCGACATTAGACACGACCTACGTTGGACCAGTTCCAAAGTCTCATGACTTCAGGTGGGCTTGTCTCCTGGGAAGTTGGTTAGTCTTATCACAACTCCGAGTATCGCCCGAACATGTCACCTTTCTGTCCACCTCATTCTCATGTTCAAACCTTAAAGAAAAAGAAATATAGATATAAATAACTTGAGTTTTCTGATATCATCGGCGGAAGAGTGCAATATCAAAACTAACCTTGTAACCACTAGCCCAGTGGCCACCCTTCTTAGGTGAAATATTTGAATTCTCACTTTTATCAAGGGTTAAAGTGAAGACGATTTAGTATTAAGTATAATTTTCGACTCCCACGTCCCGTAAGAAAATATGGTGAAAGTTTGAGAGTAAGAATTAGAAAGCAAAAATAATGATCGATAAAAAAAAAAAAAAAAAAAAAGCCCCTTGCACATTTTGGTATACTTCTAGTAACAAAATTTTCGAAAAGAAAATAATGTAAATAATATCTAAATTTTGGCTTAATATGCAATATAATTCATGGATTTTTAATTTGTTAGATATGGTACATGAATTTTAATTTAATATGTAATATCCTCTTTAAATTTTTATTTTTTTCAATATAGTTATTGAACTTTTGATACATATTCAATTTAATTCTTAGATTATATAAAAATATTTAATATTTTCATTGCATTAATTTAAATTAATAAATGATATTGAATATTTTCATATAATTCATTAATAAAATTGAACACACATCAAAAGTTTATAGACTACATTAAGCATATTAAAAGTCTAGGGACGACATTTCATGTTGAGTTAAAGTTCATAAATCTAATTAAATCTATTATAAGTTTAGAGACTACATTATACAATTGCCCAAAGTTCATGAACCACTTACATAATTATCCCATTATTCATATGGTAAAATTCAATATGAACAATCTCATATGTGTGACAACAATGCATATTTTATTGATCTGATTGCACCTCCACGCCCTGAAGTCTTAGTTTCGAGACGTGATCGATCTCGGGCGTCGACAACTAACTCGTTTCATCTCGTTTTGGGTGAGGGCAGAATTTTGGAATGGAGAAGGGAAGGGGGGCCAAAATGCAAGGGGAAAAAAAACATGAAGTTGGAAATACTTTTGATTTTTCCATTGAGCTAGCTTTGATACGGCCCATCTCCAAAGTCCAAACCAAACTTCCCCTTCTTAGCCCATTTCGAATTTCGAGTGCATCAACCATCTCCGACTTATGGGCTGTTCGTGGCCCATGGGCCTGCATGAATCGAGCCTTTCTCATGTGGGCTTTGATAAGCCTAATTAAACTTTCACCATGGATCTCCAAATAGTGGACTCGCGTGCTTCGTCCCCTAAAGCTCATCACTCTAAAATTCTTCTAGCAGCTATCTCTGCTTTTTGGTATTTATTCATTCGTTAATCATCAAAACCATTCATAAAAAAAAAAAAAAAAAAAACCATTCATAATCAAGAAATCAAACTTAATCACACCCTTCTTCCATGTAACCCCACAATTTTTTAGGCATCTTTAACTTTCATTTCATTAACGATCCACTTTTCTTGATAAGTATTAAGAATGCATTTAATTCGGCTTAATCAAGAGGCCATGAGTCTTAGAAGCTTTTTCAGAGAAAAAAAATCAAAATGTTTGGCAAATACATTCTAGGCCATTATAAGGAAATGCAGAATTATTTCCCTAAAATCGAATCAAATGCATCCTAAACATGTCTTGGACTATACTCAAAACGGGAAAAGAAGATGATAAAATCTGAGGTCCGACGCCAAAACGACCTGCCGTCCCGGGGAAGTGATCCCGTAGCGACGACCACGCCAACTACCTTTCATTCGTGCCCGTCGATACTCCAACGAACTCCAGTCCTCCTCCCCCCCATCCGCCTCGCTCGCGCTCGCGCTCGCCGCACGCCGACCTTCGATTTCGACCCGCGGTCCTCTCGAGCTCCCGCGCGTCCGCCGATCCGAGCGTCCGTCGGATTCACCTCGTCGGAGCCGCCATGGGTTGCTCCTCTTCGCTTCCAGGTAATCCCCGGTCCCCGGCCGCGCGCGTGCGCGAGTCCCTCGAGACGGTCCCGTCGGCGGCGAGCCGTATCGAGCTCGAGCTCCGGTCGAGCCGCGTCCTTCCTCCGCCTGCGCGGATACCGTTGGCTGTCTCGGGGAGGTTCTCCCGCGTTTTTGGAGTCGCGTCTGTCCTGCTGTGTATCGGGAGTGGTCGAGTGTGTAGATCGGGGCTAGGGTTTGGCGAATTCGATGGGTGGGAATTGTTTGCCCCGTAGCTGCGAGATTGGGGATTTGATGAACGCCTCTAGTTAGTGAATCGGCTCTGTGTTTGATTGGCTCGACGTTCGGGTTATTGCAGATAGGGCTTCTGGGAGATTGGGCGGGCTCAATTCGGAGAACGGTGCAGTGAACGATGCGAAGAACCTGCGTGTTAAGGTAGCAACCTACGTCCGATCATTTCTTTCTTTCTTGTCTGGTCGTTCTGCTGGTATGGAATCTTATTTCTAGGTGGCACTTGCTGTGAGTAAGGTGATGACCTCGATTGGTTAGAAGTCTTATGTGTAGTTGGATTCTGGTGGCATGATATGCAACATCCTCATAAGTCATTGTGGCTTTATATAGCTTCAGCATTTGAATATCTTGTGAATTTTTTATTTTATTTGCGTCATTTTTTAGCATTTTCTTGATTCCTCATAATCATGCCAATACCCTTCTTGTTTGGGGTATCTATTAGTAATGCAGTATGTTGATATCATGAAGGCATCTAACATTTCTCGTCCAGATGCGACATTAGTTCATTAAAGAAGTGCATAGCAACGTTAAGGCTATGTCAGTTTGGTAGTTAGTTTCAGTGCTGACATGCCATCTTGAGTAATTAAGTTTATGAAGTCTGTCAGCTGTTGTGATCTTGAACTATTGTGACCATGTATATGGGAAATCTACATTACCTTTAAGATGTAAATTTTACATGTTAGCTGGCACAGAGCAATCTCTGTTGCTGCATCACATACACAATCGCAGAGATACCGTTTCGCTACGTAGTCCTCTAATGTCATTTAGTCCTTGGAATAAAATTAGAAAATGCAGTCTTTTATTTAACTATACTGAATACTGACTGCATTTGGTCTTGCTATGCTGTTCCAATCTACCAAAATCTTTTTTCTCGGGATTGGTCATCGACGAGATCATTGTCACAATCATAACAACAAGCTAAGCCTTGTCTCACTATGTGGGATTGGCTACCCAAATCTTTTACCCGTTTTACTCTACTTTGTTAGTCTTCTCTCTGGATCATGTCTCCATGTCCTTGCTCACCTGTACAAGTTTCTTTCAAACTAACGTTGTCCAATATAGCACTTCTACCAATAAATTTGGACTCTACTGATGATAATCTCGAAAGGAAATGGTAGAATCCAATTCCTCTTATTTTCCCTCTTCCCCCCCACCCAAAAAAGAACATAGATGTGCTGTTAAAAAACTCCACCAACTCCAGAAAGGGGGCATAGACATGGTATGCATGTGAGTTGCACTATGTGTTTCTATTAGTTGGGAAGCTCACAATAGCATTTATGTTCAGTGCTACGATATATAGCCTTCAACTAATCCTGATGTCATTAACCTCCTTATCATGTCCGCAGCTTGTACTTCTAGGGGATTCTGGTGTTGGGAAAAGTTGCATTGTACTTCGCTTTGTCCGTGGTCAGTTTGATCCAACATCTAAGGCAAGGGATTCCATACTTTTCTTAAATTGCCCATTTCAGTTGGTTCAGGCTTTGGGCATTTTTATTCTTTAATTTTTTGGAGTTCCTAATTCTGTTCTTAACCATTTACCTTGATTTCTGAAATTTTGATTTGTAATAGTCAGGTTTTTTGGGTCTTATTTGCAGGTAACTATTGGAGCATCATTCCTGTCACAGACCATAGCTTTGCAAGATTCTACGACAGTTAAGTTTGAAATATGGGACACTGCTGGTCAAGAGAGGTATTAAATTGTGCAACATATGTTTTCTTTTGAATTTTCATATTTTAAGAAGTGGGGTGACGGGAACTTCCTTCAGCCATTTATCTATCCCGAACACGGAGAGAAGAATTTACTGGTTTTGCTTATACAGGTATGCTGCCCTGGCCCCACTTTACTATCGGGGTGCTGCGGTTGCAGTAGTGGTTTATGATATAACAAGCCCGGAATCATTTCAAAAAGCTCAGTACTGGGTAAAGGTAGGGGCTTGGGGATTGCAGCAGTTATATTTTAACGCATACTTTCCTGTTTACCTTTTCCTTTAAGGTGAATTTTGGTGGAAGTTGTTGGAGAGTGATCCTCAAAAACCTTGCAGGGATGAATAACACTGACTGGGTTTTAAAAAGAATAGCTATTACCATCTTTGATGTTTTTGACAGAATGATGTATGGTACGAAAATAATCTTTGTGGTGGAAGCCAAGACTTGGGTTTTCTGTCTTCATAGATATATTATGTCAAATTTGTCTAAATTCCATATGACCCTTTTCGTGGAATATCATTGTGGTCTTTGTGATGATGGTGATTTAGGTTGTTCTAGTGAGTTTCTGCACCAATTTGAGTGCATCTAGGGTTGATAATTGAGGACAAATTTACCAGCTATTGGAAGAAGACCATGTATTAGATCCAGCCAACTTTGGAAAATATTTGATGTGACAGAGTAGATATAGTGGCAGTTCACCATGATTCATTGTTTGATACAGCTAAAAAATATAACAAAAGTTTCGGGCAGACTGCGTCTTTCTGAAGAGCTAACTCCATAGCATTGCATAGGCAATATATATTGCACTGAATCATGGCTTCCAAGAGAAAAACATGGAAACTTTGAGAAAAAGAAAGAGAAAGAAAAGCATGTAAATGAAGGATATACTGCAGGACGTCAAAAGACATTGAAATAGAATGCCAGGCCAATTAACTGGAAGTGTTTTTTATTATTATCATTTTTTTTTGGGTAAGAAATAGCTAGAAGTTTTTTTTTTTTTCTTTTCTTTTGGGTCGGATGAATATAACTAGAAGTTAGATAGCTAGGTATTTTCACTTTTAGAGTATGGTTAAATCAAGTGGAAAACTGGGTGCTACTAATGCTGCTCGTTCCACTGTGCTCTTTGTTGATGCCACACACACACAAACACTTTCTTTGAGCCCTAAATACTAGTGTACTGTTACAGTAATATCACTTTGTACTTTTAATATCTAATGACCTGATTTTCCTCTCTTTACATTCAATATAGAGTTTTATCCTCCTCTCTTAATATCTCATGATATTCATCGTGTGCTGAAAAATTAGTATACGATTACAGTAACCATCACTTTGTACTCTTATTATCTCAATGACCTGATATTTTCTCTCTTTCCTTTCAGTATGGAGTTTTATTTTGATCTATTTGATGAAGATTCTGTTCATGTACAATGTATAGTTTTGTTTCATAGGAGCTTCAAAAACATGGAAGCCCTGATATGGTTATGGCTCTGGTTGGAAATAAAGCTGACCTTCAGGAGAATAGAGAAGTGACGGTCCAAGTGAGTGTGACACTCTGCGATTGGTTACACTCTGGAATATATGTCTATAGGAATTCTTCTTCCACAAATGTAACTGCTAACACAGGAAATTGCTGTCATTGTTCCTGTAGGATGGCATTGACTATGCTGAGAAGAACGGCATGTTTTTCATTGAGACATCTGCTAAAACTGCAGATAATATAAATCAGCTGTTTGAGGTATATAAATCTGACATATAAGAATTATGGCATGGTTTAATTGATAATATGCCTCGTGTTCATAAATATTTCTATGGCCCTTGTAAACTTCTAGCAGTTCTATGTAAAGAACATGGTTTTGTTCTAAATTCATCTTTGATTTGATTTGCCCCATTAGCATTTGTCTCGTTCCATTATATGGTAGTAGTTGTTGCTGTTATTGAAGTCAAAGTTCTGATAGATTTGTTCCTTTGCTTCGCTCAGCTCCAATCTTGATCGATTTTTGTTATCAGAAGGAATGTTGAAGTAATGATTGATGTGGTTGATTAAATTCTTTGAATATTAATAAGACGAATCTTTATTTGGTTTGTGGTGGCGATATTGTTTTAGCAAAAGCTAGTGGAGCACTGCTGGCACCATTCTTTCATCCATCAAGCGATTATAATAATTGTCATGCGATGTTCCTCTTGAGCACAAATCATTTTTTTTTTTTTTTAAAGTATTATAGCAGTTTCTAAGTACCTATATATTGAAATTGTTCTTTTGCTCTCAGGAAATTGCCAAGCGGCTTCCACGTCCAACACCGTCATGATTGGGAAGTTCATACTGTGTTTAAAGCCGCAGATGATGTTATTGGAGTCTTCAAAGGCGGTGATGTAAAATATCTATCCCAATGTATACCTCCTGTCCTGGAATTCTTTGGTCGACAGTTACTTTCATTTTTCCATGAAATCACTCCACATAAGTTGTAAGATGATCAATCCTCAATTGTACCAGAGAGAGCTTGCGAATGTGACATGGAAAGGAAACCCAGTGGTGATTCAGACCGATGTGGCCAACGATTTCACTTGGCAAACTCGAACTTCATAATGACCTTTACTAGCCTGATTAGAACTCGAATGCTGCTTGAACTTGGAACTCCCTACATTTTGCCTTTCTGTCATTCCTGAGTTTGATAAAAACGATAGAGGAGTTCCGTGAGTATTGATGTGATAGGAGGATGAAGATGCCTCTAGTATATGCAACAACTGCACCCTTGCATCTGATCTCTCTGCATGGCTAAAAGAAGAAAACGAAATCATCTTTCTGTCTCCGTGTATATCATGACACGAAACGCAACTACCTTTTTCCTAAAGTCCCCTTTTTCGACAAGGGTCGCTCTCCTTTCAATTCAAAAATGGCCAGCTGAAGGTTCGAAAACGAACTCTTTCCTTACCCAAAAGCTTCCAAAATAGGCAGGGCCGCTGCGTGGCTGCAAATCGCAAAAGCTTTCAAAACCCTATTAACCTAATCTCGTTGCGCTTTTGTTTTCGAGTGCAATCAGGGGTTAATCTATGTCACGCTTATGCCACCTACCTCCTCATCTCAATAATGGGAGTGGCCATGAACCAATGGTCACGACATGAAGTAATAATGCCTGCGCGTCGAAGTCCCTTTCCCATTTGTCTATTCGAAGCAAATGTCGTGTCCACCTAATCTTGAGCTAAATCTCGTGTGCTCCCATGAACTTGTGATCAATGGCCAGCTGCAACTACGCCAACCATAATCTTCCACCACATCTTCTCTCCTCCTGTCATCGCACTAGTATGACTTTCTCCTCCTCCCGTCCTTTCCATTCGCTCGAATGTCACGAGGCCCCCCATTTATTTGTTTATTTTCCTTAGCAATTGAGTTGGCTTTCAATGTCCTTCATTTGAAAAAGAACAGAATAAGAGAAATATTAGGTGGGCTGACAGGCGGGTAACCTGGAAATCCTCATCGAATCTGACGTGTCTTTTGTGTAGAACCCCTCGTGATGAAATGAATAACCCGGCTGAAAAAATTGTACGATTCAAATGTGCACGCAAGATCGCTCAAGGATTTTAGTAGGTATCATCATCGTTACCGTTGATTCTTGTCATACTTTAGTTGGTTAATGTCATGGAGAAATGATTTTTCCGTAATTCGTTTCCGCATTTTCTCCGCCCGAAATTGCCGCATGATTATCGTGTACGGAAAGACTTATCTTACCGACTCCAGCAGATTGCTTCCTTTGATTTTCTCTAATGACAACCAATCTAGAGGAGGGGGAATAGCACGAGGGGTCCCACCGAGCGACGTTTTGACTGCCGTCCACGTTACGGCACCGGATTGGACTGGGTCCGACATCACCGGCCACGACGACATTGTCTCCGTCTACGTGTGCCCGCCGGCCGCCTTCACACCTCGCCACGCGGCTCCATTTCTCCTTCTCCGAAAGAGCCCCCACTCCCCCAAAAACATTTTTGGATTTTTTTTTTCACCCCTTTCTTTTTTCGTGCGCGTAAAGGAAAGACATCATCGAGGAAAGATCAAGTTGACTTCTGGTTCTAGGATAACTGTCGCTGGGTAAAGTCCTCGACAAGCACGCGGTTAATTCCAGGATAGAAATGGTAATCGGATCTCGTATCTTGCTATCAATTGTATTGGTCTGGGGAAAGAAATCGTTCATAATAAAACATTCCAAAAATTATTTTTCTATTTTTTCATGACCTCACAACTTACAAATATATGTATTCTCACAAAAAAAGAAATTATGAATGATTTGACACGAATGTTGTTTCTTTAACAGATCTAAAAGAGAATGATATCATCACTTAAAGACTCATTCTTCACATATTAAAATTATCTAAGATTTGCTTGTCGTAATCATTCGAATCTATTTAAAAAGATTGTTTCACGACCTGAGAAATTAAAAAAAGAAAAAGATGTAGCTCGCTCGATTTATCACCATTAACTCGGATTAGTTTCCAAATACCTAGCACCCCTATAAATGAAAAACCGTACTGTGCGCCGAAATTCGGATCGTCATGCAAAATGAAAAAAAGGAATGGGGAAGGGGAAAATAGAAGGAAAAAGGAGAAAAAAAAAAAAAAAAAGAAGAAGAAGGGACAGAAATCTGCGGGGCCAAAATGTAAAATCGGCTGCGAGGAGCTCCCGTCACAGGTGACGTCATCGCCGCTTCCCACCTCCATCTCTGCAAAGTCGCGATCATGGGGGAACAGTCAAAAAAACAGCCGGAAGGAAGCAAACAAAGAAAAAGGAGGAGACGACTCGGTGTGATCATTCCGAGCATGCCGCCTACGACTCTCCTCCCCAACCTCCTCCTCCTCCTCCTCCTCTCTTCCGAATCCGAAATTCGAGCTCCGAATTCCGCCCCGGTCGCCGGATTCCTCCCCTCCGATTCCCTCCCGTTGACCTCGAATCCGTCTGCCCCGGCTCGATCCGGCAACTGATTCTCGTCCTGTTGGATTGCTTCTCGGTCCTTTTTTAGCCGCCGCCGCCGCCGATGGAGATGGAGACGGAGGATCGGCGGAGCGACGAGGCGTCGCCGAGCCGGCTCGTGGAGTCGATCAAGGAGATCGCCGGCCTGCCGGAGTGCAGTAACTGCTGCAAGCGGATGTACGGGAACCTGGTGCGCAGGATTAAGCTGCTGAGCCCCCTGTTCGAGGAGCTGAGGGACGGCGGCGGCCGCGGGAGCGGCAGCGGCCGCGGCGGCGGGGGAGAGGTCGGGGAGGAAGGTCGGAGAGGGTTTGAGATGCTGCGGGCTGCCCTGGATTCCGCCGTGGGGGTGATGAGGTCGGTCAATCAAGGGAGTAAGCTGTACCAGGTAAGGGTGCCCGTTGTTCCCGAGTGGTGTGGTCGAGGGGATTGTTCCGGATGATTGAATTGTGCTTCGAGTCGCGATGGTTTTGGTTGGCGAAATTTCGAGTTTTGATGAATTTGGAAGGGGTGGGATGTGAATTCTAGCTTTATCGAGCTTCACGAGCGGCTTTGCAATGATTGGTTGAGTTTTGATCATTTAGGCCTGGTTTTGCGATGCTTGATTGCAGTTTGTGTGCTTCGAGTGTGTGTGGAGATGCTTATTTTTGTGGATGAGAATGCAAAAAATTCGAATTTTGTTAACCC
The DNA here is from genome assembly GCA_014182555.1 of Eucalyptus erythrocorys. NCBI lineage: Eukaryota > Viridiplantae > Streptophyta > Magnoliopsida > Myrtales > Myrtaceae > Eucalyptus > Eucalyptus erythrocorys. The sequence goes on along the minus strand of CM024603.1, from coordinate 37,715,270 downwards.
CCATTGAACGTTTGAACCCTAAAATTCCTTTACCTCTGAGGCTAAGGAAGAAAGTAGGGGCGCAACTTCATGATCTTAGTTGCTTGCCGTAAATTTAGATTTTATTCTCTGATTGAACATAGGGGGCATCATTTTCTAGCAGCTGCAATTTTCCCGACACGAGAAAACAGAGGATATCATATCGAACATATATATATATGTTCACTTCTTTTGCTCCATTGATTCATATCTAACTCGAGTATTTTACTATAATAAGCAACAGGAGATCGTTTTTTGGTTACCGGAATTAAATCTTCAGTTGACGTAGGTTGTTCTTTCTCGCTAAGCATTTTTTCTTTTTTATGTATCGTGCTCCAGGCTTTTCAAATTGACAAGAGCGCTGTGAAATTCCATCAGTTGACAGGACAAATTGAAGCTGCTTTGAGTATGATCCCCTATGAGAGACTAGATATATCAGAGGAAGTTCGAGAACAGGTAAGATTTCCGACTTTAACATATGAACTAAAGCATATCTTATTTTCTTTGTCTGATTTAGTTCTTCCATGATTTGGATATGTGATCAAGTCGTACAGCACACTGATTTTCAATGCTTGACTAAAATTGGAGGAAAAGGTGTAGTATTCCCCCCGCTGATGTGATGCAAATTGGAAAAGGGGGAATGATCGTGCAAAAAAGTCATGCGTCGCATATGTTGATTTATAGAATTTCAAAGCGAAGTTCCTTTGACATTGTGCAGATTGAACTGGTGCATGCCCAGTTTAAAAGGGCAAATGAAAGAATGGACTCGCCTGATTTACAGCTGGTGATGGACTTAGATATAGCTCAAAAGGAAAATGAACCGGATCTAGCAGTGCTGAAACGGCTCTCAGAAAAGCTTCAACTGAAGACTTTAGATGATCTAAAGAGAGAATCACTTGCTATCCATGAACTGGTTATTTCCAGTGGTGGTGAGCTAGCGGACTGCTCAGAGAGGATGGTGTGGCTGCTTAGGAAGTTGAAGGAGTCTGTAATCAGGGAAAATCCTGAAGTGGCTGCCTCTGAGAGTGAGAAGGGCTTGATAAAGCACAGATCCCCTGTTATTCCGGATGATTTCCGGTGTCCAATATCCCTTGAGTTGATGAAAGATCCAGTCATAGTATCCACCGGACAGGTATATCATGGTTAGCATTTTGATAATTTCATGCCACTCTAGCTATCATCCCTTTGTAGTCATCAAATAGATTCTCTTATTTTACAGACATATGAAAGATCGTGCATCCAGAGGTGGCTTGATGCAGGGCATAAGACTTGTCCCAAAACCCAGCAGACACTACTGCACACAGCCTTAACACCTAATTATGTTCTGAAGAGTTTGATCGCTTTATGGTGCGAGAGCAATGGCGTTGAGCTTCCAGAAAAGCAGGAGAAATGCAGAACGAAAAGATCTGGTCGCGTTGCTTCTGAATGCGATCGGGCCGCTATTGATGCCTTGTTAGAGAAGCTAGCCAATGGGAATCCGGAGCAACAAAGAGGGGCTGCGGGGGAGCTCCGCTTGCTTGCAAAGAGGAATGCAGATAATAGAGTGTGCATCGCGGAGGCGGGAGCGATTCCACTCCTTGTTGATCTATTATCCTCAACAGATTCCCGAACCCAAGAGCATGCGGTTACTGCCCTGCTCAATCTTTCTATAAACGATAGTAACAAAGGGACAATAGTAAATGCAGGGGCTATACCAGACATTGTGGATGTGCTGAAAAATGGAAGCATGGAGGCAAGAGAAAATGCAGCAGCCACCCTGTTCAGTTTATCGGTAATTGATGAGAACAAGGTGGCCATTGGAGCAGCCGGGGCTATCCCTGCCCTTATAAGATTGCTATGCGAAGGCACTCCCAGAGGAAAGAAGGATGCTGCTACTGCAATCTTTAATCTTTCAATCTATCAAGGGAACAAGGCAAGGGCCATAAAGGCCGGTATCGTGGGTCCGCTCATGAGACTGCTGAAGGATGCTGGCGGTGGGATGGTGGATGAGGCATTGGCAATTCTAGCAATCCTTGCGAGCCATCCAGAAGGAAAGATAGCAATCAGCCAAGCCGAGCCCATCCCTGTGTTGGTGGAGGTTATAAGGACTGGTTCGCCTCGGAATCGAGAGAATGCGGCGGCAGTGCTTTGGTCTCTATGCTCAGGTGATGTAGAGCAGCTAAAATTTGCGAAAGATCTTGGAGCAGAGGAGGTACTGAAGGAACTAATGGAGAGCGGCACTGACCGCGCCAAGAGAAAAGCCGGGACTCTACTGGAGCTTATCCAACGAGCCGAGACGGCTCCTGAATTGTGACATATGTGTCTGGTGAGAGTGGTTTTGGGAGTGGTTTAAAGAAACGTAAGGTACAGGGAAGAATGTCGGCAAAGAAAGTCTTACATGTAATAATTCTGTTGTTTTCACCATGTACATAATTGATACCTGCGAAGGAGGGTGCACGAGAGGTTCGGTCCACAATTTTTCTACCCTCGACTATGAAATTTCTGGGCCCTTCTAGATGGTTAAGGACGTTACTTTTCCTTTTGCCTCCGCAACTGCCGCTTGCGAGAGAAGGTAAAAAGCCTATCTTTTCCTTGGGACAAATACTTTGGAACTCGCTGAATTTGACATGGCCGAACGGAACACGTTCAGTGTGACTGAGGCGGTCATTACAGCAAGAAGAAATTCCGGATGAGTAAAATCGTCCTTTCTCGTAAAGGGAAAGTAAACAGAGCAGCATTTTTGCTCCTGTGCCCTCTCCCTTTGAAACGAAACACGAGAGAATAGATCTGATACTTAAAAATCCTTTCAAAACCGAATTTTGTTTTAATAGGCTCATTCCATACATCGGCGGATCACAATACTATGGCACAGATATGGCGGGATTGATTCGTACACAAGCTGTAATTCAAAGCAAAGAATCATGGCGTCTACTTGGTCTCACAATGGTGATTGAATCACATTCAAAGATCAGAGTAGCACCCTATTGTTTCTGCGCCTGAGCCCTCTCACCTCCACTCATATTAGCATGACGATTTTAGCAATCCAGTGAGAAGGTTAACATTCTTTTCTTCCTCACATGATCAGATGAAAACTGAGTGCCCAGAAGAAAGATAAATTACAACATGATCTCGAAAACCGGTCAATCAAGAAATTTCATGTCACCTGCACAACACAAAAATTGCAAAACTCTACACAAGAGTATGACCGGACATCAGCGGGGAAAGGAATCACCGGTCAACCCATGCTCTGGACAAATGTTTCAGTCAGAGTTTGACCGCTGATTACTTTTGTAGTGCCCACGATTATATCATATGCCATCCCCTCCTGCAGGCAAAACAGGGGAATATTTATTGTAATGAAATTATCGTGAAGATATAGCATGACTTGTCGCTAACTTCATACTTCCATCTTTAATGTTCCAACCACTAATTGAAAAGCCACATAGAGAACTAAGTGACATAAACTAATTAGATTTGACAAAACAGCTCTTTCATGCGTTAGACTCTGCCTGAAGTTTTAAAACTAGCAGCTTCAAGAACACCAATCTGACCCACTTAACAGCCAGCGATTACAGTCTTAAAAAGAATTGCAAAGTTTATTTGTTCAATCTGCAAGAAAATACTAACAAACAAAATTGAGAACAAGCACCTGAGAACTGAGGAATCGTAGAGCAGAAATCTCCGCGAATGTTACCCCTCCCACGAAAACGACAAGTACCAGGGAGCGTCTTCCTCCAGTCACTCTGGCAAATTAAAAGAAGTTTCATAAGAACTATGGCTGCACCGGGACATCATAAATGTGAAAGTTATAGCATTAATTATGGAGCAATTCTAAAGAAAGTACCACTTGCATATGTCTGCTCTTTATCATTAAACCGATCATAAAACTGTCACAGTGGATCGAGGCAAAGGAGACTCGGAAAAGAAAGAAACGACAAACTCTCATCCAGGATTTGTGGTAAACAACCAGACTACACTGATCATGAAGATACCTCCTCTAGCATCATTAAACTTTCCACTAAAGGAAAATGAGATTTAATTTTCACTGATCTCTTAATTGATAGGAGTAGACATAACTTTTCAGTTCCGCATATTATCCAGTCCGTTGATGATATACTAGCTTCCTCCTTCGAGTGAAAAGTACATCCTTAAGTTTATACATATAAAACAACTACGAGATCAACTTATTTTGCTAGCTAAAGTAGTAATCATACCGCAAACTTAGTCAGAATAGAAGTCCAACAAAGCTATCCATTCAAAAAGAAATCAAACAGAAGAGCTAAGTACTATTTGACCAAAATCCCAGCCTACATGCCAGAAATATAAAACGGTACCTCAAACATAACACCAATATTTATCTTGTGACAACAAATTGGGAAAAGGAATATAAAGAAAAAATGCCAATTTAAGCGGAGCCATATAGTTTGAAAATGAAAGGAAATTACTTGTCAACCGAAGCATCTTGCAACGAATCATATGATTGACTGCTTGCAAACCTACTCTGCAGACAAAGCAGAAAGAATATGAGACAAACCAACACCACACAGGCCCTCAATAGTTGACCATCAAATAAATCTCAAGCAGACCCATGAAACTACACAAAGGTACAGGATTAGCATCCACATGATAGTGATGATGCAAATGCACATGGTCTCTTAGGATAAGAACTACGAAATGAGCCAAAGAAATCATCCAATAACAGCTAGAATATGAAGCATGAACATGATCGCTGAGAGAAAAATGAAGTGAACAAATAGCAGTATGCAAGAAACTTAAAATAGTATAGTACTTACTCTCTTAAATTCTGAATGGGGTCCTGGTAGCATTCTCAAGATCTCTTCAATGGGTCGCCTACAAGTCATGATTATTGAAGTTCAAAGATTTTTCAGAAGGTTACAGAGCAAGCAAGCACTTTTGTACACCAGGCATAAAAGAAATTGTTGAGTAAGAAGTGGTTGAAGTGAGCTTCCGTAAAATATTAAAGTATAAAATACTTGGGAGATGATGGGCTGGGCCTTTGGTTTTGGGATGTTAAAGCATACAGGTGGTTGTTTACAACCAATTAAATGTAATCCCCAAGTAAAACAGACATTATCAGCTAGTATATAATGACTAGCATTATAATGTCTAGCATTTAAACCAGGACAATGATATTCCCTATTTCCTAATACTAAAACCTTAAACTAGTGCACGATAATAAAAATGCTGCTAGTAATAAGGTAAGAACAACTAAATGACATACTAAGCACATGTATATGTTTATTTACATGTGAACTGGATGGTATTTAACAAGAAAGAAGTCAGATCGAATTATTTAAAATGACCATGTGAAACTCTTCAATTTCTGACACCAGAGATGCTACTTCTCACAGGCCTACCCAAGCAGGAAACTCAAAGAATTTCAGTGGATTAAATAAGCAAGAAAGAAATCTTTACATTTTGTTTACTACTCATGTGAATTGTCCCGAGGATCCACAGAAAAATTATTCTAAGCTAACAACCCAAAAGGGCCACCATGCATCATTGACTTCAACTTGCAAGCAAAACTGAGAAAGGATCAAGCAGATTTCTTTCTGTTTTTTTGGGCCATCAGGGCTTATGTAGATTAAAGCAAGAAATAGAATGGATATAACAGAAGCTAAAAAAGCAATCCAGCTCACCGAATACAAAATATATGTGAGATTCATGAGATAAAGACTCACCAACCAGATCGAATAGCATTCTGAACAAGCCGAATGCTAAGTGGCGCATATCCAGAAAATACATAGGCAATATCATTAGGACTGCAGAATAGAGTAACTTCAAAGTTCAGTCACAAGTGCAACGAGATGATAATGAAAAGAAAAAGGAGGATAGCTAAGAAGTACAAATCAATGGTAACAGCACAACATGATCTATGTGGAAAATTAGAAGCAGAGAACGAGATGAAGAATGATAGTACTTGGCTGTGTCAGTATCATCAACTACAAGCTGCAGAGCACGTTTTATTGTCAGCCAATTGCTCTTTGATTCCTGCAGTTTTGGAGAATACGGACCAATCAATATTTTTCTAATTGATTATTTTGTTAGAGGTAAAAGCACTTGGTGAAGGCATCATACCTGCTTTTTCAGCAGTCCAGCTTTTTCCAAATTGTTCAGTGTAGCCATGTGCTCAAAACCATAGCTATGAAGTAGCTCCCTCCTGAAACAAGATAAATGATACTACCAAATTTAAACATGGGAATATCAAGGTTCTGCTTGGAAAGTTAGAAAAAGGAGAGGGGATGAAAATTGGAGCGGAAAATGAGAGAGATTTTGAAATTTCTTTGTGAGAGGGAGGGAGAGAGGGAAAATAAAATTTTTATACTCAAATTTTCTTTCCCCACCCTCTCTCTATCTTCCCAACCATAGTGTAAAGGACAAAGAACTCACATTTGGTATAAGAGTGTCATACTTGCCTTAAATAATCAAAATGCTTCTTAGGCAGCCCCGCATTTGTAATAGAGAACACTATGAGCATTCGTAGGACATTGACAAAAGGTTCCTGCTTATGGATCATTTCTTCAATGTACTCAAAGCAACTGCATGTGAATATTATATAAGAGATAACAAAAAAGAAAGTTTAGTATGAGAAAACTCCGGCAGCAGGTAACAAAAAGAAATCTAAAGGAGAAAAAGGAATTACTCATCAAAAATCAATCTATTCCTCTTCAAACCGATGAATTTCTCTCACTTCAATTTAGTAACTATCTATGGTTGTACATGTAGAGGGAAAAACCAGTCCCACCAATTTATTCTATTGGAATGGCAAGCCAAATGGAAGAACTAGGATCACTCAGAAATTATGTCTAATGGAATGATATCAACAGCCATACACCCTCCACAGCAATTAAAATCAGAGTACATGACACCAAAACATTAAAGAGAAGATGAATATATGAGGATGCATATATATTGGGCAGAGGAGGACCTTGGACTTGAGAGTTTTATCAGAGTAAGTCAGGCAAAAAGATGTCATTTTTCCTTGCCTTAAGAGGAATTCTTAGCCACTAAAACCGAGTAAAATGCAACTTTCATTACAAGGGGATATACACCTTAATAAAATAATAGAATAGAACTTATGCAAAAGAAGGAACATGCTAGGTTTATAATAAGAGGTACATTCAAAGAATTAGCTCACATGTCATAACTCTGAGCCTCAACCAGTGTGTGTTCCATGTCAAGTCGTGCAAGAAATGATGGCTTAGATGTGAAAGTTGATAAATGCTGAGCAAGATTTATGTGCCTCTGAAAAGAGAAAAGAAAGCACAATATTATAATTGAATTCAAGCAATTAGGAAATAAGCAAACAGCAAAATAAAAGGCAACAGTACTTACAGTCATTTCAGGTAGTGAATTCAGCTTCTTTACAAAATCCTTCAACTCCGAAACTGTCTGAGTCTGTATGCAGTGTCAGAAAACTTTTCAGATTATCCCTCAAACTGTTCACAGGAGTATTAGAATGCCCCAAACACATTCAGTTGCAGTCTAAAACTTCTACCCATTTATGCCATTCAAGCTACATGAACTAAAACGCTTCTAGTGACAGACAATTGCAGCTATAAAATATATGCACGAAGGCTATCACATTCTGTCTGCTGAAAAAGGAACTAGAAGTCGAAGATCTCTGGGGCCTGTGGGATGTAGGCACATGCGATCAGAACCAAGTTGACTTACAGTCGTTGTCATCTCCGTATAATCTTGCTTCATTGATGTTGCTTTTTGACGTAAAACCTGCAAGCAAACTGCAGTTGGAACTAAGACATGGAACATCCAAGGACATGACCTCAAAGCAAAGATAGTAACATCATAGTACGATGCAACATAAAGAACAAGATGATAAGTCAACCTGGACAACAACTTCAAAGTTGAGATCTCGTATCTCCTTGAAAAGCTTGTCACTAAAGGTCAAAACACAAACAGTGTCACTGGATCAAGGAATACTGAAAAGAAGGATGGATAAACCATTGACATTACCGAGCAATAGAGAAACGAAAACCAACAAACACATGAATGCAACATACTTCATTTCTAATTTTTTCCCCGCTAAGAATGAACAAGGAACAATGAAGTAACAACCCTTCATAACAAACCCTTCATAACAAACAAAACATGCAATGTATAAGCAGTTATATGAACTACAACGAAGTGGATCACATAAAAAGTGCTTTTCAAAAGTGAGCCACACAAATCAAATGCTAGGATGGCATAGTCTCATCCAAACAGTATCTATCAGCTGAGGATATAATAGCCACAGCAGTGGTAAGCTAGAGATCTTACCTGGAATTGAGTGGAACTTTCATTTTTTTGCCTTCTTGTTGAGCACCCATGATAGATGCATCAAGCTCCACTGAACCATTGTTCACATGTAAAAACTGCCAAAATTGGAAGTATTAGAGATACCTTACAGATACGACAACAAAGGAAAAACAGCACCTTGCCTTCTGAATGTGATCACGTAGCTATTATAGTACATTTGCTGGTATACGATGCTCTAAATATCCACAGTCAACCATCAGAAGGTCAAACAACTCATGTTTTAGCAAACGCCAAAAATATTTCAAAAAAGAAACATAGAGCACGACCAACTGCAACTACTTTCTCTAAATCACAATAGAGCTCATTAACATTCTTTTGGATAAACCAATCTGAACTATCAACAATAGTTTCAGCCTAATTTTTTTCTGAGAAATTTTCTGATATCTCATATACACTTAATTCTTTGGGAAAAACCCATTAGCAGTCATTGTACTTTGATGCAGCCTGCAACTGGATTCTTGATTTTTTATTTCTCCGACCGAATGCATTTAACTTTAATTGATTTGCAACTGATGCACTGAGTATTTAAGAAATCAGTGACTACAACTAAAATATAATGAAAGTCTGTGTACACAATTAAGTGGAAGTATAGTGGCTAATTATGCATCTAAACTGAAGTAAGGTGTTGTACCCTTTTAGAGACTGCAAAAAGTACCAAATAAGTCAATTTACCTCATCCAAGAGCCCTTCATAGGTTAACTGAGAACACATAGGAGTAACCATGTCAACCTGCAACCAAAAAGTTAAGCTTTTAATCACACTTCCAGTATCAATCAGACATTGGTGTCATGTTTTAATGGAATTCGTGAAACCGCATGATCTTGCAGTTAATGTCACATGAACTCTGACGAGGATGCTCTTAGCAAAATAATTGCCCCCCCATGGTAGATGGTTTGCGTAGCGCATTCAAGAGCACATTTAACTAAATATAAGACAATCCATCTTCCATAAACCTAAAATTTGGAAAAAATAGTCTGATCTGATTCCTAAATCTTTACAAGTCTGCCAGAGCTGATCCTCCCAAGTTAGTGGAATATCTGTGTTCTTGCACTTCATAATGCTTCGCCCCGAAAAGAACAGAAAATAAACTCGGAACCATAATTACCTCCCTATCGAGAAGAATAAGAGTGTTTATCTCCGGCATCACAATCTGCAATAATAGTCGAGAAGACAAATACATGAAATTAAACAGATGGTATGGCTAAAGTACCACTAAGCTTACAAAAGCTATGCATTATTACATCAGACGAATTGACTGGTTCCTCTGCTTGCATCCGATTAAGTATGTCTGCGACTCGTACTGAGCCTCTGCCCTTAGCTCTGACATTTGGTATCACCCCGAAAGCAAACTGTTAATCAAATTACTCAACATCACAACAGGTTCCATTTCCAACGCAACCAGAACAGGGAAGGAGAAAAGTAAATGCCGAAGTTCAAAAGCTTCTTATATGGTATGCATGATAATCGCACCTCAAGCTTGTGAATGGCTTTCGCAATATGCCAGAGTGAGCTTGTATCACCATCGACTAGGCTCTCCTATCGAAGAGGGAAAGTGAGAAAAAGGGAGTAAGTAGACAATCTTATCAAAAGGAATTCTATTCTGGGACTGGCACACATCAGCTAATGAACTAGAGTTTATCCTTACTTTATAAGCAAGGTCCAGTTCAAATGATAGGACATCCTCGTCCATGGGGATGAGGTATAGTGGGTAGTCCCCTATGGTCAACAACTGATGAACTTTTTCCTCCTCAAAAATCTGCACAGCAAATGAGATGATTGAACAAACTTTACCAGACACTCGGAAGAGAGTATCACTAGCAGTCGACTCATCCTTAGTGCATGGCAAAGATGCCAAATTTTCAAACCTTCTCACAAGCCACGGCCCGGCGAGGAACAAAGTAAACATAGTACTCCCTCTGAAACCCTTTGGATTGATCACCGTGAATGTGCGAGCATATAAATTTCATGAGATCAAGTTGAGCCCGAACGAGGTAAACAACTTTGGTAGATTCGGTTTGAATTGGTTCCGCGGAAAGATGCCTCAACTCCACGCCATGTTCCTGCCTCCAAGCAAACCAAACATTGTAAGCCTTAATACGAATGATGAATTCATTATCTGCGGTGTCTTTTCCCCGGACAAACAGAGTCATCGACCATTAACTAAAAGCAAACATCCTTGCCTTGAGAAGCGAAGTTTGGATGATTAGAGATAGCGAGCCACTGAGCTTCTGATCGACGACCAGACACTTCCTCCCCCGGATCTGAGACAACACCAAGCTCGAACGAGTCAACATATAAAAACGAAAGCTCCAATTTCAAACGCAAGCAAGCGCGGCGCTAAGGAAGCGGGAAAGCGGACACGAGCCGGACGCGGTTCCATGCCGGAAACGGCCGAAATTGAAAAGAAGAAAAAGCGGACGGCGCCGCCTAATCGAGCTCGAAACGGAAGGACTCACGTTTTTCAGGATGGTTATGAGCTCCTTCTGCGACTGATCCCTGATTCCGACGAACGAAGCAGGTTTTAGACGACGACAAAAAAAAAAAACAAAAAAACAAAAACACGATGCCGATGAGCAAAGTCCGATCGAAAGATGAAGAAGAAATCGACGGCGAGTCGGGAGAGCGATGAGTGCCTGATCGACGGGAGGTTGATGGGAGCATTGTCGAGGTGCGGTATCTGCGCCATCCGAGCCGGGCGAAAGAGAGCCGAGTCGCCTCCTTGCAGCAGCCGCAGAGCCTCGTCGGAGAAGGAGAGACGCAGAGAGACAGGGGAGAGGGAAGAAGACGACGACGACGACGACGACGATCGTCTCGAGCTTCTCCCGGGTGGTAACGGGCCTGGGCTTGTTTCATGTCGGCTTGACGGGCTGGACTCTCTCCTCCTTTTGGGCCTCCTCCGGGTGGCCTTTTTGGGTGATCGTGGATCCTTTCGTCGTATTCGATTCAGTGAGTCTCATTAGAGGCGTGCATCGGTCCCGGTCCAATTCAGAGATTCAGACTAGACCGAGCCGAACCGAACCGAAATAGCCTGTTTTGTGCGGTTCCTGTAGGGTCGAGTTCGCAATTCCTGATGCAGAACCGAATCAAATTTGACGGAATCGACCCGTAATATGCCCTTTTTTTTTTTTTTTTTCTCCGTGGCATGGACAAACAGTATCATAGCAAGCTGATTGTTGCAACATGTCATATTCAACCAACATGTACATTTGAGAAAATTGTCCAAGAAGTTCTAAATTTACTATACGACGTCTAATTTAGTCCTACATCAATCGCGTAAATTCAATTCTAAACATTTTGATAATTTACCGATTTAAGACTAAATCTTTTGAATTTTACCAATGTTCCTTCCGGCAAATTATCAAAATAATAGGTTTAGATTGAATTGGCAAATTTTCAAAAAATGTAGGAATAAATTGACAAATTAAAAAGTTTATGCCTAAATTGACTATTGTAATAAGTTTATGAATTTTTTAAGAATTGTCCCATGTATATCCATTGGATGCTAGTAGAAAGCTTATGACACTGCGAATTGACCGTGTGTTTTTGGTATGCCATATAATTATTTACTATTTTCAATGGATAAAATGGGAAAATCCATATAACAAATGAATTGAAAATGGCTTTTGTGTTTTGAGTCGCTAGCTTGGGAAAAAGACTACAAACTCATTAGATCGAATAAATCAATATGTCGTGCACTTGACAGGTATTATATAAAAGAAACCCGAAAAAAATAAAAATAAAAACACCACCTATATCTCGGTGCACAAAGTCAATTCTCAGTTCTACAAACTAGGAATCCACCTTGTCCAATCCGATCACGGGTTTTATGGTGGGTGTCAATTTACCTTGGATCTAATCACTCCTAAGGTTCCAATTTTTTTGCGAAAAATATTTTTTGAGAAGACATCTTCCTCGTCTTCCATCATGTAAATGAAAATTTTTTGCTTAAATTTAGGAAAATATGTTCTTCTATAAGAATTGGAAATCATTTTTCAAATATACGACTATATATTGAGACTTTAAGCATAAATTCTACGTATAGACATGAAAATCTCAACGTTTACTTCCGATGCCAATGCTTGGGTCCCTAGCACCCAAGCTTCTGTCCATAGAGGCCGAGCTCTAGACATTGATGCTCAGGCCCGAGTCCTTGGCACCTATACCTATGTCCATTGAGGCTAGCCTCGAGACCCTCGATGCCTGTGTCCAAAGCCCTAGTGCTCATGCCTAGGTCTTGAGTCCATTAAGGTTGGGTCCAGGATGCCAACATGCGCTTTGCTCAATCAAGGCTGAGCTCAGGATCCTAACAATTGTGCCTAGGTCCATAAAAGGTTGAGGCTGAGACCTTTGTGCCAAAGCTTGAGTCCTTGACACCCATGCTCGGGTCCATTGAGGTTGGGGATCGCAAACCTAAAGTCTATGCCTTGGTCCTCAACTCCCGAGTCTATTGAGGCTAGGCCGGAGTCCCTGGTCGAGGTCCATTGAGGCCGAACTTAGAATCCTCGTGCCTGCAATCAATTTTTCGACTGTTTATGCGTAAATCACCAGTGCTCTTAAATTATATCTATTTAGGAAAATCAAATTAGATTTCATTTACCAAACTTATCTTCCTAATTCATTTTCGGGTTGAGCTAAAGATATCATTATTTTTTTTCAAAAACAACTTCTTCGAAAACTTTTTCAGGACGGGGGTTGGAGCTTCATTCATTGCGGTCGTACAAAACGCACAGACGTACATAACAAGCAAAAACGACGGAAGGGAAGTTCTCAATCCCACCGCCGGAACTTTCCACTAGTAAAGGCTACGGACTATTTAAAATTCGCATCATCACGTGCGTCATGATCGTCAACGCCACAGGCGGCGACGAGCGAGCCCCGGTAGGTTCCGCATTCAACGCCGGACCGTCCATTTTCAAAGCACTAATAAATAAAGATAAAGAGAGGGAAGGGAGGGGCGGCGACTCACGAGCCCTGACCTGGTCCCTTGGGCCCCACCAAGCTTTTCTGAATCGCTTCCAAATTACTCTCAGGTCCCTCGCTTGTTCCGTAACTTCCGATTTTCCCGCCACGTAAACACTCGCGCTGTCATCCGAAGCCGATCACAATTAGAGCACGTCACGGGTCAGTGAGAAGGAAAAAGAAGGTCCTGTTTTTCGGGAATCAAGCCTAAGCTTCGTTTCTAACCGAAGGAAAATCCTAAATTCCGTTAAGTTTTACAAAAGGTACAAACGGGACATATATAAAAGATTATAATTAAATTTATCATCAGTATAAGTTAATCATTTAATATTCACTGTTGAATTTATGATATGCGTAATTTCTTAATGTTATACTGATTTCGTGATGCGTTCATTTAATGAAAAATAAATAATGTTAAAATTATCCACTGTATTATTTCAAAAAAGGAAGAAAGGGAAAATATATCCGTTTTTTCACGATAATACTTATTTGTAATTGTTATTTTTCGAAGAATATTCTTCGAATGCTTCGTTCCCGGCGGAGGTGACATACCTGCGATGAAAGTGGTATTATGGTAATTTTATAAGATCCGCTAAAGAGTCCGATTCCCGAGGAAAAGTCCTCCTCATCATCTCCCACCATAACTGATTCCCACGCTCTTGCTGCCACCACCGCACCGCTCCCCGATGGCCACCACCGGCACCCGCCTCCGCCGCCTCGCCGGCATCGCCACCGTCGCCGCCACCGCCGCCGCCGCCGCCTGCACCTCCCTGACTCCGTCCGTCGCGTCCTCCGATCGCGGCGGCGGGCCGCCCTCGACGCCGTGCGGCGGAGGATCATCGATCCCAGCGCCGCCGTCCCGCCGCGAGCCGTCCAGGAATCGGCCCTCATCGGCACCAGCTCCGCCAACCCGCTCGACATTCTCGTGATCGGCGGCGGCGCGACCGGCTGCGGCGTCGCTCTCGACGCCACCACTCGCGGACTGCGCGTTGGACTCGTTGAGAGAGAGGATTTCTCCTCCGGCACTTCTTCTCGGTCGACGAAGCTGATCCATGGAGGTACTGAATCCAAACTAAGACGAGATTGGATGCGTGCACCGACCATGAATATTTTCACCTAGGAATTGAGTGCGTTTCAATTGGTGTGAAGCTGAATTTTATATGCTTTAAGGTCGTAGACTATCTAAGAGAATGGAATCCATTCAATTGCATCGTACATTCTGTTTAGCTCATCGCTCATTCCCCTGTTCTTGTTCTACTTCCAGTATTAAAATTCTCTAGACGATGCTTTGATCTTCGTTTCATAATAATCTTGTTTTCTAGGGGTTCGATACCTTGAAAAGGCTGTGTTCAATCTTGACTATGGGCAACTGAAGCTAGTTTTCCATGCACTCGAGGAGCGAAAACAGGTCATTGATAATGCCCCACACCTGTGCCATGCTTTACCCTGCATGACACCGTGCTTTAACTGGTTTGAGGCTGTGTACTACTGGATGGGCTTGAAACTATACGATTTGGTAGCAGGAGCACGCCTTTTGCACTTATCTAGATATTATTCTGCACAAGAATCAGCAGAACTTTTCCCGACTCTCGCAAGGAAAGGCAAGGACCGAGTACTGAAGGGGACAGTGGTCTACTATGATGGGCAAATGAATGACTCGAGGCTCAATGTTGGATTAGCATGTACGGCTGCCTTAGCTGGCGCAGCAGTTCTCAACTATGCGGAAGTGATTTCCTTTCTTAAGGATGAAGTCAGTGATCGAATAATTGGTGCAAGGATTCGAGACAATTTATCAGGTACATTAATGACATTTTGTTTTGTCCTTTGAAGTAAGTAATATGGGTTTCAGCTCTGCATCTGGGGACCAGATTTGCCATTTGACGGTTTTGTCCTTTAGTACATCCGATCCGATGCAGAAGTGTGGTTTTCATATGTAAATATCTTGCGGGAAAAACCAAATTCTTACCAAATTGATGAAATTTTTGTAATTTTATAGTGTTAAATCAATTTGTGAAGATGTTCTCGCTTATTCACCTAAGAAGATTGGGATTGTGAACCAGATAATTGATTACGGTTGATCACTAAGAATACAGACTGTGTTTCAGAATCTTCATTTATCTCATGTTTTTTGTGTAAATCCAGACTTTGAGCATTCATATGACCTCGTGTTCTTCAAAAATATTCATATGGAAGATTTGTGTTTCTAACCTGAAATTGTGCAGACCTCTTTAACTTAAAAATTTACTAGAGTTTAATTCAGGATTCCCCCAATTAACAAATTCCTTATGTTTTCCATTTTTGCAGTTTGTTTTCTTAATCATTTTTTTTTAGTAATTGTTGCTTCGGTATTATATTGATGTTCCCTCATAGTTCTAGTCATTCTTAGTGGAGTGACTTGCTGACCTCTGTACTTAGGCCAAGAATTTGACACATATGCAAAAGTTGTTGTCAATGCCGCCGGCCCATTTTGTGACTCGGTAAGGAAGATGGCTAAAGTAGATGCACAGCCAATGATCTGTCCTAGCAGTGGTGTACACATTGTCCTCCCTGACTACTACTCTCCAGAAGGCATGGGCTTGATTGTTCCTAAAACTAAAGATGGAAGAGTTGTTTTCATGCTTCCATGGTTGGGGAGAACTGTTGCGGGCACTACAGACTCTAACACTCCAATCACAATGCTACCTGAACCTCATGAAGACGAGATTCAGTTCATACTTGATGCCATCTGTGATTATCTCAATGTCAAGGTGGAGTTGCATTACCTGTTTTAGTTTCTGATCTTAATGCGATGTTGTTTGTTCCTGGGAATTAAGTTTGTTTAATCGATCCTTTACTTATGATGGCTGACATACGTCAATGATATTACAAAATGGAGCATTTTATTGGACATTATTTCATCAGCTTTTCCCCTGCAGAAAGTGGAACCATAACTTTCAGTCATGTGAGATCTGATTTCAGTTTTAGGAAGTGAAAATTATATCTTGTACTGGAATTTGTTCGTAAGAAGCACACGATTTACATTAAGTGGTTAACTGGTCTAAACATTCATACTTTGGGTTGGTAATGAGTGTTAGTATTGATTGAACTAATAATAGATGTGTCAAAAGCTGAGCAAATGTCTAGGCATGGTAATCACTACTTTTAATTGAGAATTTTATTGATTGATCTTAGAAAGCACGAAGATACTACTGATATTTTTTTAGCTCTTTGGTTCTTTTCCATTTATCTTACTTGTTTCTAGGATTTGAAGGATTTTTGCCTAATTTAGGTAAGACGCACGGATGTTCTCTCTGCATGGAGTGGTATCCGTCCATTGGCAATGGATCCCTCAGCCAAAAACACTGAGAGCATATCTAGAGATCATGTCGTTTGTGAAGATTACCCTGGTTTAGTCACCATCACAGGTGGAAAGTGGACTACATATCGGAGGTACATTTTTTGTTTCATGGTTTTTGTGGCTTTACCAACTAGTGGCAAATTCATTGACTAGCTATTGAACTTTAACTAATCCTCATTAGACTCAGCTACTGTACTTTGTTGATGCTGTTGTGGAGCAATTGTTGTTTCCATGGCTCCATCAACTAGTAGTTATATTGATGTAATGAATTTCAGCATGGCAGAAGATGCAGTTAATGCAGCCATCCGGTCTGGAAAGCTAAAGCCGGCCAATGAATGTATTACTAACAACCTCCGATTGGTTGGGGGAGAAGGATGGGACCCTGCATTTTTTACGGTGCTTGCTCAGCAATATGTACGAATGAAAAGGACATATGGTGGTAAAGTTGTTCCTGGGGTGATGGACACTGCCGCAGCCAAGCATTTGTCTCGTGCATATGGAACTTCTGCTGAAAGAGTGGCAGCTATAGCTCAGGTTTAACTTCTTGCCAAGATTCAGTTTAGAATTATGTCTACCTATTAATAAAAGAAGACTTTAATCCTTATACATGCTGGTACCTCCATCATCTGTGACCTCTAGAAGTTTTATTGACATAGTTAGGACTAACATGCAGTAGTTGGTTGAGGAAATTGACCAGAAGAAAAGAGTTATGCACTACTGCTTTAATACACGTGGTTTGAGACAATTGTTGTTAGTGTCTACAACAATGTTTGAAGGATGATAATGTGAAGACTATCGATATTTCCTGGCAATTTCTTATGGAAATCTGAATAATAATTCCCTGATTTTGTTTTGAGCCATAACTCTAGCAAACATACGAAGACATGGAGGTTCTGGTGGTAATATCATTTGGCAGTGGCAATTCCCAATTATCGCCCTCAAAGATGCTAGGAACAGCCCAAAAGCTAGTTGCTCGATTGTGTGACTATGATTTGATACCTGCCACATCAAGGGCTTTGCAGTGCTGATTATGGCTTTAGGCTGAAAAATTTGAATACTTTCAGGTCTTATATTAGTTTACAGTTGTTTGGTTTTGGTTTCTTGCAGGCATGCGGTTTACTTGATTTCATTATGTTGAAGAACATATGTATAGCATTTGAAACTCATTATTTTTGCGACTAAAGATTGTTAGAATCCAGTAAATTCTTCTGCTGTTTTATCTTTGCCTTTTTTTTGTGGCAGCCTTCCTGAAAAATGTTATCAAGCATAGCCAATTTTGATATTTTATGTACTGATTGTCAATCTCAACACTTGAAATCTTGAAATCTTCAACTAGTTCATTATATCGGCTGATTGATCTTCAAGTATGTGGATCGTTCTCATATTATTCTCTTTTGTCTACTTTTAGGATGAAGGTTTGGGGAAGAGGCTGGCACATGGATATCCATTTCTAGAGGCTGAAGTCGCTTACTGTGCTCGCTACGAGTACTGTGAATCTGCTGTTGATTTTATTGCCAGGAGATCAAGACTCGCTTTCCTCGACACCGATGCAGCCGGCCGGGCACTGCCTCAAGTCATCGAGATTCTCGTGACAGAGCACCAATGGGACAAGTCGAGGAAGAAGCAAGAGCTAGAGAAGGCAAAAGAATTTTTGAGAACTTTTAAGTCATCCAGAAATGCGCAATTTCATGACGGGAAACACAAGTAACAGGTGCCTTCCTTTCCATTTGGCGCTTCAGCGTTTCGAAGTTCCCATCGGTTTTTGGTTTCGATCAAGTCTGATGGATTGAATTGCTCCTGTTGTTTCAGGATTTTGACTGACTGGGGGGACAATGTGGGTTTGACTTTATCGCGGTTCATGACAAATCGAGAAGGATTTATTTAACTTTTCTTTTGTGATTTGTTTATTTCTTTATAACCAGCTCCTTCATGCATTGGAAGGCCAGAATTATACTTCTGATTCTTTTGGAGTTAATAAATTGGGGCTTCACTATAGTGAGGTCAAAGCTGCCTTGGGCTCGAACAGTCTTGGCTCCATAGATTTTTCGCAAGTATAGTAATAAATTTTAATTATCATCTAGTATCTTCAATTTGCTGGTATTTCACAATTTCTGACTTTCCTCCAGCGTTCTGCACGTTATATTCTACAAATCCGGGATCTACCGGCACGATTTGAAAGGTTACTAGTGAAAAGAAAATGAAAGAATTTGTGAGTTTTTAGAATTTCCGTCGCACTAGAATAGGATATGCACAGATGATTATGAAGGCACACCACAAATAATCTTCACTGTCCCGTTTCGACAGGGTTATAAATAGTAGAAAACAAAATTGGCCTTTTCAATCTTTATTTATTATACTATCATGTCTGGTTTAATATGTTATGCAAAAATTTATTCGCATTGTAGAAATAAGACAGGGTCATGAGTTAAGAGGAGGAAATGAGATGTATGCATCATACGCTAGGAGAATTCTTATTGGGACTAATTCATCATGGACCAGACGAATTACCACCATTTAGATGCATATAATTAATTAAGGAAAAAATCATATATGGTTTATGGTTTATAAATTTCAATATAACTATGGTATCGTCAAAAACTTTTTGATAAATGTTCAATCTAATTCCTAAATTATCATATTCTTAAAATCAATTTAGTTCTTGAATTATTTGGTCTAATGATTAAATTGAAAACGTATAAAAGTTAAATCACAGTGAACAAATAAAAAATTTATAAATAATTTATATAATTATTTGAATAAATAATCATTATCCAAGTCAGCTTCAAGATTCCATAACTAATATAGCGCCCTTGGAAAATATTGAAAAATAAATGGCATTTGCAAAAATCGTCAGGCATCTCTCCGACGAAATCCAAACCGGAGCGCGGACGATATCGAATGCATTGGGTAGCTGATAGCCCATCCCTCAGCCCTCCTCCCTCCTCCCTCCTCCTCCTCCGGCCGATCGGGCACCGTCAAAAAACCACCCCTCCCTCCCTCCCTCCGGTAGAAGCTGACCTCTCAGACCTCCCGCGCGACCCAACCGCCGCGCACGATGGCGGCGACCCTCTCGTGGTCGTCCCTCTCCAGGTCCTTCCACTTCCCGAGACGCCCCGCCCGTTCCCTCTCCCTCGCGCCTCGCGCCATCATCACTTGCTCTTCCTCTCCCTCCCCGTCTCCCTCTCCCTCCTCCCCTCCGCTGCAGTTCGACATCTCCTTCGCTCCGCCCAAGCCCAAGCCCAAGCCCCGGCCCGGCTCCGACTCCGACTCCGGCTCCCGCGGCGTCGACTTCGTCTCCGGCGCGGGGCAGCAGCTGTTCATCCCCTGGATAGTCCGCGGCGAGGACGGGCAGCTCAAGCTCCAGTCTCACCCCCCCGCGCGCCTCGTCCACGCCCTCGCCCATGCCGACACCCAGGAGAAGAAGGCGAAGAAGAAGGATAAGCCGAAGAAGACCGCCGCGCCGGCGGGGGCGGCGGCCGGCGGGGAGCCAAAGTACTCCAAGGCGGCGCGCCGGTTCTACAACGAGAATTTCGGGGATGCCCCGCAGCGCCTCAGCAAGGTCCTCGCTGCCGCCGGGGGTAATTCAAACAAGTTTCCGGTTTTCTTGACTCTGGTGTACACTGCTTTGGCTCAAGTGTCGCTAATGTGTTTGCTAATATGCGTGATATATATTTTCGTGGAGTTTTTTTTTTCTTCATATTTTCTCCTTTGTAGATTTTTTATGAAATGGATTGTGCCTTCTAGTGGAAAGACGCTGAGATGTTTTAATCGTTTTGGAATTTACGCGATATTGTTGTTGACAGTGGCATCGAGACGGGGCAGTGAGGAGCTCATTTTCGAAGGCAAGGTCACCGTTAATGGCTCTGTGTGTAATACCCCTCAGGTCAGCTCCTACCGTTAGTGTTCGTTTACCATTTTCCTCTTTCCCTTTAGAAAGAATTTCCTTGTTGTTGTTTCTAGAATTATGTCATTTGTGCATAAGTTGGTCTTGAGAGAACATTCTTGGCAATCGCAACTGAACTTGATAACCAGCTTTAGTTCATAAGAAATTCTTTCTAGCTTTCCCCACCAACAAGGAGGGGAAAAGAAAGAACTGAAAAGGTATTATTTTTCTGGGTTTTCGTAGTTCTTCCAAGAGTGGAGCAAAAAGAAATTGAAGGGAAGTGCTAGAAGCTTCCTGTGATGACATGTTGTTAATGTGGTTTTGCAAAGTGAGGACAAAAGTTATCATAATCAAAGGCAAAACTTGGCTATTGAGATAACTTCATCTTCAACAATTTGTTTATTTCTGCTGTTGAGATAATTTTACTGATGCAGACTCGAGTTGACCCTATGAAGGATGCCATTTATGTTAATGGGAATCGCCTGCCCAAAAGGTTGCCGCCGAAGGTCTACCTTGCTCTGAACAAGCCAAAAGGGTTTGCAGCTAATACTAAACACTATAGCTTATTCTGGAACATTTTATTAGGTTATTTTTCTCCTTTCTTTTGGCACAAGCTGATGCTGAAAATACTGACAGGTACATTTGCTCCGCTGGGGAGAAAGAGTCTAAATCCGTGTTGGAGCTGTTTGACGACTATCTGAAGATCTTGGTACCGTATTTCCATACCTGAGAGAGTGCCATTCTCTATTGATTAATCATTTGTGTACTCTATCTTCCCTATATTTCTGCCTTAAAAAAATACTCATAGCTCAGTCCAAATGTCAATGGAAGGGCCCTGTCTTGTTCTCTGCAGCTTGAATGATTTTTCCTAGGCATTTTATCTATCTGCTGAGACTTATTCATTGGGCGCTTTGAAATCTTATAAAATCTGTGACTTATATCATCTCTATTCATTTTTGCAAGCTAAGGAGAAATTGTCTTTGATTTTAGGGCAAGAAAAATCCTGGACTACCCAAACCCCGACTATTCACTGTTGGCCGCCTCGATGTTGCCACATCTGGCTTGATCATTGTGACTAATGATGGTATGATAGTTAAGGAGATGCTGCAACAAATTATTCCTACGCGAACGTGAAGCTTCTTTGAGTTTAAGGTGCCATGGGTCATGTTAAGCATTTCCATATGCTACGTTTTGCAGGAGATTTTGCTCAAAAAATTTCACATCCTTCTGCAAATTTATCTAAGGAGTAAGTGTTATACACAATGAAAAGAAGAAAATTGCGTGATGCTATGGATATTGTTCTCATTCTTTGGGGTTTGCATTCCAAATCTGTGGAATTTCATTTCCATGTGCTTGTTTTTTTAAAATATAATATATCATATGGGTGAGAAGTATAATAGTTTAAATTGTTGCTTCTCCATTTCACCACAATTGAGAGTTGACCTCAGTTTTGTTTCTGAATTGCAGATACATTGCAGCAGTAGATGGTGAGGTGCACAAGCGACATTTAATAGCTATCAGTCAGGGAACAGTTGTTGATGGAACTCACTGCATCCCAGACTCTGTCGAGCTATTGCCAAGGCAGCCAGAGAATCCAAGACCTCGTCTACGGATTGTGGTACCTTTTGTCTCTTTAAAAAATATCGTGACAAAAAATACGTTATTCAGTTCCAAACACATTTCTAGCTGAAAGAAAATGAGTGAAAATTTGCACTCTGTTTCGTTGTCGTCGTTGTTGTTGTGTTTTGTTTTTGTTTTCTTTTTTGTGTGTTCCTAATGCCAAAGTCTTGGAAGTAGTTTGTTCATGTCTGGAAGCAATCTATATTTGTCAAAAGAATAGACAGAGGAAAAATAGTTAAGATTAACTGAATCAATGACACTGAAAGCTGAAATAGAAGTGCTTATTCTCTCATCTTCAGTGCTGAAAATGCAAGATACTTCTATTTCTGTTTCTGACTTCGTTTGCTTTATATGCCACATCATGGCGAGATGAAAATTGCAGAGTATTGGCATGTGTAGGAACACTTAACTCTTTTGACGACAAGATGAGAAAACCTGAACAATTTAAATCGTCTTTTGTCTTTATAATCAATCTTCTTTTCGTTGCCTTGGGTAGCTTTCATGTCATATAACATTATTCACCTTGTTGGGCATCTCCAGGTCCATGAAGGGAGGAACCATGAAGTCAGAGAGCTTATAAAAAATGCTGGACTTGAGGTTAGATTGGTCGATTGGGGAACAAACTTATTTTTGCAGATGCGGAAAAATATGCGTGGTCTGTAGACTGAGCCCATTTAGACTGTTTGATTGTGTGGACCTGATGGTGGGACTCACATGATCAATGGTTCGAATGATCTCGATCCACTTAGTCTATAGACCACATAATAATTTCTCTGCAGATGCTAAGATATTTTCATGGAAAAGAACTTACCTCTTGTTTGCTTTTCCAGATTTATTCATTAAAGCGAGTCCGAATTGGTAGTTTCAGACTTCCGGCAGATCTCGGGTGACTCCTCTTAACCCTACCCCTTTGTCATCCATGTGTCCAATTTACACTATTTCATTCTTGACGCATTTCATGCATGAGCACACTTATGAATGCATGTTTTGTGTGAGATGATACTTCATATTAGTCAGTCATTGCTGATAGCTCAACTTTTGCTATAGCACATTCTACAGGGAATGAAGTTATGTTATCTCTTCATTTAACTACCTTCCAGGTAGTGAGATTCATCAGAACTTTTTTGTCTAATTTGTTATCATTTCAGGCTCGGGAAACATGTTGAATTGAAACCAGCTGACCTTCAGGCACTGGGTTGGAAGAGCTGAGAAGTCACTGCTTATGCTAGATTGAGTTTCTCTGAAATTCTCCTGCAAGAACACTCAAATGACAAATGGTAAAAGATGTTCATTGTCAAGGAGAATTTGAGCATTTGCTTCCTGCCCTCTGAGCTGCCGGTTGAGCTACATTTTTTATTACTTGAAGATTGATACTACGAGAGGCAGTTGCAGTTGATCGACATTCATACCAGAGATGGAAAATTCTAAGAGCTGGTAGAGTCATCTCTCTTGCAGCATTTCTGGCTGATATATATTGAGGAGAAGAGGAAACTCGTGGTCATCAATTTCTATTGCAAGAAGTTTTAGCTTCGTTTGGAGGACTTACGAAATTAATTTTTCTGTCCATTTTTTGTGAGAACATGCTCTTCTAAGATCTGCACATAATGCAATCAAAAATCTATTTATTGAATCATAGGCTTGAATTGGACACGAGATCATATCTTAACACCATCCATGAAAATAACTTTCTTGTACCAGAGTGCATATTGATTTTGTGGGGCTTCTTTATCCACTTGCTCATATTCAGCTGGTGCCCATATTGCTAACAGTCTTTGTAATGGTGGGTCGGTGAGGAAAGAAGAATCTTTTACTTACAAAAGAAAAAAGAACCATGGAGCAAATGTAGACACTGATTTGATGCTAAAAAGATAAAGATTGATAAAAGTGCATATTTCAATACTCCTATATTGGAAGGGAACCTAAACATTCCACCCATTGGCCAGCAAAAGTAGTGAAAAAAATTGTAAATTTCAAAATTCCGTTTATCTCGCAAAAAATAACATAAATAACGAGAACGGACTCAAGATCGCAGCACAAGCAACCTAGACACTGGACCTCGTCACCCAAAAACGATCAAAAACATCTAATCGGACTCGGCTTCTTTCGAAACCCAGTCAACTGTCCGACATGGTCTGTCCAACATCTTCAAATGAATATCTTCGAAAAAGCGCAAAAACAAGGGAAGGAAAAAATAAAGAAGGCTTAGCGCTCGGACCCAGAGAGCCTCGAATCCCAAGGTTGTCCCCCACGTCCCCATTTCGAGCGCGCGATCGTCCCGGATTCTAACGGACTTAACGACTAAAACCGTTCAAATGTTTTTCTCCGCGGCCGAGCACACAGAAAAAACCCCCGCCGCCGCCGCCGCCGCCTCCACCGCCTCCTCCGCTCTCCTCTCAGTCGCCACTCCTCACTCCCTCTCTCATTTCTTCTTCTTCTTCTTCTTCTCCCAAAACCCTACAATTCTCTCTCTCTGTCTGTGAAATCGCAGGGCGAGGACAGAGACGGCGGAGATGGAGCCTCCGGGCGACTCGCCCGACCCGTTCGCCGAATTCCCTCCCCTCGAGTTCTACCCCTTCGAACCCCTCCCGAACCCCAGCCCCACCCCTCTCCCTCCCCCGCCGCCTCCCGATCCCCGTCCCCGCAAAACCCTAGCCCCGCCTCCGCCTACAATCCCCTCCTCTCCTTCACCGTCCCCAAGAAGCGCAGGCGCGGCCGGTCGCAGCGCAACGTCGCCCCCTCCAGCTCCCCCTTGCCGTCCTCCGGTACTCCCGGTTCCTCCGCGTCCGCGTCCGCGTCGGCTTCGGGTAAGCCTGCCTCCGGGAACCCTAGCTCCGTCCCCGATGCTTCCGATGAGATCATCGTGATCAACCGGGAGTCCACGGCGGAGGCCGTGATCGCGCTCACGGCCGGGTTCCCGGCCGACTCGCTCACCGACGAAGAGATCGATTTTGGCGTCGTGCCGATGGTCGGTGGGATCGAGCAGGTTAATTATATCTTGATTAGGAACCACATCATCGCGAAATGGCGTGAGAACGTGTCCAATTGGGTTACCAAGGAGATGTTCACGGATGTTATTCCTAAACACTGCGCTTCTCTACTGGACTCTGCTTATGATTACTTGGTTTCTCATGGGTATATTAATTTTGGGGTTGCGCCTGCAATCAAAGAGAAGAATCCAGCGGAGCCGAGCAGGCATAGTGTGATTATTATCGGTGCTGGGCTTGCAGGATTGGCTGCAGCGCGGCAATTGATGCGGGTAGGTTTTAAGGTGACAGTTTTGGAGGGTAGGAAGAGGGCAGGTGGGAGGGTTTATACAAAGAAGTTGGAGGGTGGGAACAAGTTATCTGCTGCTGCCGATCTAGGGGGAAGTGTATTGACTGGGACATTGGGGAACCCCCTTGGGATTGTTGCTCGGCAGCTAGGGCATCCACTTCACAAGGTGAGGGACAAGTGCCCTCTTTACAGGGTGGATGGGAAGCCGGTTGACCCCGACATCGACATGAAGGTTGAGACTGCTTTTAATCGTCTCTTGGATAAGGCTAGTAGGCTTAGGCAGTCAATGGGAGAGGTGTCCATGGATGTTTCGCTTGGATCCGCCCTGGAAACATTTAGGCCGGTTTATGGGGATGCTGAAAATGCTGAGGAAATGAACTTGTTCAATTGGCATCTTGCCAATTTGGAATATGCTAATGCAGGTTTGCTCTCAAAGCTTTCCCTTGCATTTTGGGACCAGGATGATCCTTATGATATGGGAGGTGATCATTGTTTTCTGCATGGAGGGAATGGAAGACTGGTTCAGGCTTTGGCTGAGAATGTGCCAATTTTGTATGAGAGAACTGTGCATACTATCAGATATGGCAATGATGGTGTGCAAGTCATGGCAGGTAGCCAGGTTTTTGAGGGTGATATGGCTCTTTGTACTGTTCCTCTTGGTGTTCTGAAAAGTGGGTCTATCAAGTTTATTCCTGAGTTGCCTCAGAGAAAGCTTGATGGGATAAAGAGGCTGGGATTTGGGCTGCTAAATAAGGTTGCAATGCTTTTTCCTCATGTGTTTTGGGGCACAGATCTTGACACCTTTGGACACCTAAAAGATGATCCAAGCCGCCGCGGGGAGTTCTTTTTGTTTTATAGCTACGCAACAGTTGCTGGTGGTCCTCTCTTGATTGCATTAGTAGCTGGGGAAGCTGCACATAAGTTTGAGAGCATGTCTCCTCCTGATGCGGTGACGTGGGTTCTTCAAATTCTCAAGGGTAACAGCGTTTAATTTTTTGAAATCAACCATTCTGCTTTATTGACAAGAGTCTGATTTCAATTTATTAATGGCCAGTTAATGAGGGCAAAAATTTGTTCTAAAAAAAAGTGTGGAAAGGGTGGAATGCATAATCGATCCTTCATAATCTTGAAAACTATATCATGGACTTTTGGTATAGTTGTTATCAGAATATTTCAGTCACAGATATGTTTTCTACCCAAAATATATGATTGTCCTTAGAATATAGAGCAATCTGACTAGATCATTTGAATCTATGTGGTGACTTAGATTCTGTTTTATTTTTTATTTTTTCCTTTTTCTTTTCTTTTGAATCTATGGACCTTCCTAGTCCTAAGTTTACCTGATGTACTCTCGTCTAATTTTTTAGGACCATTAAGATGATTACCCAAATTATCACATATGTGCAGAAGAGAATGCATGCATGCATGAGTCAACACAGAAGGTGCATGGGCATTTTTTAATTGACTAATAAATTGATCGCTGGACCAAAATAACAGCAGAAGATGTATTACTTGTTGGAAAAAAAGTAATACATAGAAATTATAGTATGCAATGTGCAAACACTATGGCTAGTATTTGGACTTGACATATTACGTAGTTAATGGATTATATTGGATGTCAGAGGTAACTATATGCATTATGGCTGCATTTAAATAACATCCTGACTAAAATGATGGATATCATAACATGCAAATTGGATAAACTATGGCTCAGATTTGATGTTGACATATTAAGTAGTTTTAGATTCTAATATAACTCAGAGAACTTCTTATTTAGCCTGTTGTCTGTCTTGAAGTGTAAGAAATTTATGGCATGGCTTAAAGAGCATAATTCAGCAACTCATTGCTTGCTGGTCTATCATTTGTTTAGTACCTTCAGGAAGCACTTGCAAGTTTGTTGTGGGTCACTTTGAATAGATAATGAGTGTATTGAGGTTGAATGCTCTGATTAATGTATATTTATTCACACGACTAGGTTCCTTTTGCACTATGATGGTTGATAGCTTAGTTAAATAATGTTGGTTGGTTGATTCTCCTTTATTGTATGACACTTGCAATTAGCCCGTTGGTTATTGTAGTTTGTGTCCCTGCGAAATAATATTTGCTAATGTTGGCTTGATATCTTAGTTTGAGCAAAGTGTCTGCTGCTTCAACCCCCTTCCATGTACTAAGAAAGCAAGTCATCAATAACATCCTGCGGCCACCATTTCTAGCTTTTCTTCTGCCTTCATCCCGTTTTCCTTAATCTTATGGAGTTATTGGATCAAAGACAAAGTCTTGGTATGGGGAGAGCATTTTGTGTACTGTGGCTGGTTTCTTCGGCTGCTCATGAAATGAAGACAAGCTCTTGTGTAGATAATTATCCGTGACTGTTCACTTATTGTTATGATCCGGGAGTGCAGGTATCTATGAACCGCAGGGGATTAAGGTGCCAGATCCTATCCAAACTGTCTGCACCAGGTGGGGTGGTGATCCATTTAGCCTAGGTTCCTACTCTAATGTGGCAGTAGGGGCCTCTGGAGATGACTATGATATTTTAGCTGAAAGTGTGGGAGATGGAAGGCTCTTCTTTGCTGGGGAGGCAACTACCAGAAGGTATCCTGCAACTATGCACGGGGCCTTTCTGACTGGGCTGAGAGAAGCTGCTAATATGGTTCATCATGCTAATGCTCGTGCTTCAAAGAAAAAGATTGACCAGACTCCATCAAAGAATGCCCATTCCTGTGCTTCCATTCTAGCTGACTTATTCAGGGAACCTGATTTGGAATTTGGGAGCTTTGCTGTCATTTATGAGAAGAACTCTGATCCCAGCTCTGGTGCAATTTTGAGAGTGACTTTTAGTGAGCCTCGTAAAAAAGCTCATGATGGTCTGAAGTCAGACCAGCATTCCAATAAAGTACTATTTCAACAGCTTCAGTCACATTTTAATCAGCAACAACAACTTCACATTTACACCATGTTGTCAAAGCAACAGGCTCTTGAGCTGAGAGAAGTGAGAGGAGGTGATGAGATGAGGTTTTATCATCTTTCTGAAAAGCTTGGGATAAAACTGGTAGGGAGGAAAGGTTTAGGACCTGCTGCTGATTCTGTGATTGCTTCCATTAAAGCTGAAAGGGGCAAGCGCAAACCTGCTTCAGTTTCTTTGGCTACTAAATCAGGTGAGGAATCGGACCTTTATCAAAAGATTGGTGGTTTTTATATAAAAATCTGGTGGTGAAACCTATTTTGATTGCTGGAAGGTACATTGATGAATAAAAGAGGTGCTCTAAAGCAAAAAGTTATCAGGTACAACACTTAGACTTAGCTCAAGTTCCGATTGCTTTTATGTTGCTAGATATAGCTCAACGTGTCTCATAATTCCAACCTTTCCATTCAAAATTCCTCAGAAAAGCTAAAATAGTGGGCAAAAGTGGAGGTCAGGGACCTCTTCCTGGTTTAAATGCCGAAAGCAGTAAGGTGACACATGATGTCGGGAGCACAAATCAAGCCACTCCTCAAGCCACTCCTGGCCCATCTGAGACAGGTAGATGTAGACCTCCGCGAGCAAAACAGTCTGTGGCTTGAAAATAAATCTTCTATTTGTTCATTTAACATACTTTTCAATAATTTCATTTGTCACATTCACCGTATGATTAAACCTCCTTCCTACCTGGGAAATTAGATTTGGTTGGTAACGTTTCTTCAGTACTCTTCTGTTTTCAGTTCCTAATTTCACCTATTTACTGGGTTGATGGGTGCACTATACATGAAGTTTATTAGCGCTTGTCTTATGTATCAGCTTGTCGATTTGCAAACTTCTGTTTTCTTGAAATGCTGACATTGAAAGGATATATGTTGTTGCATACATTGATGATTTCTCCATTCCATTCCTCTTTGGTTGGTGGGAATTGGACAAACATAATGCAATGAGAGTAGAATTGGTTATATGGAATTGAGAGAAAGTGAGGTTAGATAATGATTGTCTGTCCATTATGGAGAAATGTCATTTTCCTTCCTAGTATTTATCAGTTCCATTTGCTAATTCCTCTCATAATCCCACCACCTAGAAATCATGATAAAGGGATAAGCTTCATTCAGGTATTATCTTCTTTCCTCTTTGTTTTCTGTCACTAGATGTCAGGGGAGTGATAATAAAGTCCTTGATCCTGTTCCAGTGGTTTTTTTCTTGTTAACCAAGCAAGGGAGTTGGGTTTTCGTCTATCTTGAACCCTCATCAACCTCATGTTTTGGTCGTACCTGGCAGAATAAGTCGAGAACCTAAAAGTTAAGTTGCCTGAAAACTATCTGCATTTTGCTTATCTTTGTGAGGCTGAATAAGGGAAAGTCTCTCTTATATTCATTTTTACTGATAAGGTAACATGACTCATTTGGCTAAGAGTTGTATCTATATTATGCATCATGTGATTTCTTTCCTACCAGAGAAAAGTCAAGATGTTGATAAAGTGTAATCTTGCTACGACATTTAAAAAAGCGATACGGAACTAAAAAAGGAAAAGATCAAATTATCAAACTAGTGGAATAAAGAAAACTAAAAAAATGGGAATTAATTGAGCAAAAGAATACGTTGCCAAGTGCTCTGGTACTGTGTTACGACAAAATCATTGGAATGAACACATATGAGTTGACATAACACGATAAAGGGTTATAAGACAACGTGAATGAAGAATAAAGGTTGGGTTGTGTTCCAAGTCCCCTGCTAGAATGTGTAACTCTCAACTTCCCTTTATTGATGTTTCAAATGTAAATTAGTCTTCGTATGATAAATCCATGAAATAATGATGTATGGAATTTGATGTCATTTTTCACTCCACAATTTTGCTGATTGCTCTTCTTAGCTTTCTTCTCAAAAAGGCGGGGATCTTCTACGTAGTCAATTTCCATTACCGGGTTGGTTCATGGTCCTTTGGGATGATTAGATTAAAGGATTTTAGTTGTATAGTTTGTCTTGGTATATTATATTTTGGTTACAGATTGAGGAACAAATTATTGTCAAGTAAGGCATATGTATGGCATTTCAAGAATCGGCTAGAAAAAGAAATAGTAAATTATAGTCGAGACTCGGGGAGCTTGTTCAAGACTTACTCCAATAATTAGTTAACATAAAATAAGATCTTTTTTTTCGTCTCATTGAGATAGAGATAGGAAAAGAGAAACTTCATTACTTGTGTATCACTCATATTGCACAATAGCATATCTTTCCAGGGCACCGATACCTAAAAGTAGGAATGAAATTACTAGGAGTCAGTTATCATTATACATACTATAGATGTTGGGATTTATCGTTTTGCTGCATAATTCCCTTCTCTTTATAATTCTTTTCTTCTTATTTTTTCTCTTTTAGTGGGGATGGATGTGTGATGGATACAATTAAGTAGCCACTGTTTTAAAAATCAATGTCTCGTGACTGGCAACTCTTTTGTGGCACTGAGACGGATTAGCAGCTCGACTGGTTGAATTGCTGGTCCAAGTTTTGTTAAAATATCATTAATTTTTTAGTGATTGCAACACTTGTCTTGCTAACGGAAGGAGTGCCTAGCACACATCAAAAACCCTTTTTCTTGCAAATAACGCCTAGACATATACTTTCTTATTAGTAATTGTTGGCTTCCGCCAGGGAGTAATATATATCTGATTGGCTTGATAACTCTAGAAAAAATGCAATTGCCTCAGTTTGACCTGCTGAACTGGGTCACTACCGTATCGAAACACTTCCTTCCATACACGGTCAATGGTCTAGTGGGCTATGACTTTGTAGTGGTTCATGGTTTAACAGGCTATATTGACTGGTTTATTATGCGTTTGAAAACAATGAATACAAGAGGGTTGTTTCATTGAGTAGAAGGTTCATTGTATTTGGCATACTTGTAAATTTTTTACATTATGGTAACTGATATCAGAAGAATATCATTCTTTTGTAGGGCAAGTTCATGACAACATAACGAAGCAATTAGAAGAAAGCGTACACCTCGCAGATAGTTGAATGGTGAGATCACCCATTTATACATTCCCATTTGATGGTTGGGGTACTTGTTTCATTATTCATTTTGGTAACTATAGTCACTAAAAATTTTCACGTATTCGCAATTGATGTTGTTCCAGATTTTATAATCTAACAAATCCAAATGCTTCAGGAATTGAAGGTCTGATTTACTTTCCCTGGAAAGTCCCATAGCTGTGTGGGCTCTCTCATAAATGTTGTTAATTCAATGATGAGTTTTTTTTTTTCCTAGCAAAATAGCTGATGGACAGAGTTTATGGTGTGGATTGTAGGATTTATGGAGACTCTCATTTATTAGTCGAAATTAACTGCGATTTCTATCTAGGATTTTTCTTTCTCTACTTTCTAGGCGATCTGGTGGAGTTATTATTTACTGAGTTATTCTCTGCCACTATTTTAATCACTCTTTTTGCAATGGTTTCTCATTCCCTTAATCAAGCGTTTGTACATGGTGTTTGTGTAAATTTGAGTGGGTGGCTCTTACTTGTCTTCATGTTTATGAATTTTCCTACTTACCAAGAATTAGTCCCTAAATTGAGTATCGTGACATGGTGTGTGCGTGTAAATTTGCATGGGTGGCTCTTCCTTGTCTGCATGATCTAATGTGAATATTGCAACTTACCAAGAATTAGTTGGCTTTTGAGTGACGGTCATTGATTGTTGGCTGAAAACTGACAACTTGAATTCCTCGCTTACCTTGGCTTTTCTTTGTTTAATCTGTCATCTTTCTTCTTCTCTACCACAATTTTTTCCTATCGAGAGGTCAAAGGCACCATTTTGTCAGAAAGTTTTTAGAGAGATTTGTGTATACTGAACCATTTGAATAGCATAAATTCTTGAGAGACACAAATCAAATACAGTGGAGCATTTACCTCTTCTGTGAAAGGAACTGCAAGAGAAACTGACTGACTTTGAATTGCAGTTCAGATTATGATATTCCTAGCATAAGGGCTGAGCCTGCGGCTTCCTGTCAAGAAGTTAACATACATCGATGACCAGTTAATTTGTGATTTTGGGGCAGGTATTTACATCTTTCTATATTGAGAACACATGAATTTGGTATATTTTGATTCCATTTTATGGCCTCCCTCCTTGATTTGTTCTTGAACTTAGTATCTGTTCTTCTGCATGATCTTCTACTCAACCTTTAGAGTATGCTTTTAGAAGCCAGCCTCTTCACAGCTTACTTCCTTGCCCCCATATTGTTGGTCCTTCATTTGAGACATTTAATGAAAGGAGTGCCAAAAGGGGACAGCACCTAGACAACACGTTAGCCACCCTGCATGTTTGGATACATCGTCAAGTTAATGGGCCTGTCTGGAATCTATATGGAAAACAGAGAGAACCCAGATGCAAAATGCTTTTGTATAGTCGGGTTTTCATTTGTTCTACTGGATCAACTGGTTTTAGTACTATTAAATTTTAGCATTTTCAGCCTAGTCAGGTTCATTTAAATACTATTTTTTTTTGTCACCTTCAAAGGTTGACTCTGGGGAAAGGTTTGGGGCTGGATAATTTGACAGATTCTGACTAGGCTCTTTATCTTGCCTTCTTTCTTATTGCAAGATTGGATCCTCATTCTCAAAATCTCTGTACAGGTTGTGCTTTGCATCTATATGGCCTTGCTTTTGATGCTGGTGTCCCTTGAGCTGTGTAATGTTGGTTTTTGTTGGTTAATCATCATGGATCACCAACATTTGCATGACTGATGGAAGCTCCAAATGGATTGGGGCTAGGCTTTGTGAACTAGCAGATGAAAAAGTGTTACAAAATTCATTCTGAAGCAACAGCTTGTGAACGAGTTTCCTCCCCTCCGCCGCCCTGCTAAGAAAATGTCTTCATGAAGGCCTGTATATCCTTGTCATACTGGGAATATTCAAATGTGGCACCTCTTATTGCTGCTGATGGTACTGATCGCTGCCAATCATGTGATGGAGTGAGATTACCCTTTACTACCTCAAGGAAGCAGGATAGATTTATTTTATTTTATTTTTGTCGAGGCTGTCACAATCGTGCTCGTTTTTGGAAAAAGTTGTATATGAACAAAGAACTATTGATGCTTCCAAAGTGTTCATTGGTGAAATTCAGCTATACAACTGAAAGGTTCAAATATTCCTCTAGGCATACCAGAAAGGAGACTCCCTTTTCTTTTATGAAGTACTAGATACAAATGTAATTACATCAGATACTTGTTCAATTTACGCAGATGCCAGTTTGGAAATTATTGTGGAATTCGCATTGGTTTTATGTGGAAGACCTTTTTTTTTTTTATTTTGAGAAGTGACTGTTAGTTAAACCAAAGGGAAACATTCCACTGTTTTATTAGGTGCTGAATTGTACCTTTTTTTTCTGGGGGGTCATGTATGCTTTGCTTTGGGCGAGGTGCTACTTGTACTTGGGGCAGAATCTAGACAAATAGACTGGTGAAAGGAGGCCTGCTCGACGAGACCGCAAACGTAGGTAACGTTCCATCCCTCAGCCAGATGTAGCTGGAGGGTAAGGCAGGACAATTTCCCGGAGGGCAAGATCATTTGGTTTCCTGGGCCATCAGAGCAGAGTCGAAATGAAAATCAAAGGCAAACCTGGCCGAATGGATTGGTCCCGTGGGTGCAAGGTTCTCTTTCGGTCGCACTTTGCACGCACGAGTTTTCACTTCTCAAGAAATGGTTAATCCTCCGAATGCAGATCATCTTAAAGGTCTAGAGAGATGAAAATGTTTTAATGGATCCCGTCTATGCAGGCCAAATAAAGTCGCGCAGTCGGTGTGTGACCTTTTCAGTCTGCACGGACACCAAAGACTAGTACTGAAGTATTCTTACAGCCTATTCTCGCCACAAACGAAAGAAAGGTTCAAGAAAAGGCCCGCTAAAGGCTAAAGGCCTCATTGGGGAGTGGCAGCACACTCTGTTGCATCTGCACCATGGGCGGCATTTTTTTTCCTGCCACGGTTTCATCTTGAATTTTATGTTAATCTCCAAGCATAAGGTCTGCCTGGCGCGCCAGTTCTTTGGAAAATTTTTAACTACTTGTCTCATATTGAGTAAAACTGGTATAAGTACATGGAAATTTATTCCAGAAGAAGAAGCTACAGATACATCAATTCACTCATATAAAAGTTTCTCACAAAGGAGAAACTGTCATAAGCAAGCCAGGAAATATACAACCTACTTCACAAAAAGATAAAAGAAAAAGCTCAGTTTTGGGAGAGTCCTGATGCAGTCTCCACATCTTGGAATCAATAAGACGCAATGTAGGACCCATGAAACTAAAACAGAAGCAGAATACATGGACAACTGTTGCTGCTAATAAGTCGCTTGGCTGACGCTACTTAAAACTGCCTTCAGAAAGCAATCTTGTTTACTGTAGGAGAGCCTTGAATCATCCGTAACTTTAGCTGTGCTCACTCTGGAAAGACCACAGTGATGAATCTATTTTCATAGTGAGCAATCAGTCAATAGCGATCATCATCTGGACAGTATTTACACCCCAAGTAATAAAATGTACAAGGGTGGTTATTTTAAACAGCCGCAAATCAAGCTAAGCCGGTTCCCCATTAGTTGCTCCATTGCAATTATTATGGTGACCAGTCTCTCCCAGCCACTCCTCCAATTTTGCTTCTCTATTAGCTCTAAAACTCTCGAAGTCTTCTGGCACCGTCAATAAATTATCACTTGGCAAGTGGAGAGTAGTGTGGCTTTCTCCTTCTTTCTCTTCTTGCAGTTCTTCAGATACTTCACTTGATAATGGCAGTTCATCAGACTCAACCACCGGCAGAGTTGAACTTGAGCTGGTTTCCCCAACTGCCAATTGTCCATCAGTATAAATAAAATGTTTCTCACCCTGTGTCTGAATAGGATGTTGGGAATCAAGGTTAGGCCACTTAAAATTGCTCGCCTTTTGTTTCGCTGACTTTAGAACATTGGAAAAGTAATTTCCACTCCTTTCACCATCTTGAGGGTCAAAAAAGGTAGATCGTCTCCAAGTGGTTGGCCCTGATGAGCTAATTCTTCGCATTTCAAAACCTGAGGTTTGGCTGTGTATCAATCCTCTCTTAGGCTGTTTCGCTGACACAATTGCTAGAGATTTGTTAATATCACCAATCATGTCATCAACAATGGGGAACCCACAATCCTTCATTGACCTCATCATTGTAATAGAATCTTCTAAGTCCTCCATATGCAGATTGGTCGCTTGTGATCTCCCTGCGACATTATTCTTGAGACTAATAACATTGGGCACTGCATTTTGAGTGTGCTGCAGAATGTAAAATAGCCCCACTGAAGGTTCGTTTGCCACATACTTGATCATCTCTGCCAAGCTTTCAGTTATCTCCACAAAGCCATCAACAGTGGAGAATCCATGCATCTTGTCGAAGGTGAATGAAAATCATCACTAGTCCAGTCAAGGACTTACACAAGGAAAATATTTCAAGAAATAAGTAAAGAAAAGACTCAAGAAATGGCAAAACTGCCAGTTGCAGACAAGCAAGCACTTACTCTCACAGAATAAATATCAAGAACTTTTACAACAAAAAACAGAACATCAGTTTCTTTGAGGAATTAGACCTAATCTTCATTTTAAGGCAATCTGGGACCCGTGTTAGACCTGAATCCCAATCCCAAATTGATAAGTCTGTGCTTTTATCAGATTTAAGTTGTTCAGGGTCCTTCAGATCCTATTGCCATTCGGATTGCAACTTTAAAATTCCATGTCGATTCACCATTTGCACTTGGAAAACCTGGAACCCGAGTGGAATGAAATTGTTACATTAACAGGATATTGTCAGACAAAATTTCGAAGGCCATGCATTTAGAATTAATGGATCAACAACGTATAGTGAAGGATGTCTTCTGAGGATATAGTGCCTAATCCCCAGCATCTACTTAGTCCAGGTTCAGTCAAAAAAGAAAAAACGAAAGAAGTAATCCAGAACCTAAAAATGTATATCCTTCAGTTTCAACTGCCAATTGGTCAAAGGTCACAACTGACAAGTAACATCAGTATCACCAACTAGGAAAATGGTATAGCAACATACATACGCTAGAGAACCAACATAATGACTAGAGGGCAACCTGCGGAGGGAAACCTTTAGAATGGTGGTGAGATGGCAAGGCATGCCGGTTGGATATGTATAGAGCAAATACATGGAAGTGATTCTCACTCTAGCAAATTTCATTAACTTTCCTTCCCATCGAGATTATTGTGTCGATCGCACAAAGATAGTGCATTCAGTTCGTCATAGCAGCTAGCACAATCATGACCTTCCAGTTAGTCCTGCGAAACCTCTAATAGTAGCCGAATGACTTCTTTTCACAGTGCTCAAAAGCCATAAGTACACCTACCACCAAGGCCAATATTTTGTCGCCATTCGCAACTTATCCTCGCAAACCCCAGCAAAAAATTCACCGACGTGCCTGCACAGTTAGACCTTCGCAATTCCAGGGGTGCCCATTCGAATAAAAGATAAACTATGTTCAACCCATCCGAACTCTAAACGGTCCAATACACGACGCGAACAATCATCAAAACGATCAGAGAATCGAATCAACAACACCATCAATCGCAAATCTTGATAGAACGAGCTCCTCAAGAACTCCTTCAATCGCAGCCGCACAGTACTAAACTCAAACTTCGTCCTTCCGAGAAGCCCATGAATTTCA
Organism: Eucalyptus erythrocorys; assembly: GCA_014182555.1. Classification (NCBI taxonomy): domain Eukaryota; kingdom Viridiplantae; phylum Streptophyta; class Magnoliopsida; order Myrtales; family Myrtaceae; genus Eucalyptus; species Eucalyptus erythrocorys. Next base: position 37,678,206 of record CM024603.1, on the reverse strand, counting down.
AACTTTAAAGGCACGGTCAATCGGAGAAACATCACGTCAACAGGAACAATTCCCCAAGACGAAACGGGAAAACGGGAAAGATTCGGGATCTCTATCCTCACCTCAAAGGCGCAGTCTTTCCGAGTGCGCTCCCAATCAAATTGGCCGCCCGAGCCGCCGATCGGAGAGAAACCGGCGACGAGAACAAGGCCCTTTCGAGATCTCCGGCAATCTCCCGAGATATCAGCGCGCGGTCGCGACGGCGACGGCGACGGCGACGGCGAGCGTACGTCCAAAAGCGAGGGCCATCATCGCTCGGCAGGTGCTTGCGTCTTTCCTTATGTTTTCACCTTTTTCCCCCCCACCTCAACCGACGACAGGTACCTCCCAGAAGCTCCAACAACACAAACAGACGGTGACGAGGAACGCTGGCGAGAGTGGGCCCACCATATGGGCCGGCTCCGAAAGCCCATAAGTCGAGGCCCATATTCATTAGCCTAGGCCCATCGTTAATGGGCTCGGCTCATAAAATTGGGCTCTGCCCAGGGAGGCTAATTGGGTTTTGTCCTAGGGCCCAACCCCGAGCCTCGCCGCGCTTATATCGAGCCGACGGCGAAGACGGCGGAGGAGAAAGGGTGGGGAACCGCGAAGCAGGAGCGATCATGGGGAAGCCCAAGAACAAGCGGCGGCGCGAAGACTCCGGCTCCGACGAAGACGATACCTTCTACTACCGGTACGCCTCGGCTCCACCTCCTCCTCAGCCGTCGACCTCCAACCCCGCCGCCGCTCACGGCCGGAAGAACCCGAGCTCCGGCGGCGGCGGCCTCGTCCCTTCCAAGTCGACCCTCTACGTCTCCAACCTCGACTTCTCCCTCACCAATTCCGACCTCCACACCCTCTTCTCCACCTTCGGCAAGATCGCCCGCGTCACCGTCCTCAAGGACCGGGACACCCGCCGCAGCCGCGGCGTCGCCTTCGTCCAATTCGTCTCCCAGCCCGACGCCCAGAGGGCCGCCGCCGAGATGCACGGCAAGATCCTCAACGGGCGCAAGGTCGCCGCGTCGATCGCGATCGACAACGGCCGGGCGCCGGAGTTCATCAGGAAGAGGGTTTACAAGGACAAGAGCAAGTGCTACGAGTGCGGGGAGGACGGGCACCTGTCGTACGAGTGCCCGAAGAATGTCCTGGGGCCGAGAGAGAGGCCCGCCCCGAAGAAGGGGAGGAGGGGCGGCGGAGGAAGGGAGGAGTGGGGCGGCGGCGGCGGCGGCGGCGGCGGCGCCGGCCACGGTGGTGGTGGAGATGATGAAGGGGAGGTATTTGAGGAGGAGAATTGGGCCTCGGTGGTGGACGACGGCGCAGACGAGAGATTGTTGAGAAGGGAGAGAGAGGAGAGAGAGGAGAGAGAGAGAGTGAAGGAGAGGAGGGAGAAAAAGGTGAGCTATTTCAGTGACGAGAGTGATGAGGAGGATGAGTGAATATGCAGAGAGTGAGGCCTTGACTTTGCTTGGATTTTGTAGAAGTCAACCTTCATGGAGGTATGTCTCTGTCTCTTTTTATCTGCTAAGTAGAAGCATCTGGTTGTTCGAATCAAGCTATGGGTTTAAGTCCTCTGTTTCGTGGTTTTCCTGGTATAGTCAGGCTCTAGACACTTACTTGGTATCTGGTTAGAATGATGTTGGAGCTAGAGATTGTATGCTTGGTGCATTGAGATGAAGGAATTACTGATGATGAAGCGGTATGAAGTAGTTTTTGCCTTTGCGGATTGAAATTGGGTGGTTGTGTTTGCTGATGAGTAGGTGATTTCCCACGCCGCATGTACTGCGGATGATTGGATTTCAAACTCGAGAAAGATACATAGTCCATAGAAAAAACGAGCTACTTGATGCTCCCCCATGCATACTGTAGTCAAGCTTGTGTTAGGTTCTCTCTAATCTTGCTCTTATGGGGGTGCGATCTAAAGGTGACATGGCTCTACTCTTTTGCATTTGACGAGTCACTGTCGAAGACGAGCACCTTCCTTTTTAACATTCGAGTGAGAGGATATCGTGAAGGCTTAGTTATGCAAGGCGATGGATGTTATATCGGCAATCCTGAAGTATTTCATTGCCTGCCAATGTTGGTATGGTAGGTTGTGGCCAAAAAGGAAAATATAGTTATGAGAGTTCAGCCTGGAGAAGGAAGTACGATGATAGTGTGAAAATCGCAGCAGATTGTGGAGGAACTGTGCAAGTTCTCTTTCACCTGGCTTTCTCTCTCAACTCTGTGTGGCTTTCCTAGATTATTATCTCTAATTCCGTCTCACATGCATACATATGATACTGCGAGGATCCATCTTGTGGTTTGTGATTCTTTCTGAGGAAGGTCATAAGATAACCTTATCTGTAGTATGGTCCAAGTCTGTTGCTAACAGCCCATATTCATCGTCACAGTGACCTTCTTCTCCTACATGCATTCTTGCACACAGGCATATGGTCCTGCATGTTTAGGCTTCTTCTTAAATCTTGCTTTGGTTTATTTTCAGGGGTCTTGCCTGAAAGTAGTCTGATTAAGCAATCTTGGATATTGGCTGATGTGGCTGGGTGGAAAAGGGAATTTGTTACAGAAAGAATGCTTGTGCAGGACATTTGGGAGACAAAATACGCTGTGTCCTTTATAATTGGAAAAAGAGGAAAGCCTGGTTCCTTTCCATATGTAGACTATCGTTTGTGGTTTAGCCGCACAGATGATGATGTAGAATGAGAAGGAATTTTTTGTAAGTTATTGTCAACCATCTAGATTTGAACACATTGTGATTACAAAGCAATCTGCCAGATGATGTGAGGCAAGAAAAGGGTTGAGATCTTCAAAGTCAAGAGCACTCGAGACAGACTACATGTTGGCTTTAGACTTCTCATGACTAGTGAGAAAAGCAATTTCCGTTGTCTATCCTCTTGAAACCCTATCTTCTAAACGAGCGCACGTTGCTCTCAATAGAGGGCTTTCGACGCTGAAGGCCGGTGTTCTTCAAACAAAGAACCGTGTTGTTTTTTAGGCTGAGTGATTACGTATTGATTTCACAGCTTCGGAGTAGATGCAGAAAGTAGGTGACAGTACTCCATGTCATGGAATTTGAATAGGAATGAAATGACAATCTGTTATTGTGGTAAACATTTTTGCCCGCCAGCCTACGCGCTAACGCTAACGCTAACGATGGTCACAATCCTTCAAAGCGATTCTTGCATGCTTAGCCCGTACCTTTCTGCTTTCCAGTCTGCAAAGGATCAAATATGCCTCCATCAAACTGAGGGACTGAACCAAAAGTAAAGATTCTTGTAAGGCTATGAAATGATATATCAACTTACAAGCATTTCGTGATCTCCCATTATTTCTTCTATCAATTCCTGTAATGGTTTATTGGCGCTGTTGGGAACAAGAGCTGCGAAAACAGCTGGTTCCAATCCTGCGAGGACCAAGGCACAGTGTGCCATATGGTAATGTGTAATGTCATGAATGAGGATAAACAAAATGTGCAGACTCCATAGCCGCGTGACCAAATTTAAGTAACTGGCTCAGTCTCAAAAGACAGTTTCCTAGCTGATCTACAATGAGTAGAGCCGCAGACAAAAGTACTGAGTATTTCCAACGTGAATGGTTGTAACTTAATGAATAAACAGCCTACAGTCGAAGAAGAAAGAAGCCATACCCGTTTCGGGAAAGGCATCAATGAACATCATCATCTCCTCTCCAGTGAGACCCGACAAGAAGCAAATACGCGGGACATTCTTCGCAATCTGCAAAAAAAAAATGTGATGATGCATCAGTGCAAATAACAGAAGGTGGAACAGAACAGAATAGAACCGTAAGTTGCTACTTGCTTGTGATTCTACAGCCAAATCTACTGAGGGTTGCTAACAGGAGTTGGTAATTTGTAACCTGCGCACTCATTGAGCAATACAAGAGGGCTACACAGTTCAATCCTTTAGGAACCTTTTTGTAAGGAATGACAGTAGTTCTGAGAAGCTGTTAAATGACAGTATGAGGATACTCCGATATTCATCAATATGGGTAAGCATGGTCCGAGTTGGGCCAATCCAACACCTAACTCAACAACCAACCTGCGTGGTGTTGGTCCCTAATTTTTGGGATCGAGGACGAACCCTATTGAGCCTTGAATGGAGGACCAAACCAGCCCTATGAGTCCAATCCGGTTTCAAGGTCAATCCGAGAGCAATCGATTATTTTTCTATTTCATTTTTTTCATTCCCTAAAATAACAAACATATCTTTTCAAATTACATAATAATCAATAATGCGATATTGAGTAACTAAATTATAAACACAATACACATCAAACATAAATATAAGTCTAGATAACATCAAAAAAATTATACACTTCCTAAAAGCAATAAACCATAAACAAATACACGAGGCAATGGAACAAAGGCCGATGGCAAGGCGAGTGAACAGAGGGAGCGAAGCAAGTGAAGTGAGGCAAGTCGCAAGGTGACCGTTGAATAAGATGAGCAAGGCGAGCAAGGTCGAGGCAAGCGAAGAGGGTTTATTTTATTTATTTACTTTTTATTTTTTGAATTAGGGTTAGGTTTATTTCTACTTTCTAATTTACAGTAAAATGCACTAAAATTTAGAGTAAACAAAAGCATATAATATATAATATATAATATGTATTATCTACTATAGGGTTGGTCCAGACTCTCAGAACCGAGAACCAACCCGCAAAGTGTAGGGTCCAACAGTCCTAGGACCAAGATTGACCTAGTCCCCTAGGAATCGGACTAGGACCAATAGGATTGGGCTGGTCCAAGATCAGTCCAAGATCAACCCTGAACCGACTATTCATCACCACATCAACAAACAAATTAGTGGATGTTTTCTTAGCAATTATTTCTTTCTTTGAAAGGTACCAGTCGCAGAAATTGATGCATTAATTTTGATGGAGAAAGAGAATCGTGCCAATGAAGGAAAATGGCTCATATAGAAGGTCATTAAACTTATCAAAAAAGCCATAACGTGGACAGAGCTCTTTATATTAACCTTGACTGACTTCAAATCAGGCTGTCTCGTATGCACCGCTTCCCACAGTGGACGATTAACCATACTCTCAGTGCAGTACACAATCTGCAAGACCAAGGGCAAGGATCAATCAGCTAAGGCATATAAAACCTGTCGGCATGATCCTGCTTTCTCGCAGATGTCAAATTATGTTCTTTCAACAAGCCCTGCCTCTCTTCAATTCAGGAAAAGAACATAGATGCAATGGATTGCTTCTGGTGAAAAATTGGTTAAAAGCAAAGAAAATAGACGCTTAAGTATGAAATCATCCAACATTATCAAATATTTGTGAAAACGCTGTCCCAGCATAGGTGGAATTCCAAGCCTACACTCACTTTTGTCAGCATTTTAAAGCAGCATCGTGAACAATTTACCTTTATTCTACACTAAAGAGACACATGAAAAGAAAGTAGGAAATACATCTTGAAAAGTTGCAACTGCCATAAAGAACACTGAATTACGATACCTGTAGAAATTCGCCATCCATCTCTTTCAGAAGTTGTTGGATCTGTAATTGTAGAAGACCAAAAGAAAAGTTACTTTAATAATAGGCAGATTCCCTCATACCTTCTGAAGGAATTTCACCCCCATGGAACACGGACTAAAGATAGTAGATGATATTAAAACCAAAGGACTTATGAGAAAGATGTTTTAACCTCCTCTACCTAAGAAGAAGGGCCAACTTGCCATAGAGAGTCATTAACAGAGATTCATACCTTTCCCACCTCCTCTGCATCAAAGCCTACTAGCAACAAAGCCTGCAAAATTCAAACTTCTTGAAACATCAAGGTAATCTCATTGCTCAAGAAGAACAAAATGAAAAATCAGACATGTTCATCAAGTTTCAAAGTAAGAAGTTCAGTTTTATTCAGTAATTCCGTGCATCCAAAATTTCACAGTTTTGCTGTATGAGTTGCTACTAAGATAGGTAGGTGCTGAGGAATTATGCAAAGCAAATTCATGGTGGCTCGTTTAATGCTACCTATGAATCAATAATGCTGTGTAAGAACGTGCCGTGAAAAAGAACTCGTGGTGATGCAGAAAACTAACCAGAACTTACAGGGGGGCCATATCTAGGATCTTCAGCATTCAATGGAACGAACTTTGAATCTTCGACCAACTCACTTGGCAATCCTGTAATACAAAAATCAATGTGAATAGGCAATGCACCAATTAGAAAGTCAAGACTGAGAAAGCATTAAAATCGTCGTCAGGAATGGCTTCTTCTTGGATCTTATCCCAGCAGTAGCAGATGATGCTGTACGACGCAACGTACCAGTAAAAAGCTGGTATAATAAATCATTCAAAATCCACTGCTTCTGCCTCGATTTCAAAGAATTGGCCTGACTTCTCTCCCTACTCATATGCCGTCATAGAGTCCCCATGTGTTCTCTGGTCCATGCTTTAATTCTTCTTATTGTTTTTTCTAAATTTCCCAAACCCAAGTTTGTAAGACACAAAAGAACTAGGATTGACATTCTTTCTGTTTCATTTTATGAAGAGCTAGTAACCAAGAAAAGTCCATCGAAGAAACTGCATCAACTTAACCATCATCTTTTGCTCACCCAGTATAGACGGCACAATGGCTGATGACAACTCCCATCTTCTAAGTAAGAGATCGGAGGTTTAAGCCTTGTCCACTTTTATGTTCCCTCGAACAGGGGAGACACTGGCTATTTATAATGGTAATGCAAGGACCGCGATCATGCATTCCATGTCATCAAAGATTCAATGCTTCAGCTTAACACTCTCACCCCAACATTACAATTTGGCACAATGCTGAAATTCGAGAGACCAGAAAAACCATTGCATTATAAGCCCCAGCGGCATTTTCGCCGATTCCATTTGGTTCAAGCTGAGAACCAGCTGAAACGACCAACAAGTGCCCCATCTAGCACTCGAAACGCGCATATGACATTTCATACGCTTCTTCATATACTAAGGCAATCCATGTCGACAAATGATCTCGATAGCACGCATCAGGTTCTCAAGCAATTCACAGCATAAAACATTCTAAGAGCTCAGCAAGACATGGAAAGGAAAGAATTCAGGGACCACGGCCGACGCGCGAGAGAGTTAACCGAGGAAGAAAACGAACGGACAAGCCAAAGAAAAAGGTTTAGAGATCCTATCCCACGCTTCGCACGTCGACCGATTCCAACCTCGCGCGCTTGACCCGTTCTGGGATAAAGAAAAACGGACCTTCGGCGGACGCTCTCGGGATACCGTTCTGGAGCCTCGAAACAGGGAGCTTCCTCGAAGAAGCGAGCGTTCGGGAGAGCCGGGAATTGAGAGAAGGTGAAGGTGAAGGCGAAGGCGGGAGCGAAGGAAGCAGGGAGAGCGAGTTGCTGGAGAGAAGGGGAGGGTATAGGGAGAAGCTCAGAGCAGACGCCATGGCCACTCGAATCCTTCTTTCCTTCGCCGTCTCCCTCTCTTTTTATCTTCTTCTGATTGGTTACGTCACATGAGGATGGTGGCCGGCCGGCGACCAGCGCCGGCAGCTGAGAGGCTTCTGTTACTATTTACACTCCGGTTTCGGAATGTTAAATCTAAAATTCTTCCAGAAAAATCTGTCTAGATAAAGAGTGGATAGTACTTGGGCAACGCAGCAGAACGATAGTAAAATTTACATGTTAAATAATAATTATTACAATTTTTAGAAGAAAATATAATACAGATAATATAAGTAATATATTTATTTATTTTTATGAAAATTGATTAGTGGGCAATGGTTCGCTATCTGACGATGCCTACGATGATCCACCATAGTTCTTCCGGTTTTGCTTTTCACCTGGGACTTTGTTATCGAGTCTCCTCCCCGGCTTCTTTTTCTCCAAGAGCTCCTTCTCCTCCTAGACCGGGGTATGAACCTCTCTATATAAAAGCAGTCATATAATGCATTGCTGCCGCTTCATTTGCTACCGGCTTCTTTCGGACCTTAAGTTAATCAAGAGCCGAAATTCAATCTAACCAGCTTAATCGAACTTCTTTAGCTCTGGATCAAAGCTAATTTGTTCTGTATCTCACCCTCATCGACATCTCCTTACGCTGACTCAAACGAAGCTGGATCATGGACGAGAGTTGGAAGACTGCAAGCTCAAAGCCACCGGTTCCGTCATTCTCTGTTCTATTATTTGTTACTCCTCTTGGGTTACTAGCCTTCCTTTCGAGCATGAGAAGTACGGTCCTTCCCGTGGGAACATTTGGTTCGATTGGATTACACGCAATTGTTTCACCCGGTTGAGTGCACTGCTTGAATGAGCCTTGTTGGATCCAACCTCTCACCCCTAGTGAAAATCCATTCCGAGAAAAAGGGCCTTGTGTTTGGTCCGGCAACCGGTACGTTTGTCACGCCAAGCAGCAAATGATCATTATGTGCTCCGAGCGACATTGCTCTTAAATCCTAGTTCATTAGGACCATAGAATCCAGAGAACAGGACAATGCATTAGAGCCACAGAATCCAGAGAACCAGACAACCAATGCCCAATAATCTTATTGGCCGGTCGGGCAAGAGGGGCTGAGAGCAATCCGACTACAGCACGTGGTAGATATCTAGAAGGCACTGGCTGTACGAAGTTAGTAAAAGGCGAAAGTTGCAATCAATCAATAACAGAGGGCAGAGGGTGGCCGGGGCTCCTCCTGATGCGCCATTAAGATCATATGCGCTGCAACCAGGGCAAGTAAGGATGGGGCGCGTTTGTTTACGACAGTCATAAACGGAAAAAGCTATGGCCCTAGCCAAAGACGATCCAAGAAAAACATTCAACCTCGTTCCATTCTGAGCAATCAATGGACTCACTAAAAACATCGAGCAATGAGATCATCAAAGAACTTGCAGCGCAGCACATATACCTTCCTTTACCTTCACTTTAAAAACATGAGACAAGGATCCAGTTCTAGTTATACTGAAGTGCCCTGTGAGATTGACATAACGATCTCAAATACCCGACAATGTACCGTCTTACGTCGGAGGGCCTCTAAAGAGTCTGAAAGCACAACATATTAAGAGGAGATATTTACAGGCACACATAGAAGAAAATAGAACTCTTAAAGAAGTTATTCCCATGAGATCTGATGTGCAAGTGACAGAATCACATCTCAGCCACCAAGGTCTCTGAGTCAGCTCCAGTGTTAGAGAGTTTGCCTTGAGTCCACCTTCTCAGCATCTCTAGTGAAGCCTTCGGCTGGTCCATCGGAACCATGTGACCCGCATCATGCACCTGGTGTCAATTAGACCATGCAGCTTAGAATCGCCAAAATTATTCCATCTGACATTTGACACACACCCGCCCGGGACGGGGGTGTGGAGAGAGAGAGAGAGACCTTCAAGAAACTCAGAGGACCATGGCTCTTCAAAACTCCTGCTTCTGATCCATCAACCTCGAAGGAAACTTCAGAAGAGTCCACAAACTTCTTCTGACCAGACCATTCCATGGCATGAACCCATCTCGAATTACCTGATCATATAAATACAATAAGCAACAAGAGATGAAATGATTAGGCTTGACCGACCACAGGAAGTTGTTAGAGATAACTCACCAAGCCAGTTGCAGATTAAATCATATTCTCCAGCATAGACTAGCAATTGAATTCCGTCCTCGAGAAGAGTAGGAATTCCAACTTCCAGATTCCTCATCCAGTCCACCAGCATGGCCTGATAAACTGTCGGGCTACACGATACAAAATCTATCTCCCCAACTCCAAGTGCATCTCTGACAGGTCTCTGGTTCAAGAACTTTTCCATGTTGGAGAAGTCATAGCATAGGCTCCCTTCACACTTCTTCCTGATGTCATAATACTGCAATGGACCAAATAAAATCATCAAATTTTACATTATCTATGATACCTTCCTCTATTCTCCATGCTTGCACAAGGTCTAAAGTTGCTTTCAATCTGTATTGTTCCATAACCCCCAGTTTATGAACATGAGAAATGGGAAAGTGCTAACTCATTTCTTTAATATATGGTTATATCAGGTAATGGAATAAGAAAAAAATTCAGAACTATGAGCTCATAATTTAGAAAAAAAAAAGAACACAAAGATCTATCAAGCTTAGATTTTCAAATGTTAAGTGTTGACATGCTACGGGATCATAGACAACAGGAGAGAACAAATGGAAACATCATAGGAAAACAACCCCTAAATCACCACCAAAATGCCTGAAAAAACACAAGGTGATGCACTTACGTTGGTGTCACCAGCCAGTGCCATGATGCTGCTGAATATAGCATTGCAAACAAAATACGAAGCCATGCAAGAGACTGTACCATCAGTACCTGAAAGTAGTGTATTCAGACAAGAAAGTTTCATTATGAGCATTAGAAAAGTAATTGTAGCAGAAAGAGAGAGAAGCCGAATTTCTTTTAGCAATTCTAGATTAAACTAGGCCAAAAAATTAAAATTGTAGCCAGGGAAGAAGAAGAAAAATGAATAGTGGAAAGGAGAATTTCCCAACAAGATCAGGGTCATTACCACAAAGCTTTATAGCCATTTCGCACACTGGAAGAATCTTGTTGATACGGTCATACTGAGATTTCTTAATAATCCCCATGTCCAATGCATAGTCAGTGTAAGCTTTGTACTGAATTGCAGGATCAGTAAGGCCATTGCCAATAGCAAATCCCTGTTTCAACATTTTGGTTTTAGTTTTACAAAAAATTTAACCAACCACTACAATAATGTGCAAGTTGAAGTTGGCACCCTACCTTCAGGTTTATATGAATTCCTTCTTTAGCTTTGTTTCCTTGATGAACACGAGCAGCAAAAGCAGGTATATAGTGACCAGCATAAGATTCTCCAGTAATATAGAAGTCATTCTTTGCAAACTGAGGGTGCTCCGCAAAGAAGGCCTAGAACAAGAGCTCTTCAAGTCAAAAGAATGCAAAAGTCTACATGATTTCAATTGAAGCCCCCTGTTTCTTTGTTAGGTTAAATGAAACAAAGAAAAGGGACGTGGTACTGTTTAAGTTTCAGATGAATGCTACAAATCTTTTCAAGATTGAATCTTCTCCAAAAAATCTAGCATCCACAGTGCCAACAACACTGGTAGAATAGAAGTCAAAAGAATTTACAGACCTGCAGGAAATCATACAAGTCATTACTGACACCATCTTCATTGTGTCTGATGTCACGCCTGTCAGAGGTATAACTGAAGCCAGTCCCAACCGGTTGATCAACATAAAGCAGGTTGGAAGCCTAAAAAAACCATTGTTGAGATCATATTAGTTGCTAAGGATACAATAAAATAAGAGTGTCATGATGCAACACATGTACAATCCTTCCCAAGTAGCAACCGTTTATGAAAACAGAAAATTAAAAATACTCTTCAATACCTTGTCCCAACCATGTTCATTCCAAACAAGGGACATGTTGTCTGCAATGGCAAAGGGACCATTTTCATAGAACATAGCCAATTCACTACTGCAACCCGGTCCTCCAGTCAGCCAGATAACAACAGGATCATCCTTGTTGCTTCGTGATTCAAAGAAGAAGTAGAACATCCTACCAAAAACAAGCAACAGGATTAAAAACAAGTTTTACAGTTAGACTTGAGACACCAAAAGCCAAGTTAGTTTGATGTGCAAGGCAATATGCGAATCATTGACAAAATCTACTAGGTAGCAAATTTTCACATGCTCATAGGATATTTACTGGCTAAGTGTAACCACAAACCATTACTAAATCTCCTTCACATCATCCGGTAAGTTCAATCCATCACCTCTCTAAAGTATAAAGCAAATCCAAATTATCCCTCACCCTGAAACTTTTATACAAGATTTCCAATAACAGCAGTATATTACTAAATATTTAACAAAATGATAAGGTAAACAAGTCTACATAACTCTCGCAGAATCTAAATTTAAATTAATTTTCTCTAATCCCGCAAAAAGTTTTGATTTTCAAGTAAAAGTACAAGGACCACAAGTAACATTACACCGAGAATATACTGTACATGAAAGTGCAACAATTTCATCTCACCAAAAAACTCCTTCAAGAGGATACAGGTTACATCACTAGCAATCCCAAATTGAAACTCATAACCTACGATACCGAAAACAACAAGACTTGGCCTTCTGATATCACAAATCAACATGAACTTGGGAGACTCAAAAATCAGACAAAAATCTGTTTTGATTTTCAAGTAAAAGTACAAGGACCACAAGTAACATTACACCGAGAATATACTGTACATGAAAGTGCAACAATTTCATCTCACCAAAAAACTCCTTCAAGAGGATACAGGTTACATCACTAGCAATCCCAAATTGAAACTCATAACCTACGATACCGAAAACAACAAGACTTGGCCTTCTGATATCACAAATCAACATGAACTTGGGAGACTCAAAAATCAGACAAAAATCTATGATCGAGGACAGTCAAGCGAGACATCACGCCGAACCCCCATCAAACCGGAAACAAAGAAATCCTTCAAAGGAAAAAAAGAAAAAGAGAGAGAGAGAATCCGAGAGAATTACCTCGCGTCATGAGAATGCTCGAGCTTATAGTACCCGGCGTGGTGACCCAGATCCTCGACGGGAACCCCGGACTCCAGCCCCAAGTTAGGGAACCTGAGCGGCTTCTCCACGATGCGCTTCCCGCCGAGCGCCGAACCGGCGACCCCGCCGCGGCCGACGTTGACGTCCTCCTTGGGGAACAGATTGAGCTGCCTGATCATCTGCTCGGCGTGGACCGAGGGGAAGCTCGACTGCGCGAAGCTGAGGTCGCGCAAGTCCGTCGCGGAAGCAGGCGCGAGCAGCAGGGCGGCGAGGAACAGAGAAACGAGCTTCAGCCGCTCCATTTTCCCCTTCACCGGAGGAGCCGCGATCGTTTTCGCCGGCGATGATGGGATTTCCCCCGATCGCGAGGTTCGCGAGTTTCGAGGTCGTCGCTTTTCCACCGCTTGAAGTCGAAGCGGACGATCGGATTTTTTTCCTGAAAGTAGGAATGGTGGTTGCGCTTCGTGGGGGTGTATGCGCCTTTATACGCGCTCGAAGAATACGGAGCTTTTGAAGGGGAAGAGCGGTTGGCTGTGGCTTCGAAACGGCGTCGTTTTGGGCATGAACGTGGGGGAAGGTAGTGGAGTGACGCTTTTTCGGCGTTCGAGATATTTCTATTTTTTTTTTTTTAGCTCTTCTTTTTTGTCTTTTTTTTTTTCGGGGTTTTCTTCTTCTTGGGGGTGGGGGTTGCGTGCGGAGGGGTGTACGTCTGCCAGTGTGTGCACGCCAGCCTCGGCCGAGCTCAGGCGAGGCGACAATTCGCGACGGTCGGATCTGTCGATGCCCCGGCTTGAACTTTATTTCCCGGGTCAATTCACGACGGCCGTTAGATCTATGGGGGCTTTAACTATCTTTCCGGGTCAGATTCTTTTTTAACCAATTTGCGCAAATCATAGATTTACACGATCGATGAGCAGAGTAAATCGTCCAACTCGCTCCATTTTCCAGGAGGGAGGGAGCTGATTTGCGCTCGAGAAATGTCGATTCGAACGATACGCAAGCTAGACGTCGCTTTCGTTTCGGACACGTGGCTCCGGATTACCAATCTGAATCGACCCAATTAAGAACTTGACTTCTCAATTAATTAGCCAAAAAAAAATTAATTAGCCAGTGATTGACCCGTCGTTGGACACAACTGAAAAATTCGTTTTTCTAATGGAGAGGGGCGGTCGACGGCACGGGTGACGCAGCCAAAAGAAAAGAGATAGCTTTACGAAGAATAAGATCCCCCTGTGACAATTCTTAGCCCCCAAGCGATCCGCATTGCATCATCATCCCTCGAGAAAAAGAAAAGGTAACCAGGACAAGTCAATTCAAGAAAAAGGGATGGCGAATCTACTTTGTCATTTCGTTAACGCACGAATCACATGATGTCGATTCTGGTCATTAAGGCTTCCTCTGTAATGGCTTCGGTTTGATCTGGCGGTTGTTTCGTGTGCGTCTTCCTCAGACTCCACAGGAGGTCGGTTTGGAGGAGGCTTCGCCGGCCATCGTTCTCTTTCCTGAATCAAGATAAGGTCCTCTAACGGAATCAAGAGGACCCACTGACCTGCAAATGGCACGAACATTCGAGACGAATAATGGAGGGACAAGCATTCCGGCATGGTGGCATAGCTTCGAAACAAATCCATAGGAATGATTCTACCGTCAGGCCACCCATCGATAAGAGGAACATAGATTGTTATTCATTTCCAACATACAAATTTAGGTGATTACAACCAATAGTTCGATCCAACAAAGCCGTCATTTAGTGAGTCACCAGTATTTGAGGAATAATGGTTAGAATGGAGCACTAAACTATAAATGTCCAGTATCTCAGACTAATGTCGGGAAAGAACCGTGAGAAGGAATGGTCGTCTGAGGAAATCCATGACTTGATCTGATAACTGAATGGACAAATCACTCTTTGAGTTCCTTGACCCTTGGTAATATTCCATTAATTTGAGTGTTTCCTAATCCCGATTGACTCCATCATGTTACAGAATGACAAGAAAGATCCACAGTCTAATCATAGAGGCCTTCGCTATGCCAGATATCAACCAAAAAATCAACCATCTCCTGCAAGATAAATCAACATTCCACCACATTAGCATTTAGTAATTTACCGAATCCAGAGCATGATTTCTTCAAAAAATTTTCAAGCAAGTTCATTATTTGCAATCTCTCAATGCAATGTACGAGACAGGAGAAATGAAGCATATCTTACATCTAGCTTCTTTATAGGTATACGCTAATGTATTTCTTGAGTAACAAGTCAACTGCGAGCGTGCATAAATCAAGTAAGTTTCCATAGAACCCTAGCTGTAGCATGTTCTACTTGTCTAAAGAAGAAATGGTAGCATATTAGTCTCACCGGAAGAGGAATGGGCTCAGAAAATGGTTCATTAGTTGATAAAAGTTCCTCGTACGTTGTGGACCAGCTGAATTACAACAGTAACAGTTTACAGTTAGTTTTTGCAGTCACCCTGGTATATAGAAGAGCAGGTGTGAAAATTGACAGAGGCACAACACAAAAAAAGAACGATATTGAAAGGCTACAAAGAGAACAAGAAACATAATCCCTATAAGAGATTACACTTAAGCATCCAAGTGTCTAATTGGTACTATGACATCCTTCACACTGTTAGAAGTTCACAGTGGCAAGGCTAGATACTACCACCTTCTCAATATTGAGTAAAAAGACATCGTAAAAGAAGAGATACCAATTGGGACGGGTTTAGCATTTATCGAATTAGATGACAACCAGCAATTTCAAAAGCATGGTGCAGAGAAGTTTTTCTAGTACTGCTGGAACATACCTTTGCAATGAGTCATTAGCAGCTCATTTTTCATTCAAGCCCAAGATTTCAAATGTAAGAATGCTTTCTAACTTCTTCTACCGATACAGCTGGAGCATTGGAGTATTCATTTGTCTTATCCAACATGGCACATCGGCATCTAACATATTGCAGGACTTGCTCATATTTATATTAAGTAGGTCAGTCACACATATATTTCTGCATTTATTTCATATTCCGATCCGTATGAAAGATCAAAATACTAATACATACCCTAAATCGTCTATTTGATCCATATCATTAAAGGCGGTATCAAAGCCACATGCATATGCAGAATTTAATGGTGGTTTTTTTTTTCTCTTTATATAAAAAGGAAGGGCGCTCCTCCTACCACAAACAGGCAACACCACTTCCAACCCATGTACAAAAGCTCTACAGACCATTCAGTACCACCCTAATGGTTAATAAGATAAGGACCTTCTGAAATCACTGTACGACTCCAACCTAGAGAAGTTATTTGCGAGAAGTTGTAGCACGACTGAAATTTCAGTACCTTATAATTTCATCCTTGACCATTCTTGTTGATCTTTGAGTCTTATCTCCAACCCACTTCCTTCTACTCTCATGCCAAGCTACTGCCGCTGCAATAAATATACATGATATATTTTACTTAAAGACCACATTAATATCAACCTTACATGACCAGCGAAAAGATGACTAGTGAAATCTTAACACCTCGATAAGATTCAAACAATAAAACTTTTCTATTTCCTTTCTTGTTTAAGCTAAGATCTACTTCTGCAGAATGATTTACTATGAGGCTTCTGTATAAGCACAAAGAGCCATACACAGGTATGCCAGCGTATGAGTAGCCAATATGGATTGGGAAAATAAACAGAACGAAGTTAATGATGCACTAGTCTGTGATTCAATTCAATTGATAACATGTATATTCTTGTGGAGGCCCAAATGTTCAAAACGTTACGCATAATCCTCTTCAATGCAGAAGGTTACACTTGATATGCTTCAACCTTTTCCTTCAAAAGAAAGAAAAATTTCCCATTTGCGGATGTCAGTTGCATCTATCTATCATTAATAAGATCATCTTAAAGAACGAAAGAGGGTAAAAGAAGTTCCATCACAGACATTCTACAAAAGAATATTGATTGACTTCTATGGCTGCATCCTTTTAGGTTATTTGTTACTGAACCGGCGAAACCGAGTAATTACAGGGCCACTTCGAATTATTAAGTGGGGATGGCTTCTAAACATGTTTGTGAAAATTAGCATCTTCCACTTTCACATGTGGCAGACCACAGAAGCTACCACTCTTAACACTCTCCCCCACTGGCTAGGATTAAGAACGGTTTGACTACCTTGAGTAATTACCATTGGGTATGTTAGCCAGTCTAGGTAAATCCCAGAAAAATGACAGTTTAGATAGATCATTGATTACTTCTTAAAGAGACATTCTAAAGTTCTAACAAGTTTTTCTGCCAGCTTCTTCGCCCCACTTACCATCGACAAGATTCTTCATAAAGAAAAACAGAGACATATGACATATAAATGATCTAAGACCAATAAAATAATTCGCTTCCAACAATTACTACTACTACATGAAGTATGGAAAGGCCAGAGGTTGATGAAATTCCTTCCTAGATAAGAGAAGATGAAGGAGCTCATATTGAGATTCTGCAATATGTTTGATCCTAATTAATGTGATTTGATAGTCAGGACTAAAGGCTCTACTTGTTTCATTCCAAACTTGAACTGCCAAACCTACATCATGTGGTTATGTCATGTAGCAAAGCTGAGAAACTGCTTTTCTCTTAGTGAGACCACAACGGACAGTTTCTTATATTAAATTCATGCCAATGACTCAAGGTAACCTTAACCATCTAGGGAGAGCAGTATACCATGATTGACAAACAAAGAGGTGTCCACATCTTTTCCTACAGCCTTTTTTCCTTCTTCCAAAGACTTGCAAGACTCCACAGGTTGCTTTTCACTGGAATGGGAGTTCCGAGTAGTGACATCCATAAGCATAAGATTGGAGAAACAGAACCACCATCCCTTTCTATGGAGACAGGGAGTGTGAAGGATTAATTTTCCCTTGTAAGATCCACAGCAGTTTCTGTCAATGGATGACACCACTTTGAAATGCAACTAGATTTCCATTTACCTTGCTCTGCATAAAGTAACTACTTCATGTCATTAATTACACAAAAGCCAAGAACAACAAGAGAGCAAGTTCAATTAATTGTGCGTCCAATGCAATCTATAAAATAAATTCAAGTCTGTACTGAAAGCTGAGAGATTCTCTAAAACTCAAGTGATAATTTGAGGAGTATTAACATTCTATCGTAACACGTTCTCATGGCCTAGTAACGGGCAAGTAGCCTTTTTGGCTTATTACAGATACCCAATGAATTTGCATCTTATAGCACAAGAATACATATACGATCAACAACTGCTTCCTGAGCTTTCCACATTCAATAGACTTACCAAAAAAAAGTGGAGAAAACTAATGTTGCAAATTCCAGTCATGGCAAGAACTTGCTTACAATGTTTGAGGGAGAGTTCCCAATTATCCTACTGCAGCGTCATGAAAGTCAATACTAGAGAAGCTTTAGCTCGCTGGAGAGGGATTCTGGTCCACAAATGCTCTCACCCCTTAAAATTCAATCCCAGCAGAACAAATGCCGCTCCTCCCTTCTCATCGTATTCAAGCACCTAAAATTCCCTCCTGTTCTGCCCCGCCAATTAAATGGCACATACATCGATGACATTGCTAACCTCGGCAAATCATCTTTGCTACCCGATAACGATCCACTTCCTTCCAAGATCAAGAATACCATTCCCAACCCTCCATCGCAACGCTCCAAAAGAAGATTTTTCCGAGTCCTTCTCTTACTTCGTTTGCTAGCTACCCCATACGTCCCACCTCAACTACGTCCCCACATTCTTCCCAATCAAGACGTCATCTACCCACCAGAATGTGAAACACGTGCCCATTGTAAAAGCGAAAAAAGAAAAGATCGATTCTTAATTCCCCATAACACTCAAGAACCTGCATGCGAAAGAAACGACCATCTTCGCACACACGCAATCCGTCCCTCCTCGTAATCCCCAAAAAACCATCGAGGCATTACAACGTCCTCGAGCCAACGAGAACTCCAGCCAACAAATTCGACGGACGGAAACGAAAGAAGCGAGCAAGAACCAGAATGAAACGACGGAAAAAAGGGAACCCAAGACTTACCCTTTCCTCCTCCCCGGAACCCACCACCAATGCGCGCGCCCCTCTGGAGATTTTCCGGAGGGAGAGAACGGAGCGAGAGACGCGAACCGACGGAGAGAGAGAAGAGAGAAGAGAGGAGAGAGAGGGAGAGAGAGCGAAAAAAAGGAGAGACGAAGGTGGGGCTAATATTTATAGGGGGGCTTTCGGTAATAACGAGGGTAGTGGGGTGTCATTTTCGAAGGTGGGGCCCACATCTCCGCTTCTCTTCTCCCCGTCTTTCTCTTGCTGACGTGGATCCGCCGTGGACTTTTCCGCGGATAAGGCCCCTCCGCTCGATGGGGAAATGACCGAAACGCCCTCTACCTAATTCAGGCAAAAATGTGGGGGTGCGGCGGTTGGTGGTGCTTTTACCGAAAGAAGGAAAAACGCCCTTTGCAAGTTCTGACATATGCCATGATGCCATGCCATCCGCAGCCAAAGGGCCAGAGGTAAAATGCTAAGTGGGAAGCTCTTTGAATTTGATTAACCAATGGGAAGCTCTTTGAATTTGGTTGATCAATCTTACTTTACTTCCAAAATGGAACTTCCTCGTATCATATCGTTTGTGTCCTTTTCCAATTATATTTTTTCACGACTCTTCATTTATACATGTTCTTGTCTTGACTTGGAACGGGTAATTTAAAACGCACAATATCAACAAAACGATCGACATATATGTAGTAGGATAATGTTCGAACTCTCTCGTCTTTTTTTTTTTTTTCCTTGAGAGATCGTCGATTTAGAACTCGAGTAGAGGTTGCGCAAGTCAAATACCTCTTGTGTTGATGGCATCGCACACCAATTTCTTGCAAGGAAAGCAAAAATTACAACTCGAACCAAACACTCCCTAAAATGACGGACCTTTCAAAGTAGAGTCTAGAAATGATTGCGAATTTTGATCTCAAATCCGTCCTTTCACCTACCAAAAAAATAAAAGGATCAGACTTAATATTGATCAATTTTTAACACCTAGCGATGTCGTTTTCATGCCCTATGGAAATTATAGAAACCGATATGGGAAGAGCTCTACAAATAGGCTGGGGAGACATTTTTCCGAGGGCCATCTTCCGTTCAAAGGCAATTAGGAGCGTTAGGCGTTGGACATTATAGACATTTTGGTAGGACTCGGAAGAGTAGAGAGAAGGTTAGAAAAGTCAAAGTGACAACCCTTCGGTCTCGAGAGGGGGGACGCATGGAATGATCAGACGGTTCAAACTACCACAAGCGAGGAGCACGTGACAAATTATTTCAGAATTGTTTTTATATATATTTTTGCGACCATCGTCCAACAAGCCGACCTTAGCTCAGTTGGCAGAGCGGAGGACTGTAGTGGGTATCACTCAAAGTAATCCTTAGGTCGCTGGTTCGAATCCGGCAGGTCGGAAATTTTACTCCTCCTTGATCTTTTTTCCCTCACCCTTGGTTTAATTCCACCTTTGTGGTACACTAATTCAAGTCCTTTTTCTATAGCAACTTCAAATTACCCGATGATGCCGCTTTGTTTTAAGGTAAACTGTAAGGTCATATTCTCATTCTTCATTTGAAGGTTATATTTAACAAAAAGAAAATGGATGATTAGATCTAAGACCTTTTTAAGATGAAAATAAAAAGCAGACAGAAAAATTCTCATTATGATTTAATCCAAACAGCATGTAAAGTAGATTTATGGGTAATTTGTTTTCTCTCAATTCGACCCCTTTTTTCTAGGCTTTGTTTCCGTTCAAGAACGGAAAGAAAAGCTCGGAATGGGCTTGCGAACGAGGGAAAAGAAAAGAGAGAAATAGGAAATAAAAATGTTGCTGCCCAGGATCGAACTGGGGACCTTTAGTGTGTAAGACTAACGTGATAACCACTACACCACAGCAACGGGGGTTGGTTCATTCATTCTCGATATAATATATAAACAATAAAGCTAAGAGTCACCGTTCATCACCCCTCACGTGAATGAAGGAAACCGACCAAAGCTCAACCTCGGGAGGCAGGTCTTGCTTCGAGTTCGGGCAAAGATGAATGCGAGGATACCGACAGTGTGGATTATTTCGCAACCCCCATTGGCGTGTCTTCTCCATGCACGACTCGTGCCTTGATGCAAGAACGTTGGAACTCAAAAGGCTCCCTCTTCACTGTTCATTCCATTCACATGTTACGAGAGCGGAGTGGAGTGCTCACAGTCACTATACTTTCTTGCGAAAAGGAGACACTTTGAAAACATAAACATCAGGAGCTCACTCGGCTACGCGCTCGGGACGCTTGCGTTCACGGAAATGCAAGGAGCTCCTCGTCTAGTTACAGTGCTGAGAGTACGTGCTCATCCGGGGTCATCCACGCCTAGATTCCAAGACCGTGTCAAGTTTACAGGAAATTGACAAGGTTCCTGAATGGCGATGCTTCTGCTCCCCTGACTCCGACCCATACAGGCTTTCCACACCTGAAATCCGTCTCTCTGTAGCCCAGATTGCGCCAGCTGCTGAACCCAAATGAATCCGGGCTTTCCAGGGAGAAGTTTTCAAGCATGCGCTCTGTGCCATTGTAAATCATCGAACACTCCTGACCTCCCTTTAAAGCATTCAAGTAGACACCGTTTATTTTCTGAATGGATTCTCTTGTCATGGTCACCAAGTCAGATAGGCATATCTCTGTCTTTGCAGAGTCGAAACCCGAAGTTGCAGACCACAAAAGATTGCCGATTGTGTTCCTGGACGAGGGCTCCTCCATTCTCAATCTCATGTCGAATGAGTCTTATCAACACAGATTTTGGGTGACTCAGTTGTCACCCTAGAGCCAGCCGTCAGGTTTGGTACGCATTCACTTCTGGCTCTATCTTTGAGGATGTCTATCACCTTTGGATCAAACGCAAATCTCCTCGTGCCATACCTTCCTTCCACGAACCATCCCTTGTCCGTGGTGGACGAGAACTCGTCAGGCAACTGATCTCTTGGCAGGAAGAAGGACGATCCTGCGTAGAAGTCAGTACCTCTTCCGCACATCCACTAGCAATGGTTGTCCAACTGGTAAGGAAGTTGCTGAACTTTTGAAATTGGTTTCCTAGAGTGGAGATGAACGGATACATCATTTCCATTACCCCAATGTCTGAGAGGGCAAGGTTTCAAACGTTCTAATAAAAGATTGCCCATGTCAGCACAGGCGCATGTGCCTCCGAGAGAGAGAGAGAGACAGTGTTGCGGTGCAGTTTGTTCATACAATCAAAATTTGTCGAGTGGTGACATTTCTAGGTGAATAACAAAATTCCTTCCGAGTGTGTCCATGTTAAAATCCCTCAATCGGTTGCCGCTTTCCCAACTGTCTGAAGCAGCAAAATCCTTCTGTGCCCCAAGTAGCCATCCAACAAAATCGTAGATGCTGTCACAATAAGCAACTTCCTTACCACTTTGGATGGCCATGCGCACGCCCGTGCTGACACAGGCAATCTTAAATAGAACGTTTGAAACCTTGCCCTCTCAGACATTGGGGTAATTGAAATGATGTACCCATTTATCTCCACTATACGAAACCAATTTCGAAAGTTCAGCCTTTCGATAACTCAAAAGTCCTAAATAACGCACTCATACAGATACTCCTTGCAACTTGTTGGCCAAATTCTTGGAGTACTTTTTCCTAGGCACGCTCTGGACCACAACTTCAGAGTACATGGCTTCTGCTTTAAAGGGCATGTCACTATCTTAATCAACTAATAAACAACTCTTAACTGCTACTAAACCAGGCAAAATTTTGGTGCTGTTGTATTCATGCTATGATTCTGCATTTGAGAGGGCAAAAAAGAGAAGTTGAAAGAAATTATATGAGACCGAGATGCAGTCGATGTCGCAATCTCTTTCCCAACAATAAAAGCTAGAGAGGGTAAATTGACAGCTTACCATTTCACATTATACTTTACACTATTTACACTCATTCCAGTTGGAGAGCCTAGACCAGTAAAGATGCCAAAGAAGTAGACATAGCTGTACAATGATGGAAGACTCAACCGGTACCATACTTTTACCCCCTGTCCCAACCCATCAATCGATTTCTAATGCCTTCTTCAATCTTCTTCCTAGGCACACACGAACTATCCCTTTCATCTAGTAAGATTCTATAAACCTCCCACTCCCGGTTGCATATCATGTGTCGTCCTATCTCCACCTGAGATGACAAGGATCAAAAGAGATTTGTAAAGCAGTCAAGACTATGAAGTGAGAATATTTGATATTTATGCAAGATCACAAAGTAATCGGAATATTTACCGAAAATACTCGGGTGTTAAGACTCTCCAGAGCATAGGTAATATCGTAAAACACGAGAGGGCGACCCCTTCCAGATAATTCAACTGGGTTTGCAACCAGCAGCTCGGTCTCTGGGCCTCGGCTACCCACAGCCACTTTGAGGGGGCTTCGAAGCTCCCTTTTCAAACAAGCACTCAAGTCGTTCTGCTCGGTGAGGTCAACAATCTTGCTTCCATCTGCATGCATTGTAAAAAACTCTACCTCACAGTTCCCTCTAGAGTTCGCCCAGAACCTTCCATAAGAGATCTGAGAAGACGGAAGAAAATCCGTAAGAATAAAAGCACTTGCCTTTGTTGCAGGTTTGTTGTGTCTAGAAAGTGGGAAATAGCTTGATCAACACAAAAGCCCTTAAAAACTATACTATTCACCTGGATATTCAAATCTTTCAACGTCCTCATGATATCATAAATGAGGCCTTTGTGGTCCTGACATTCGATCTGAACGATCGTGTGTGCGGGACTCAGAGAGTTGTCCATCGAAACAAATACAGGGTTAGAGAAATGAGAACTGCTCTGATTCCCATCTAGCAGCTCTAAACTGGAAGTTTCCTCAGTAATTGCAGAAGGAAGAAATGGAGAACCCTGTGAGCATGCAGTGACTTCTTGTCCAGCTAGTTCAATCTCACAACTCACCATCGTGTCCCCTAGTACAGATCTCAAATGGTTGATCGTCTCCTCCTGTCTCATCTTTGTATGAAGTAGCTCTCTGATTCAGGTATGAGAATAAGACACTGGAAATGCTGCCTTTTATTTCCTAGAGAGCACTCCTGCTCTTTCCGCTAGATAAATCTTTAATTGAAGGTTTATACTTCTTTTATAATATAAGAAGGCAGTCAACATACAGGTGACAAGCATAACAGACTTCACTTCAGTTCATACATGAGCAAGATTAAACATAACCACCTATAAGTCTAGGCTTCACATCACACATAACAGTTTGATGCTTTTGATTATGAATTTGAACCCAAAGAGTCAGATAGGTGATGCACGACAAAACACATTTCAAATTGATGCTATTGCTATGAAACGCCATTGGAAAGAATTTGACTTCTACATTTTTCTCCAAATGATCGAGGCACTCAAGGATAACAATAGAACCGCATTGGCTAAACACAACTGAGTAAATGAAAGGGGGAACAACTGGTGATGACAAACCTGGAGTCTGTGACAAAAAAGAGGTCCATCACTCTCCCATCTGGAGTTGTGGATACTTTTACTCTCTTTATCGTCAGTTCCAGTTCACACAGAACCTCTGTCACCTCTGCCGGTGAAACAAAAGACACTGATTAGTATAAAAGAAAGTTCTCTACTTGAAACTTCTTTAAGCGATAGACCTTTAGACTCTCTGCAGGCAAGAGAAACAGGCAGTAGATCATGATGGATGTTAGCAGTAAATACCAATATATTTTCTGAAAAATAGGTTGTTTATATTTTCTGTTATGTAGATTGAACAGTAGGCGGGTAAGATGTTTGAGGTGATTTCGTCTTCCCATCTAAAACAAAAGCAAGCACAGAAGTTCTTCCCTCATACCCTGATAAGGGAAATCTCATAGCTTCACTTCATTAGATCATTGTTTAGCTATATTTCAATTTACAGGACGCACTTCTTTTGTTTGAACAAGACAAGGAGTCAGATCAACGTATAAGGGATCACAATAACGATTTCTACAATGGAATCGTAAACGATGCTTGATTTTGCTCGATAAAAGAGCCACGACGCCCCTACTTAAATGCGGACTCCGTGTACTACCAACCCAAAATCAATCCAAGTTTTATTCCGTGTAATTAGCTAAGAAAGAAGAAAAATTTCGGCAAAAGAAGCACTACCGTGTAATAAGCCTCTGCGATCATATGAACACCAGAACTTCAACAGGAAGACATCAGGCGGCCTCGGTTGCTTGATCACGGGCCTGTAGTACTCGATCTCCGTCGTCAAGAAGTACGAAGGGCACGCATCCAGCAGTCTCTTCTTCAACAAATTCCACCGAGTCGTCGGTCTCCCCACCAGCCAAAACAATATATAACACCACTTCCCGTCGGTGGTCAAATCTGCAATACAGAAACAGATAAATATCTCATCTTTCGATGGATTCTCCAGAAATATGAAGCAACATAAACTACCAAAATGAACCCAGAAAACCCAGGATCCCAAAACGAATAAGCTCGAAAAAAAGCCGACAAAACATATGAATCTCACAGCAGCTCATCGTTTCATTCACAAGATTCCATTCGAGGCGTTAATATAAGCAAAATAAACAGCAATCCCACCATTTAACTAGTTCTAAACGAACCATTCCACCTCAGTATAAGCTAACTGTAGAAAGGCGCAGCGAAAGACCAAGAACACGACAAACCCATCAAGAAACAACTCGCAGGAAGATCGAAACCACCCGTCATCCCGCAAGAACCTCGACCTCCCCCAAAAAACATTGCCCGCAAAAGCCAAAGCTCACGAGCGAGCTCGCTAGCTCACTCACTCACTCACCTCCCCTGCAAATGCTCAAGCCGAACTGCAATATGATCCGGCACAGATCGCAGCCCAGCCCGGTCTTGTCGGGACAGTTCACGGTGATCACGGTCGTGTCGCTCTCGTTCCCCGCCGGGCTAATCACCACCGCGTCCTCCTGCAGTATCCCCATGTCGACGGCGCCCCCCCGCTGTGCGCTGTAAAACTTTTTCCTCTCTTTTTCTTCGCCACTCAAAAAGCCGGCTTTTTCACTGCTCCGATGCGGGTCTGAATCAGCCGAAAGACTGGGAGATTCCACCCGGGGGGTGGGGAGGAAGCGAGCATAGATCGAGCTCCTCTACCTCTCTGCTTTTCTCTCTCTCTCTCTCTCTCTCTCTCTTTCTTTTTCATCTCATGTTTTCCCGGCGCTTCCTCGGTTTCCTGTCGTTGGATTCTCGGGAAAATCCGAGTATCTCGTGCCTCTTTTGGCCTGTTTTGCTGGGGAGAAAGAAACGATTAAATCGCGGTTCGTCGAAGGAGTTAATCAACAACACCAGGTGAAAGGCAAGACATGCTGCTTTAAATAGACAAACCTAACAGGGAGATAGAGTACGACCCAAAAAAGAGGGGGGGCAAGATAGAGGGCCAAAAAAATCTTCCCACCATAGGCTCGATTCCCTTAAAATATCTCAAATTCTAACTACACTTTCTATTCGGGCTCGATTTAAAAATATATATATAAAATCACGAACTATTACTCTAGTCCTGAATTCGCTGCTATTGACCCTCTATCTAAAAATCCTCATTTGATTTCTTTGAAATCATCGACATTAAAATGTTATTATTCTTCCATACGAAAATGAGGGTATTGATAAAAATATCGGGCCCGATAATAACTCCCTAAGTGGCCTTGGCACTAACGTTGATAACTTTGAAGAAATCAATAATAATTTTTTGCCAAAGGGTTAATCGGGACGAATTTGGAACTAAAGTAAAAGTATATGATTTTTCTAAGACAAACAAAACTTAAGGGTGAAATTTAAATTGGATCTGAAATTTGAGGTTTTTCGGGGAAATAAGCCAACGTGCAATAGTCAGGAATTTAGAAGCGATTCATTTATGCGGCGAATTGGATGGACAAAATCAATCATGATTAGGTGGTTCATGAAGCTCGTGCTGGCTGCGCTGAATTGGGGGTTAAGAAGGCAATGGGGTCTGTGGGAGGAGGAGTTCTCCATTAGCGTGAGTTCATTTAGTGATAACAATCGTTTCGACCGAATTTAGTATTGTACAAAATTGTTTTTTTTATTTATATCATGAGAAAGTAACTTGATTAGAATGACCGATGTGAATATTAATTTATCCCTATACAAGAGAGAGCCAAAATCATTTAAATAGTAAATGTCTCTATCATCCAAAAAGTCTTGAAGAATAAAATAATACGAGATATAGTTTGATCGGTTTTAGGTTGTGATTTCCTTTTTGTTATTATCACCATGTTATTGTATAGAACGATATTGCTCCCTATAAAAAATTCTTAAATGAACATATGATCTTTTGGACGGCAATTTATTCTTTTGAAATGAGCGCAATGCTTGACACATCGTCCACGAGACACACTTTTCAACGCTCTAATGTTTCGAGCAAGATAGAGACGCGGTGCAAGTTCAACCCCCAACATGGCAATGCACGCTCCCTGTGTTTACCCATTTCGTCCTCTCCATTTTACCGCATTGTTTATCATTCCATCAATGCAATTAAAGCATCTTTTGTTTTGTGCTCGAGGCACAACTTATGATTCGTGCATGGTGAGAGCTTTTGAATTGTTTTACGAGATCACGTAAGACAATCGTTGACTATTCCGAAAGTTTATGTGTGAATATATATGATTGGAAAATTAAACGAGGGTCTAGAAAGATTGGAACCGCTCTTGACCATTTCAAAAATTTAATGACGATATGAAAACATGATTTAATATCTTAAATATTATTGAAAAATATAATATTATAGCACGTATTTTGCCGATATCATATTTGTCAGTACAGTATGTACTTTTTCCCCACCTACAAATGAAGACACGAGTAAAGGCAAATTAGAGCATACTCTTTTCATCGGGGAGTTTCTTGGTGGGGATTGTGATGTTTTTCGGAGGTCCAAAACATAAACTCCCGCCGGTTTTTTTGGTACCACGCTTTGTTATACCTCGGTCCGTCAAAACCAACGCTGGAAAAAAAAAAAATCTCCCTCCCCTCCCCCTTAACCCCCACCCGCGATATCTCGCCGTTTCCCCATAACTCGAGACCGTCGCAATCTCGCGATACGTGCCGCTCTCCCGCGATAATTTGGCCCCCCCACCAATCGCGTCCCACCGCGTGGGAGCTTCCATGCAATTTCCTCGCACGTGCCTTCCTGTTCCCTCTTTTTTATTTTTTTTATTTTTTGCCTTTTTTTAATTTTTTTTATTTTTTTTCTTGTGTCCGGGTCGTTCGGGAATATTCCCGCGCTACCTAGTTTTTTGACTTTAGGACAGCAGCCAATCAGGGGAGCCGACCTGCCGTCACTGTGCGGGTCCGACTCGTGTCACCGAGTCATGGAACGCCCGGGGTGAAAAATTCCACGCCCCCGCGTTGAAAATTTTTCGGTAAATTATGGCGAGTTCGGTGAGCACGAGTCAGAAAGTTTCGACCGTCTAGAAATATGGAGAGTTCTGTTTCCCTAGTTTTTAGACGTCGGGCGTTACGTCAGTTTTGTCGAAAAACAGAGGAATAATCGATCGAATACAGGGCTATAAACGATTTGATGTATATAGGACGTACGCGCGTGAAGTTGTGCTTAGACTAATAGGTTGGGATAATTATTTCTAGTCGATTGATTTTCCTGTTGAGTACTGTGGCCTCTGCAAGGTTTTAACACCGTATTTGAGATGATTAAGCAAATCAAATGACTGTTCGTGTATCTTTATCTTTGAAAGCTCGAGGCAGAAATCTTCATTGAGGTGCTCGTGGAAACTGTAACCAGGGCAAATCTTCGCAGGTGATCGTCTATTTGAAGATTTTTTTCTTTTTCTTTTTGTTTCGTTTGTACAATATCAATCAAGATGGGGTCCAGCCAAGAAAATGAAAACAATCGATCTATGCTCAATTTTGAATGTCGGATTTCGAATTACTTCCACCTACGTGAAGTTTAAATGATGAAGTTATAATCATTTCATTTCACTTCAATATAAGTTTTACAATTGACTGGATCATCAACTAAGTGTCTCTCCAAGCCAACAAAACTAGAAGCGCAAATTAGGCAGGCTCAAGCAAACAATTTACTTCTTAGACCAAAGTTCGCTAATATAAACTAGGAAAAATTGTCTAAGAAGTCTTAAACCCATTATACTTTTATTAATTGGATTTTAGATTTTTCAATTTTGCCAATTAAATCAATCCATTTAATTTTAACTGAAATCGTTAATATAGACATCGGTCGTTTTATATGGTACAGTCAATACTAATGTTAACAATTTTTATAAATTTTTTTCTTTTCTTTTTTACAAGTCCGATAAAAGCCTAGCCAATCATCGTCGGCCTTTGAGCGAGAGTTGGTTGAGGAGGGCCATGACCCTCGCTCATATCCATTTTTAGCCAGATCTAGGCAAGGATTGTAGCCCTCATCTACAATTGACGAGGTATTCACGATTCTCACCTAGTGGCCGACAAAGGTTGTTGGCTCTTGCTTGATTGGCAATAGATTTATAACTCTTTTAGACGATGTTTTCATATAAACTAAGCTACATCAACCCCATCCAAACCTAGTTCATTGTACTATTGTCAAATGATGAACCGGAATTCTAAACAAAGACCGTAAAGAGAGGAATTCAGGGCAAATGCAATGCACGGTCATAAAACAATGCGCACAAACGTGCGCGAAAGCAAAAGGAGGCTCTAGTGACTTCACCCCCCACTCGAACCGTGACGCGAGGCGGGACAACATTGCCATTCGCACGCGGCTCCAAAACACGATGTCGGAGTCACGCAAAAGGCCACTGCCCGAATAATTCACGAATGGTGCCCCCCCTTACCCTCTATAATTGACGGAAGATTACAGGCTTTCTCCTGACGAATCAGCTCCGTTTCCGCTCGTACCCGCGTGGCCTCGTCAGATCTGTTTGGGGATTTAAACAATGAAATTCGCGTGCGAAGGAAGTTGGATCTCTCGCGCCGACGGTTCGGACAACCTAGAATTTAGTTTATTCGCTTGATCTTTGGCTTTTTTTCTTATCTGATTTATGGGATCCATGTGGTCCTCCTTTATGGGATAATAGAGATTAATATCAATCGGGATGCGAATTGTATCAAGTAGTGTTAAGAATGCGACTTTAACATGTATATGTATTTCGATATCGATTTCATACGGATTATACGTTTCGAATAGGTCTCTAGTTTTAATAAACGACTTGAGGGAAGATGAAAACTCGTTCTCTAGATCAACCATAGTCTAGAACTTTTGACTGGCCATCATGGTTGGGAAGTTTGGTTGACCATAGTTGATCGTGGTCACCATAGACCCGTGTTAATAGTTCGCCAACTTGGGATTTAAAAGCTCTCTCTTGTATATATTTTTAATCAATTAGAGACCTTACAAATCAGACCCTCTCGAGGAGATGTCTCCATGGTACTCCCCATGAGTTTTGAGAAGAAAAACACTATAAGAGATTGTGGAGAAGCACCGAGCGAAGGTCCATCGAGGGTAAATATCGGCCTTGGGATTGATTGAGAGACACGATAGCTTCAAGCTTGTAATCTCCTCTTCACCTTGGATCATCGCTGCCGCCTGGCTTTTGGTATACATCTCATCCTTGGACCAAAACGATATAGATAAATTAAAAAGAAAAATCTCCCAAATATCGTACTCATAAAAAGTCATAGCTTTAATGATTCGAATAAAATATCTCGAGCCCTTTTATCTGTCATCACTTAAACATATGCCCGAAAGAAAAAAGAAAAAGAAAATAAAAGATTCCCCGGAAAAATATCTTTTATTACCATATGAAATATCAAATTCCCTCTCGCCCCGGAGCTCTTGAGCTTATCCGCAACAACAGATAACCCATGGAAAGGCTTCTTGTCCGTTACCGTCGCCTACAGTTTCCCCTAAAGTTGCGAAAATCAAAGTGGATATTGACGTCATAACGTCATAAGGTGGGGCGGCGACGTCACCTTCCAATTCGACCATGACGCCATGCCCCTTCTTTCCATTTTGCCCACCTCGTTTCTTTGTGCTCCTCGTCCTGTCTCTAGGCAGACTGTACAAATTCCGTGCCGCTGCACGCGACCGAATTAGATCCAGTAAAAAACCCAAATATTGCTAATATCAAAAAGGATTAATTGAATGAAAAATCTCAAATCAATATATTTATTATAAATTAAAGACCTCGAAAATTAATATATTTACGATAAATTTATTCTTGTTAGTTTCTGTTAATTTTTAGTATCAAATTGTAGAATCATGATATTAATCAAATTTTAAAAGAAACCTGCGGACGATAAATTACCAATTTAGAGTTTTTTATTGTTAAAAAATTAATTTTGGACCACGAATATTCAAATTGAGATTTTTCGTAATATTAATTTTATCAAAAATATGCAAACTAATGGCATCTAAAGTTCCCAAATTTTTTTTTTTTCATAATTCTTAAAGAGTTGAGATGATTTTTATATTTTGACGGTGAATTCAAACTGGCGTTTTAGAGGCTTACTTAGATCGTCATAAATGAAAAATTAGGAGCGTGGCCTAGAGAATTAGTGAGGCAAACCTTACTTATACAATCAAGACGTTTGATAAGACGATGTCAGATATCTGTTATTCTATCCAAAATAAAAGTCTCAGAGTCAAGTGCAAACGACGTAGAAAAAAGGAAAAAAAAAAAAGAAAACTCATATGGACGATGGGAATATTGCCGTATCAATGCCAAACGAATAATCATTCGCTCTAAAAGTTTTAACAACCGTGACAAATAAAAACAAGAAAAATAACTAGAAGAGTAGTGTTTAGATGTGATGTTCTCTCGAGTTATCCATCGCGAGTTTTTAATTCTTCGGAGATAAATTGAAAGCGGCAGTTTATACTTATCTCGGATTTACGATAATAAAAAGAAAATCATCGTGTTACTTAGATTGATGTGAATCGAAGCGTGTTCTCAATCGACCGATCGATTTGCGGCTATAACGCGATCGATTGCGGATTCTAAATCCGATCCCCAAGTTGAAGCCACGCAAAAAATTCCACGTCCCACGACTTCGTTACTTTGGGACAGATAACGACTTGCGGGAGAACCATGTGTTCCTAATCTTCAACCGCGCACAAGTTTGGGCCTGTCCCCGTCCGTCGGTCAACATCCGGGCGACAATTTTTGATTTTTTAATTTTTTTTCCGGAAATTAGTAAAAAATAATAATAAAAAGAGGGGAAAAAAAACGTTACATCGATGTTAACGTCAAAGTGGGGTTGATATTTATATAATAAAATCTCTCTCTCTTGCTTAGGCATGAATGTTGCTTCGTGGGGTGGCATGTAGTGGGGACCACCCCACCAGCAAGAGGCCACTTGGGTGGGGGCCACGTGGCCTTCGCCTTACCGTCCAAATCTAGCAATCCTCCTTTTTTTTTTTTCTCAATTTTTATTTTTATTTTAATTTATTCATTAGTTTACTCCCCAACTTGCAATATTTTTGTTTTTTTTATTGAGATTTCTCTGTCTCGGTAGCGTGTGGTGACGAGGATATTGACCGTGCTTTGACTTTGAACCGAACTTTAGGTACCCAAAGGGCGAAATTGCAACCTCGACGCTTCGACCTAGGTAGGATGATTTTGGGGCTTGTGCATTAGTGTGAATTAAGACTAAGAAGCGGTTGAAGTAATTGGGATACCCCTTACTTTAAACTTTTTCTACGTAAAACGATGATATTCTGACTTTTTAAATGATCTAGAAAAATCTTTGAATTTTCACTCAAGAGACAAAAGTACTCATCGTAAAGAGAATTTGGCACATGATATGATAGATGGCGACATGTCATGGATCAGAGTTGCAATAATCTTGAAGCAAATTTGTCCCGATTAAGAGGAAATGTAAAAGTAACGACCTTTTAGACAAGTGGTGCCTCATATAGCTACTATTGATGTGCCCAGGACATATGTTGCCTCCTGTGGACGTCTCTTTCTGACATATGTCGACGCCTTTAGTCATGTCATCACATGTTATGTCAACTGCACGGACGATAAACTTGAAACATTGGATATTTTTGGCCCTTCATAAATAGTTCATGGATTCTCCTGGGTCATTCGAAAAGCTGAGGTATCATTGTCTTACCAGGTGAAAGTTGCGGATCCTTTCTCACGATTGAGGAGTCACTGATGTTCAAATTCAATAATAAAATTTGAAAAACTCACTAATTTTTCGCGCTTTCATGTACAATTATACATCAAATCAAAAAAATGGATCTTCTACATCCTCATCAATATGAATTATCAAAAATTGAATTCTTAATGATCTGGAACGAGCCTAATTCGGGCTTTTGAAGATATCTAAATTTTTTCCAAGTTTCAAGCTCTTATTTTACTAGCTGTCTAGTAAGGTCCAATTCGGGCTCGACGAAAGGACGTGGATGGCCGAGCCAATAGACAAGAATGCTAAGCAAAAAGGCTTCTTATGGAAATCAAAAGCCCAAACTAAAATGGGCCGAACCGAAGTGCAAACGGGTTGGCCCATGTAACCTGTTCCCTCCTTGAGCCCAGTCGGCATAGCTAGGCCTTCTCTATCATTATACATTCAATTTTTTACTATTCTTTTTTAGTCTTGCTCGTGCGCGGATTTTTGGGCCAAAATATTAGATCGTTCTGTCCGTTGATCTGGTCTATAATGAATATTAAAAGGAAAATGACATAAACAATTCAAAAATTTAAGCTCAATATGCAATTTTTTTTATGAACTTTAATCCAATGTAAAATGTCATCTTCAATATTTTAATTTGTTTAATGTAGGGGTGATTGGAACTGGAAACCGAACTAGGAGTACTGATTCCCAAAATTACGAACCGTGGAATGGACCATTTGGTCCTAAGACCAGGAACCGAACTGGACCATCGGTTTCGGTCCGGTCCGATCCGATCCAACAAAATCGACTCTACTTTTTTTCTCATGACCGATCAATCCAATTCGATTCTCGGGCGATTTAACAAAACTAATCACACGTTTCCACATGCAAATATTCAAACTTCATTTGTGTGATTTACACTTCGTGTGTTTCACACTTAACTTTAACCATGAAGGCCATGAACAATGTGGCACTCTTGGAGGCTTGAAGTGCCTTGTGGGTCTCTTTGAGCCTTGGTCTCATATCGAGTAGAAGATGAAACTAACAAGGAGATTTTTTCTATAAATAAAAGAGTAACAAAAAGGGTTTCAATGGTTTCTTGGTCACATAAGAGGTTGTTACCTCAAATTGCAATTTTGGTTGCAATAAGTTATCATGTTTATATATTTGTATTAATTCTATGTATATAAATTATATAAAAAATTTTGGTTCGGTCCAGTTCCCACCTTGGAACCGGGAATCGGACCAACCGGCCACCGATTGCAAGATTAGGAACCGGGAACCGGATCGCCAACCATGGAAATCGCCCAAAACCGGCCGTTCAGTCTGATCTGGCCAGTTCCCGGTTTGGGCGGTTCCCGTTGCACACCCCTAGTTCAATGTGATCCCATTTTATTTGTAAATGTTCAATTTCGTCCATAAGATATATGAAAATAATCAATATTGTCCCTGAATTTAAATTAATGGAATGATAACATTAGATATTTTCATATAGTTTAAAGACAAAATGAACATTTATCAAAAGTTTAGAAACTGAACTAAATAAATTAAAAATTCATGAACAACACTAAGTAGGTGTGTTGCTAACATCTACCTCGGAGGAACTAAATCTTTTGGGCCGATTAATCACCGCGAATGCATGCCAATCGCTCAGTCCACATACATCAAGTTAGATCCATCAATTGGGTAACATGTGTGGGCACCAAGCATTATGATCTTAGTACAAAATCTATCATATCTAGATCGAGAGGGTAACCATTCAAGCACCCCTTGAGGATGGAATAACTCTTATCATTAATTTTTCGGTTCAAGAAATATGAAGTGGCATTTAACATGACTAAAAGTGACGTTTCAAAGAGACATATTAGTAGATAAAAAAGCTACATCGATCTCCTGAAGTGTATTCGAAGCGGAGTTCTCCCAATTAAGATGAATTACAAAAGGATGGTGCTCTAGAGAACCGACAACGCCTGGAGTGAAAGTCCGTGGGTTCCTCTGGGTCGTTTGAAAAGTTGGGGATTCATTTGTCCTCCAAATGAAAGTTTGTACGTTCTTTTTTTTGGTGATTTGGCCAATTACTGATATTAAATTTGATAATTAGATCAAAAATTTATAAATTGTTCGCACTTTGACTTACAATTACGCGTCAAGTCAAAAAAATAATTCTAATACATCCTCATCCATGTAAATTGTTAAATCTTTGAATCTTTGATGATAATTGAGTTTAATCACGAGATTAAGCTTTTGCTTCACAAGTTGCTTGACAGGGTCCAAATTCTTGCTCGACTGAAAGGATCTGCATGGCCAAGCCCAGGCTCAGCATAGATGCCTTATGTAGAAATAAAAACCCCGAACTTAAAAGGGCCGACCAGAAGTGCAAATGGGTTGTCCTAGACAAGTTGTTTCCTCCTCGAGCCCAGTCCGCATAGCTAGACCTTCTCTATCATTTCATGTTGAATTTTAGTTTTCGGTTTTTTAGTCCTGCTCGTGCCCAAACAATTGGGTCCAATACTGGGTCTAAATTGAATAGGAAGAACAACACAAATGATTTATTTACTTTAGTCCAATGTGTTATGTTGTGATCGAATTTTTAATTATGCAATATAGTCCTTGAACTTTTACCTAATATATAATGTTATATCTAAATTTTTAATTTGTTTAATGTGATTCTCGAACTATTAGTAAATATTCAATCATAGACTATAAAAAAATATTTCAAAGTTTAGGGATCGATCAAACATTGGATCAAATTTCATAGATCGCATTTGATAAATTAAAAGCTCATGGATGACATTGCTTGTTGGATTAAAGTTCAAGGACTATACTGAACAAATTAAAATTGTAGGAATGATATTGTACATAGAGGTGACCGGGTCCAAGATAGATAGATTCCAGAGCTGGAACTTATAATCTACCATTTATAGCCGGTTCCCAATTTTCGGACCTTGGAATGTACCTTATTTGTCTAGAACTGGTTCTCTTCAGTTCTAGGGTCTACCTAAGAGTCTTTTTTTTTTTTTCTTTTGTTCTATTTTTTATTCATATTTTTTACAACAAAATCATATGAAGTTATGAGTAAAAAAACTATTCAAAATAAAAGATGAACAACATAAAGTCCCTATTTGCCAAAAACAATAATCTATACGACGAACATAGTCATGTACAATCATAAACAATAAAAAATTCAAACATAAATTATAAACTATAAAACTCCAATCTCCATTCATCCACAAAAATTTAGGAGAAGAGGAAAGACCCGCGATGAGTTTTGAGGAAAGACAAAGGATGAGAATATTAAGACTAGTATTTAGGGGAAAAAAAATTAGGGTTTTTGTTTTTAAACTTATAAAACCGATTCTAAAATAGGGTGGTTTGATGGGTGGGTATTCACTAAGAATTTGTCCTCGCACCAATTTCAGATCGAATCCTGGACCTTCTTTTTGAGTTGCTTGGTCTGGTTCCTAGATAGAACAGGTCCGGTTACACACCCTTGATTGTATATTGGGTCAAGGTCTATAGATATCATTTTCCTAATCGAATACTAAAAATCGAACCGGAGGGTGTTTCTTTTTTCCTCGCAAAAGAAGATAACATCAATGGCTATTCTAATCATTTAGTGAAAAAAGTGCGGAAGTCGGTCTCTCTTTCAAACGTCGAATTATGCCCCTCCAAAAGACAATCGATGCCGATGCACTTTGGAAATATTTGAAGATAAATAATGCAAAAGGTGGTTTAAAGTGGGAAATGACCGCTAGGGTTTTAAATTTCAACCACGTGCTTTTCGCTGGTGGGTTTCGTGGGGCTCGTGTGGGGGGCTAACTCTACAATGAACAATAATCATTACGCAGCACGAGCAAAGTAGATGTAGACAATCAAATAAATGGCAAAGTGGACGTCACAATGCTTGAAAAATAATCATTTACAGATGGAGAGTGGAATTTCCCCAACATACGTTCTTGGTTTAGCGGACTTAAAAGTCAAGGTGGAAACTGCTTGTAGCAACAGATTTTTATGGATACGATTCATAATGTGACTCACGATGTTGCTCTTAAATGGTTTAAAATGGCCAGTTTTTCTCCCTAAAGCGGTATAAGAGATAGTTGAAGACTTGATTGACCTGAGTTTCATGAAATATTTTCCATTGATTTTAACACTTGTTTCGCTCAATTTGAGGACTTAAGGTTTCAAAAAGGATTCATGTAGGTCTCGAGTTAGTCACCGGTGAAATCTAGATGTTGGAAAGCCTGCGTGGAGTATTTGGACATTAGCCACGTGTCATTTCCAACACCTAGATTCTATCGGTGGCAAGCTCGAGGCTCGATTGTAACTTTGCTAAAACCTCGGGTATCTCGAACTAAACAACGCCCAAAACCTTAAATTCTATTTCCATATTTATCTCCTCATTTTGCATCGCTTGAATGAATATATTGGGAAATTCCATCTCTCCCTTTTTATAAAGTAGTTAGATGTTCTCATAGAAATGGTATCTTTTTTTTTTTTTTTTTTTTTTTGTTATCAATCACGACTAAAGTTATTTTTGCTAAAACATCATATCACTATGAAAAGGCTAATTGAAAATTTTAGTGTTCTCAGCTGACGCCTAAAAAAATCTGCCTACTGACGTCAATTGCAACCTTTTTTTCTTTTTGGTCGGTCCCATCAGCTATGATGCTACGATTTTGCTAGATTAGAGATGCTTTGTAAACCTATGAAACGTGAACAAGACTTTCGTTTAAAATTCATCCATCAAATAAGTGATGGGTGGACAAAGACGCATCATCAGGTCATCTTTTGAAAATTTTGGCGTTGAACTTCTAGAAATGATTTCATCGTCATCGACGTAATTATTGATACTAATTAATTTGGTCGAGATTGGCCAACAAAAGTAGATAATGTTTGGTGGAGGAATCAAAAATTTAGAAAATCATCCAAGTACAGTGGAACGAGGGTGTGTTTGATTTCTCATTCTAAAAGTTCCTTGAAAAAATACAATGATCTTTAGCCTAAAGGAATTAGACTAAGTACAAATTACATTTGGTAAAAGATTGTTTGTAAAGTAAATTTAGGTGACATAGTGTTTGATTTATATATATATATATATTGTAAAGGGTCTTGGTTGTATTTTTTTTTAATATTAAAAAGAAATCAAACCCTTTGCTGGCAAGTCAGGTTTGGCGCTAGTAGTGGTTGGCTAAGGTCGCATGACCTTGGGGGCAACCATCACTTGGGCAGTTGCGCGACCTCATCGGCCTCTCCTTAGTCAGATTTGACCTTGTTAGCCTTTGCCGGCCACCTTTGCAAAGAAGATGAACATTAACAATGAGGGGCAAAATATTATTTAACCATTTTTTCAGTATTTGTCTTGAGTTTTCAGCTTTCCTAGCTTGAAAGCCTCTTAAGAATAATTACCAACCACTCTTAACTTTTTCTCAAGGGATTTTTAAAATGCCGAATCAAATGCAACCTAAGCCCTAAGCCTATAACCTCAATAATTCAAACAAAAGACTCTATTTCTCAAGATGCGATTGTGTTATCAAATGCCGACCACCTCAAGAATTGAAATTCTATTTTCTAAGAAATTTAATACGTGCATATTATCGGATTTTCAAGAATCTGCGCCAACATCTCCATCAAATCCAAATAGTGCAACGAGAAAAATGATGCCCACCTGTCGGCACACCAATTCATGGACGACGAATAAAAAACAAAGATGCATCAGTTTGAGAGGTGATTGTCACTTATGAATTGTGTCATTTTCGGGTTTGTGGAAAATTATTTTCGAAGAATTTTCTTACGGCGCGTGTATATACAATATCAATATTTATGAAATAAGAGTGTGAAACCAGACTAAGCCACTTTTGACTATTAATTAAATTTGGAATTTAGCAGCATTCACGTGGGGTTGACTTAGGTGTGGACCCTCTGATTAAAGTTGCCAGAAAGAGAGATAAAGAAATGTGCGGCTTGACCTTAATGAAACGTATGGATGATGATGAATTTGCTTGACCCACCTTCTATCTTCTTTTATATAAATATATAAATATGTACATTCTTCTTTATTTTTCATAAAAATAAAAATAAATGGTCTTTGAATTTTAACTCAATATGTAATGTGATTTCTTAATTTTAGCCTAATGTGCAATGTTATTATTGGACTTTCAAACATTTCAATATGAACTATGGACTTTATGTATATATTCAATTTAGTGCTTAATATCGTCCATAAATTTGAATTAATGAAACGATAACATTAAATATTTTCAAGTAGTTCAGGGATTATATTGTACATTGGGATAAAGTTATATTGGACCAAAATTTGAGGATTGTTTATGTTATTATCCCATAGTTTCCGTTCTCTTCGTCAAAAGCAAAATTCAATTATTGGTATTTAAAAAACTGCCGGAGGTTTCTGGGCGTTGAATAGGAGGTGGTCGTTCAAAGAAAGGAAGGAGAGAGAGAGAGAGGAGTTTGATACGATGAGATCACTCAATATTTAGGGAAAACGACACTTTTATGACAACATTAAATATTTTCACATAGTTCAGAAACCACATTAGGCGAAAATTTAAAGATCATTTATGTCATTAACCTTAGTTTATGTTCCTTTCATCAAAAGCAAAATTCGATTATAGGTAATTTAAAAAACCGCGGAGGTTTCTGGGCGTTGACTAGGAGATGGTCGTTCAGAGGAAGGAAGGAGTGAGCGAGACAGACAGATAGAGGAGTTTGATTTGACGAGATCACTCGATACTTAAGGGAAAAACGACAGTTTAATGAGCCGGCATGTCTATCGGCGACAGTTATTGTTCTGTCAAAGCTTTTGAAGATTCAGCTTCCGCAAGTGGATGCTTCGAAGAGTGCATGAGATCTCGCATGGCGACGGA
Organism: Eucalyptus erythrocorys; assembly: GCA_014182555.1. Classification (NCBI taxonomy): domain Eukaryota; kingdom Viridiplantae; phylum Streptophyta; class Magnoliopsida; order Myrtales; family Myrtaceae; genus Eucalyptus; species Eucalyptus erythrocorys. Next base: position 37,638,657 of record CM024603.1, on the reverse strand, counting down.
GGACACGTAGGCGAGTCCAAATTGAAGCAGTTGGTCCCCAGCGGATATTGTCAGAGATTGTGGGCAGCCATTGACGACGACTCCAGCTCCCATAGACTATTCAAAACACGCAGAGGAGAGAGAGAGAGAGAGAGAGAGAGGGATGGGTAGGTCCCGTGAAGAGGACGACTGAGATATAATGCCATACAAACTAATATTAAATTAGTTAAAATTTTCGTAGTTATATGACATGACGGATTCTCACTGACATTTTTAAAAGACTCACCAAAATAGAGTGCCACCCTACTTAATGAATTTATATAGTAGATGGGTTGTTGTATTTTTAGTATCACTCTCTTGTAAGTCAATCGTCGGATTAACATAGGTCCAGTGAAGAAGATGATTGGGAAATGATGCTATACAAACTGAGATTCAATTAGCTAAAATTTGTGTAGTTACGTGATATGACAGATTCCCATTGATATCTTTAAAAGACTCACTAGAATAGAGGGTCACTCTACTTAATGAATTTACATAGCAGACAAGTTATCGTATCTTCAGTATCACTCCCTTGTAAGTCGATCGTCGGATTAACATAGGCCCCAAGAAGAAGATGATTGAGAAATAATGCTATACAGACTAAGATTCAGTTAGGGCCTATTTGGTTCAGCATTCCAAATGCTCATTTGGACTCTAAAGTCCATTGGCCAAATGCAAACGCGTTTGGTTCGGTTTTTTGGGTAACTTTGGCCAGATGCAATTGCATCTCCAAGTGGCTCTAAGGGCTTTTAGCCAAATGGAGGTCCGGAGATACTTTGGGAAATTGTATTTTGAGAATGCAAGTTTGGGTATTGTTCAGCTTCGAGGGTACTGTTCATCAGGCGAGGAAAACCATTGCATGGAGGTCGACGACCGCCGGCCGAGGGGTCTCGCACGTCGGCGACTGCCGCCTGAGGGTCGCCCAACCCCGACAACCGTCGCCGGACCTCAGGCAACGTCTAGGTCGCGCGACCCAGGAGACGGTCACATGAGGTCGCGCGACCCCGGGCGACGGTCCGGCCGTCGGATCCGACGATCCGATCCGGTGGTCTGGACTTAAAAAAAATAATACAAATGTTTTTTTATTTTTTTAATTTAATAAAAGTTCTTTATAAATGCAAATTTTACCAAACGGTATTTTGGCCAAAGTTGTATTTCAATACAAATTTTACCAAACGATATTTGTATTTCGGAAAACCCCATTCACCCAAAGGTATTTGCATTTTGGCAAATGCATTCCCCAAAAGCCGAACCAAACGGGGCCTTAGTTAAAATTTGCGTAGTTACATGACATGGCAAATTTTTGTTGGCATTTTTAAGACTCACTTGAATGGGGTGCCACCCTACTTAATGAATTTACATAGTAGACAAGTTGTTGTATCTTTAGTATCACTCCTTTGTAAGCTGATCGTCGGATTAACAACATACTCAAGTTGAAGACTTGACACTTGCGGGTTATTGCTCGGGTATTCAATGATTAGGCTTGTGCAGGTCATATTCGGGTCATTACATATAGATATGGGATGATCCCTTATCATTATACAGTGCTCCTCTCGGTGTCTCAATAGATCCTAATGATTGCTGATAACTTCATTTTCATAAATCAACGATTGAGATTTATCGGCATATCGGCATGAGCACTATGTGAGATGCAAAATCCACGTCCGCAAAAGGTGTGGAAACTAACGTTGGATAGTTGACCATTCGATGTTTACTCCTATACAGTTGTACTGGCACACGAATAGAGAGAGGCCCGTGTAACGGCAATTAAAAAAAGAGGAGTCCTAGCCAGCGAGCACATGGAATAAGCAATTATTTAGCAATGCGATTGATTGGTTTGCGGTCAACTCTTGGTAATAATAGCATTTAGCATTGTGAAATAAGAAAGCTGTCAACTGTGCAAAGTGTCATCCTGCGTTCACATGCATAGCGCAATATAATTATTTCTCAATTTATAAAGGAAAACCTATCAACTTTCAACCTAAGCTATTCGTAGTTTATTTAATTTTCACATTAAATGGGACTTATTGAAAGAGAGTGCTGGACCAAGGAAGGTTCCCTGTCTATGTAGATTAAGAGCAGGGGCACTAACGCACTTATAAAATAGCAACGGAGAAAGACCGATACATTTATTAAATCACGGGATTTCTTGTCGTGATAGCAGCATCATAAGATTAGTTACTGACGTGATTACATGGTAACTCCCATGAACAAAGATAGGCGTGTAATCAGTTGGAGAGGAACATTGGATCCATTGATTCTGGATAATATTATTTAGCGTGAGCTGATTCATGAACTCAAGGTTTATCCTAATTTTTTTGCCCTTTTCATATATAGAATCATTGATCATTTAATTTGTTGATGGTGTGATGTTCATGAAAATGAGAGGGGAGGAAATAGTCAGCAAGTTCTACCCTCGAATGACTTAAAGAAGTAAAATGTCATATGTCATGGTCAAGAAAGATGGGTAGAACATGGTATTAAAATTAGAGACGAGGACAATAAATATTGTAAAATTGCCGGATAGTTGGATCTTGAAATTACACATGTTAATATATGTCGTAACTAACATGTAAACATTGATATCATCTATGCTTTAGTGTCTTTTAATGGGGCACACTGAAAATGTTAACAAACGTTCTAGTTAGTAATTGAAAAATATTCATGTCTTATGAAAAATGGATGATGATGACGATAACAACAACAACAATAATAAGGGAAAATAATACAAACGGTCCATGAACTTTTGATTTGTTCAATGTAGTTCATGAATTTTTTGTAAATATTCAATTTAATCCCTCGACTGTATGAAAGTATTCAATATTATCCTTCAATCAATTCAAGTTATCAAAAAATATTGAATATTTTCATATAATCTAGAGACTACATTGAAAATTTAACAAAAGTTTAGGAATGATATCACGCATTAGGCTAAAGTTCATTGACCATATTAAACTAATAAAAAATTCAGTGATGATATTATACATTGGGCTAAAGTCTAGATATCTTTTGTGTAATTATCCATAATGATAACAATGCTTGTGCTTTTTCCATCCCATTTTTGGCTTCCAATGCTCCCATACCATCTTGAATTAATCACATTATCTGTTATTGGTCCCACTTTAGATTTAAGATTATTACTTACCTTTTTTTTTTTCTCCTTCCTATCAATGGCTAATTATTCCATGTAATCAGGGCAAAGATAATATTCCGCATAATAATGTCTTAGGGAGCATTTTCTTTAGAATTTGCATAATAATAATGGATGTTCAAAAATCTTTGTCATATTTCTATATTGTTTAATGATGTCCTTCAAAAAATCGTGCAATAATGGCATGAAAATCAAATTAAAAAATGAACTATTAGACCAAATGCAATGACAGATATGAAGTTATTATTAAACTAATTGTATTCATTAAAATTTGTAGATGATCCTTTTTTCTCTTATTTGTGCTTAGCTTTCTATTAGAATAATGGCTCGCTAGTTCGAAATATTAAAAAGGAAGAAGAAGAAGAGAAGAGAAATATACAGCTCATGAATACAATAATTAGTTGGTTATCTGTTAAATAAACTATTTTTTTTTTTTAAGAAGAGGGGGATGCGCATTGACTAGGAAATTCAAATGCATGGCATGCGCCGTAGGATATTCTGTTTGCAACTTGCCGAGGAGAGGAGACTCCCCCGAGTCAAAACAAGCGTGGAAGTCCTTTTCTCACATCGTAATTTTTTATTTTATTTTATTATAAGCCTATCGAAATGCCCTTCAATTTTCTTTTTTATTTGTCTTATGACCAACCAAATTTATTTTTCGGTCCGAGGTGCAAACTGCGATGACCTGTCCTTAGAGGGAAACTGAAGCTTGGATCACGAATTAATGTAGGTTATAATTTATTTATTAATTTGTTTTTTCTTTTTTTGGGAGGGGGGACAATGAAAATAAATGCATTTATTTTGGGTTGATTCAATGTTGGACTCACGATTTTCCCAGAAGGCAAAAGTGGTGATGCCCCGCCTGCTTTGGGATGTGGCGATTCTTGCCGACCATAGAGATTGACAAATCTGCGCGCCAGTTCTAGCGTCTTACGGCTCATTGGGGTGACTCAGACCTCTAAAATTGACTTTTATTGTCGACTTCATTATAGTCTCACTTTGAATTTGATTCAACCATTTTAGAGATATATCCAAAAATCCACGTGTAGAATCGCATATGATCTTTTCATAATTTTCAGAAGTTTCCGTAATTAATACCTTTTACTTTAGAATTTGGGAAGGAAGCCTATAAAATAGATGTCGAAAGTTAATGATTAGTGCAGACAAATGGGTCACCTACAACTCACTTTTTCCGGCTCCGAATAATGATGAGAAACCGAAAGCATAAATACACACACTATAAGATTTGAGTAGTGATTGAAAATGGAAATGTGCAAGGATTACATGTAAGACGAAGGTTTGTTTTCTCTATGGAGTCCAAACACTATCATAAACAGTTTTATTACTGAGGGTTTTGGCTTGCGACTCACTCATCTTATCAGGCTAAGATATTTCGCCAGCTTGATATCGAGCAACTAAAGTGAACCTCCTCGACACGAGAGAAGTATTTAGTTGATAGTCTGAATTGATTAATCATGAAAGTTTATTATCTCGTACATTCTATGTGGTGATCCTGCTGCACATACATCTAGGGTTAGCTCTTGGCTATCAGGCTAACTTCTCAATTAGTCCGAATAGAGATGCGCCATTTGATTCGGGGTTGAGATTCATTGCTTTCCCCAATTAAGTTCCTTTTTCAAGCTAGACGTACAATGCCAAAAGGGGAGTGCATTGGCAGATTTTCACGAGAGCAGTGATCTTTCAACGCATGCATAGGAAATAGGCTCTCTCCCCATGCTTTTGTTTCTCAATCAATTGGAGCAAGCAAGTGATCTTTCCTCACATGGGTTCGTCTCCTTCCTCTACATCTTCACTAGGTTGTCGCATGTGGTCATTTAAGGCAGTCTCATCCCGGCATTGAAGACGCAGCGGAGGCAATGCTGATCGTGGGGTCAAAAGCCAACAAAGCATAAAAAGCACCAACAGACATAAGAGCCCTACCCGAATACACCCCCACCAAGTGGTCACAACCCCCACTCTCCAACGAGGACCACCGGCGTCATAATGCAGCTGCTAGAATTGGGTCGATTGCGTAGATTCAAGGACGTTGCTTGATTTCGATTTTCCAGTTTATACTTGTTACAATCGTTATCCTTAAGTAAAAGAGCGACGCAACAATCGCATCGGTCCAATTCGATTCAGTGTGAATGTAACTTTATTGACTCAGCACTGAGATCTTGATCTTATGGTCTGAACCATGACAAACATGCAATATGAATGTTAAGTGAATTATCTCACAAAAACTAGAATTGAGCCAACTAGGAACGTCTTTCTTTCTTACAAAGAGGAAACTGAATCAATATTGTCATTATCACCTCATAATGTAGGACAGTTCAAACCGATCACTTTTAGACTTCTAATTAAAGTGAATAGAGTTTGCAAAAATTTCCATAACCAAATCACATGGTCGTTCGTTTAGATTTGTGAGCTTTTTCTCTTTCCAAAATCAATCGATTTGACTAACCCAATGAAAAAGTTAGAAAACGGACAAAATTTTCGGGCTATTTTTCTCCAAAGTACTCTATCAACATCCCTTTTCACAAAGTTTTCCAATCAAAAGTTGATGTGAACGGCACTACTATCCACTGAGGTCAAGCTAAACTTTTGCAATTTGGCGAATGTTATAAAATGAATTTCGCTAATTTCGAGAAAGAAAGAAAACCTAATGTGCGACTTGGGCGAAAGGCAAAATAAAATAAAATAAAATAAAATAAAAGTCGGCTAAAAAGGCGCCGGGGAAAAAGGCGCCGGGGAATTGCAGTCACGATATCCACACGTGACATGGATTATTCATCAACAACACAAGGCGGGTGAACCAAGCTGTCCCACATGTCTATTTTCTTTTCGACTATGTAAAAAAAGCCACGTGCCGGATTATTATTACTAAAGAAATAAAGATCAGATCGGAATCGTGACTAATTTCAAGTGCGTAGGATCAAGATGACATTGTCCAATTTTCTTGGTTACATACCCTTTGGACTAATCTTTGCATTTGCCTTTCAATTTAAATCTCCTATGCATTAAAAGTTCTCACTTTTCATCTTCCACTAGTCAAGTGCAGTCCCTCCCCACAAATTCTCTCTCTCTCTCTCTCTCTCTCTCTCTCTCTCTATTTCAAAAATGGCAGGCGCAAGCATGTCGTCACACATTTTCTGATCTAATTCTATATATAACACCATACGACTAGTCCTGTAATTAACAAGAACGTCCCTGTAGCTTCTCTCTAACCCTCACTCTCACCCCGAGAGAGAGAGAGAGAGAGAGAGAGAGAGAGAACCGAGACACACCATACAATGGTGGTCGCCGGATCCCCCGAGGGCGTGGAGGCCTTGCTGGCCTCTCGGACATGAGGCACCTGGCGGTGCAGGTCATCATGGGACGGTGGTTCATGGTGTTCGCGTGCTTCCTGATCATGGCAGCCGCCGGGGCGACCTACATGTTCGGACTCTACTCGCAGGAGATCAAGGACTCGCTCGGCTACGACCAGAGCACCCTCAACCTGCTGAGCTTCTTCAAGGATCTCGGTGCCAACGTCGGGGTCCTCTCGGGGCTCATCAACGAGGTGACCCCGCCGTGGGTGGTGCTCTCCATGGGGGCGGTCCTCAACTTCTTCGGCTACTTCATGATCTGGCTTGCCGTGACCAAGCGTATTGCGAAGCCGCAGGTGTGGCAGATGTGCCTCTACATATGCATCGGCGCCAACTCACAGGCGTTCGCCAACACCGGTGCGCTCGTCACCTGCGTCCAGAACTTCCCGGAGAGCCGGGGCGTCGTGCTGGGGATACTGAAAGGGTAGGTTTACGCAAATTTAATATCCTTACGTATAGATTTGGTGGTTCACGTTTGTTTCATTCATTCATTTAGCTCAATAATTGGACGAGTGAATCCAAGACAAGTTGCAAAAACTGGTTTTTATGTGTGAAAATGATACATGAACAACATTTCCTTTCAAGCTGCTGGTCAAGAGAGAAGACCAGTTCTTGATCTTGCAAGACGATTAATTAAGTTACAAGTTTTGAAATTAATTCACTCGACATGTCTTGCTTTATATACGCGACGAAGTTTTGCTCTTTATCACAAGTTATGAATTTTCTCATTTCGATTGCATGCATCTTCTAACTTGTTGCGTATACTCAATCATATGGTCAGTAGAATCATGCAATATGCATTCTTTCCTTATTTCCAAAAGGGAGAGACAAGTTTAAACTCATACCCCTGTCGTGACAGAAATTTGAGAACTTTCTGTCCCCTGAATTGCCTAACAAGGTCTTTTCACTGATTGAAAAAGAATAAGAATAATTTTGAATAATCTTTCAATTTCTCTAAACTTTCTTTGGGCAGCTATGTTGGCCTGAGCGGCGCGATAATCACGCAACTATTTTATGCATTCTACTACAAGGACACCAAGGCCTTGATCCTCCTCATCGGATGGCTGCCAGCCGCCATATCATTCGCCTTCGTCCGCACCATCCGGATCATGAAGGTGGTCCGCCAGCCCAACGAGGTCAAGGTCTTCTACAGATTCCTCTACATCTCCCTCGGCTTGGCCACCTTCCTCATGATCATGATCATCATCGAGAAGCACTTCAATAACTTCACGCGCCCTGAGTACGGTCTCTCCGCTGCCGGCGTCCTCTTCTTGCTCTTCCTGCCACTTGCCATCGTCATCATCGAGGAATACAAACAATGGGCACAGAAGAGAGAAGCCCTAAACGACCCGTCTCCGATCGAGATCACCACGGAGAAGCCGAATCTGGAAACATCCCTCCCTCTGCCACCACCTCCCCCGGAGACAGCACCCCCTACTGCCATCTTGAACGGCGGAGAACAGCTGGAAAAGCAGCCCTCTTGCTGGAGAACGGCGTTCAGGCCACCGGACAGAGGTGAAGACTACACCATACTCCAAGCTCTCTTTAGCATAGATATGTTCATCCTCTTCTTGGCCACCATCTGTGGCGTGGGGGGAACGTTGACGGCCATCGACAACCTGGGCCAGATCGGGAAGTCACTTGGCTACGCGACTCGGAGCACAAGCACGTTCGTCTCCCTCGTCAGCATATGGAACTACCTCGGACGCGTTGTCGCTGGCTTCGTCTCTGAGATCCTCCTGACACGGTACAAATTCCCACGCACGCTAATGCTCACAATCATCCTCCTCATCTCATGTGCTGGCCACCTCCTGATTGCATTCGATGTCCCGAACGGCCTCTACTTCGCATCTATCATCATCGGTTTCTGCTTCGGCGCACAGTGGCCACTGCTCTTTGCAATCATATCCGAAATCTTCGGGCTCAAGTACTATTCGACTCTCTACAACTTTGGCTCTGTGGCGAGCCCCATCGGAGGGTATCTGCTCAACGTTAGAGTAGCCGGTCATTTGTACGATAAAGAAGCCAAGAAACAGTTGGCTGCACTAGGGCATGGCCGACAAGCCGGCCAGGACTTGGAGTGCACCGGGGTCAAGTGTTATCAGTTGTCGTTTCTCATAATAACGTTCGCAACATTGTTTGGTGCGTTCGTGTCGTTTATTTTGGTGGTAAGGACGAGGAAGTTTTACAGGAGTGATATTTACAAGAAGTTTAGAGAGGAGGCAAAGGCAGCCGAGACAGAGATAGCTTTGAATAATGGGACGATGACCACAATGACAGCGACCACGACGGAGGTAAAAGGTGGGCAGAGAGAATAAGACACATCACAATAAATTTTACCTTTTGGAGGTTTTAATTATTATTAGCAGAAAGATTGATCCGAGACGTACTCATACAGAAATGGCAAATGATAGATTACATGAACGACGTAAAACAAAGACGCTGTGCAAAGAAATGTATAATCCACTTTATCATGATTTTCGTTTAGCTTACTTGTTACTTGTTGCATATATTTTTTAAAGTGTGTTAGCATGTAATACATGATAGACCCGTTTTCCAGATGGCTCAATGTTTGGAAACTAGCCATTTATCTGGCATGACATCCTAGGAAGATCGAGACTTGGAATCGACAATCTTGCTTCTGTTAATTCTCACGCTTAATGGAACATAGAGAGCACCCGCTCGATCTGTATAGTTAGATTTTCTTCTTGTATAAGATGACAGTCCTTTGCAGTCGTATAAGAATTTTAAAAGAGCTAGAATCTCTCTTGGTAGAAGAAGAAGAAAGAAGAAGAAGAAGAAGATTAATTTAATAAGTAGGGAAAGGTCATGTGGATACAGTTGTTTTTGACTGATTGCGGTCTTGATCAGCCATCGAAGTCTTCAAGATGAACTTTCTCATCCGCAAGTCTCCATGAGGAGAGAGGAAAGGAGAGAGAGAAGGGGGGGAGGATCCTACTTGTCTTGTCTTTTTCCTTAGGCGCATCTAGGGTTTGAGTAAGGAAAATCTCTTCCTTATTCGATTACACTAAAGATATTATTTTTATATTCGATTCGGAATTGATTATTTTCCTTCTTTCTGAGTTTGAATACGCCCGCCCCCCGGATTTTTTTGAAATATCGAGCTTGAAGTGGACCTTGGAGTACGCTGTGACGATATTATCAGTCGTCGCCTTCACACTTGTTTGTAGAAAATGCTATGCCTAAACCATTCTTTCTTGTTTTGTTGTTATTTTGGAAGGGAGTTAGTTAGATGATCCATAGATGGCTTTCAAGAGCATGAGATCTGATGAATCTTTTGAGCAATGGTGAGATTTTTAACGGCAAAATGAGTTTTATACAAATATAAAATTTCATGGTCATTCCACAATTGATTTTATAAGCGATCAATTTTCTCTCGAACCTGTCATCATCACGATATTATCGAATGTGCTGATTGCGGCCACTCCATCCATCCGTGCCCGCATGGCTTGGGAAGGAGCTGTACTAGTTTGAGGTCATGCAATTTGACTAACCTATCGAATGCTTGAAGTCCATATCAATGAGCCTTGGAACTAGTCAAATGAATGGACGGCAACGATGTGATTCGATTGCGAAATATTGCCAATTGACAAGTTGTGCACAAAACCATTGGGGTCTCTCCATGACCCCACGTTTAGGTATTGTTGACCATAAGATAAGATGACGTAAGCTCACGAATTAGGGTTTTATAAATGAGTGCATTTAAGATGTATTTCCTTAACAAGTCACTCATGACCACTTCTAAAACAAACCGATGAAGGAATTTTTGGTGGTACCCAATGCGCCGATTGTGCTCATGATAACGCTTTAAAATTGTAGGTTTCTTGGTCACATGTAACTTAATGTAACTTAATGAGCGTCTCAAATTTACTCTATATTAAAATTCTTTGAACATACAAAGTAAACGATAAAATAAAGAGAAATTGCGGTATTCGCGGCTACAATATCGAAGCACCCTCTTATCAGGTGAAACTAGCCAATCTCCTAGAATGGCTGGTTAACAACACCGGTGCAATTACACACTAGTTCCAAAGGAGGGGGAAACCGAAGGTTTTTTTTTTTGTTTTGGCGTGTCAAGTTGAATTAAATTCAATGACGAAACTGTCTTGTGCTGCGATTGCAAGGACACGGAGGTTCCCCTAATCCCTCCACAAATAATTTTTTTCATTAATCAATCATAAATTAATTCCCTAATCTTAATTAGCATCTTCAAGGAACTTGTCGGCGCGGTCGCTGGTTTACTCAAGGAGGCAAAAAGGCCCAGGCGAAAAGAGACTCCACCGTGGACTCTGCAGACGCAGTCCTCCATGACCCACAGGCTTTTTGGCTATTGACGGGCTGACCCAACTAGATCCACCCGACCCTTCACGGGTCAAGAACTCCGAACCCGTCCATATCCAGAGACGACGATCTTCCCATGACGATGACTGCCGGTGGCGATGGAGGCGGACGATTCTGCAGCTTCGTCTTCCGAATCCTCCGAGGGCGGTGGCTGATGATGTTCGCGTCGTTCCTGATAATGGCGGGCGCCGGCGCCACCCCTACCTCTTCGGCGTCTACTCCAAGGACGTCAAGTTCACCCTCAGGTACGGCCGGTCGACCCTCAACCTTGTCAGCTCCTGCAAGGACCTCGGCGCCCAAGTCGGCGTCCTCTCTGGCCTCATCGCCGAGGTCTCCTCCACGTGGCTTGTCCCCCTCATCGGCTCCGCCATGAACTTCCCTGCCTATTTCCTCATCTGGTTCGCCGTCACCCGTCCCATCCCCCGGCCGGCGGTCTGCCAGACGTGCGACTTGGGTGAAAAGCAGAAAACGAAAAAAAGAAGGGCTAAAATAGGGCCGGGGAAATAAAGTCACGATATAGACAGATGATATCAATTATTCATCCATAACACATGGTGGGGGCACATGTATAAATATACAGCATGTGAATTGCCGAAGGATTATTACTAAGAAACACATCAGGTCGGCACCGTAATTCATTTCAAGTGGAGAAGATCATGAGACATCGTCCAATTTTCTTGGTTTCCCACCCTTTGGAGTAATCTTTACATTTGCTTTCCAATTGGAATCTCCTTCGCATTGAACCTTTTCCCTTTAGAAGACCCCAAGTCAACTCTTAAGTCCTCCCTCCCTCTCTCTCTCTCTCTCTCCCTCTCTCCCTCTCTCCCTCTCTCTCACTCTCTATTTCCAAAATTGTAGGCGCAAGCATTTCGTCACACTTTCTCACATCTATCTCTATATATAACCCTACATCCCAATACTACACCTCTTGTAATTAACAAGGTCCTTGTAACTTCTCTCTAACCTTCACTCTCACCCCTGAGAGCGAGAGAGATAGAGAGAGCTGAGACACGCCATACAATGGCGGTCGCCGGATCCCCTGGAGGGCGCGGAGGCCTCGCGGGCCTCTCGAATGTGAAGCACCTGGCGGCGCAGGTCATCATGGGACGGTGGTTCATGATGTTCGCAAGCCTACTGATCATGGCGGCTGCCGGGGCGACCTACATGTTCGGTCTCTACTCGGAGGACATCAAGACATCGCTCGGCTACGACCAGAGCACCCTCAACCTGCTGAGCTTCTTCAAGGACTTCGGCGGGAGCGTTGGGATCCCCTCGGGGCTCATCAACGAGGTGTCACCGCCGTGGGTGGTGCTCTCCATAGGGGCGGTCCTCAACTTCTTTGGCTACTTCATGATATGGCTCGCCGTGACCAAGCGGATCACGACGCCGCAGGTGTGGCAGATGTGCCTCTACATATGCATCGGCGCCAACTCGCAGGCTTTCGCCAACACCGGCGCCCTCGTCACCTGCGTCCAGAACTTCCCGGAGAGCCGGGGCGTCGTACTGGGGATACTGAAAGGGTAGGTTTACACGAAATTCGGTGGTTCACGCTTGTTTCATTTAGTCACGGTTAGCTCAATGATTGGACGAGGGAGTCCAAGACAATTTAAAAAAAAAAAAAAAAAAAAAAAGTGGTCTTTATGTGTGAAAATGACATGTGAACGGCATTTCCTTCCGAGCTGCTGGTCAAAAGAGAAGACCAGTCCCCGATCTTGCAGGATAATCAAATTAACTTACAAGCTGTAGTACTAGTTCACTCGACTTGCGTTGCTCTCTATATACGCTGCAAAGTTTTGCTCTTTATTACCATATTCTTTGTTAATTTTCTCGTTTTAATTGCGTGCATTGTCTAACTTTTTGTGCATACTCTAATAGTATGGTAAATATAGTCATGGAATTTGCATTCTTTCCTTATACAAAAAGTAGAGACGACTATAAACTCATACCCTTGTCATGAAAGAAATTTGAGATCTTTCTGTCCCTTGATGAACTACTCCTAATTGCCTAAAGAATTTCTTGCATTAACCGGCTTTGTGTTTAGGCCACCATTGTCATGGTCCTTCTTCTTTAACTTAAGTCCGACTACATATTTGTTGGAACAAAATATGTTTCCTGATCTCTTGAATCTCTTGATTCAAAGAAAGATATAAGAATTAGGTTTGATAAGTTATGGACTCTCGAATAATCGTTCAATTTCTCTGAACTTTTCTGGGCAGCTATGTCGGCCTGAGCGGTGCCATCATCACGCAACTATACCTTGCAGTCTACTACCACGACACCAAGGCCTTGATCCTCCTCATCGGATGGCTGCCAGCTGCCATATCATTCGTTTTCCTCCGCACCATCCGGATCATGAAGGTGGTCCGCCAGCCCAACGAGCTCCAGGTCTTCTACAGATTCCTCTACATCTCCCTCGGCCTGGCCACCTTCCTTATGATCATGATCATCATCGAGAAGCGCTTCAATAACTTCACGCGCCCCGAGTATGGTCTCTCTGCTGCTGGCGTTCTCTTCTTGCTCTTCCTGCCACTCGCCATTGTCGTCATCGAGGAATCCAAACAATGGGCGCGGAAGAGAGAAGCCCTAAATGACCCGGCTCCGATCGAGATCGCCACTGAGAAGCCGAGCCTAGAAACATCCCTTCCTCCACCACCACCTCCCCTAGAGACGGCACCCCGTACCCCAGTCTTGGACAATGAAGAAAAGCTGGAAAAGCAACTCTCTTGCTGGAGAACGGCATTCAGGCCACCGGACAGAGGTGAAGACTACACCATACTCCAAGCTCTCTTTAGCATAGATATGTTCATCCTCTTCTTGGCCACCATCTTTGGCGTTGGGGGGACTTTGACGGCCATCGACAACCTGGGCCAGATAGGGGCCTCACTTGGCTACCCGGCTCGGAGCACAAGCACGTTCATCTCCCTAGTCAGCATATGGAACTACCTTGGACGCGTCGTCGCTGGCTTCCTCTCTGAGATCCTCCTCAAACAATACAAATTCCCACGCCCGCTAATGCTCACGTTCATCCTCCTCATCTCATGTGCCGGCCACCTCCTGATTGCATTCAATGTCCCAAATGGCCTCTACTTCGCATCCATCATCATCGGTTTCTGCTTCGGTGCGCAGTGGCCGCTGCTCTTTGCAATCATATCTGAAATCTTTGGGCTCAAGTACTATTCAACGCTGTACAACTTCGGTACTGTGGCGAGCCCCATTGGAGGGTATCTGCTCAACGTTAGAGTGGCTGGTCATTTGTACGACAAAGAAGCCAGGAAACAGATGGCCGCACTGGGGCTTGTCCGGAAGCCTGGCGAGGACTTGGACTGCACCGGGGTCAAGTGTTATCAGTTGGCGTTTCTCATAATAACATTCACAACATTGTTCGGCACATTCGTGTCGTTCATTTTGGTGGTGAGGACGAGGAAATTTTACAGGAGTGATATTTACAAGAAGTTCAGGGAGGAGGCAAAGGCAGCCGAGACGGAGATGACTTTGAATAATGGGACGACCACGACTGAGGTAAAACGTTGACGGAGAGAATCAGAAACGTCACAATAAATTGTACCTTTTGGGATTTAATGTTATTAGCAGGAAGATTGATCAGAGATGTACACGTACAGAAATGGAGAATGATAGCTTACATGAACGACAAGAAACAAAGACAGTCGTGAAGAAATGTATAATCCGCTTGATCATGATTTCCGTGTAGCTTACTTGTTGCAAATTTGTTAAGAAGTGTGTTTGCGTGTATATCCGTGATTGATTCGTTTTCCAGATGGCTCGATTTTTTGGGAAACCGGCCATTTATCTCGTATGACATCCTAGGAAGATCAAGGCTCGGAATCGACACTCTTGCTTATGGTTATTCTCGTGCTTAACGTGAAGGGTTAGAATAAACGGTTCGGATGGAACTCGGAGTGCACGTGCTCGATCTGAACCATAAAATTTTCTTTAGGTACAAGATGACACAGTTACCATTTGTGGTCGTGTGAGGACTCGGAGGGCTAGATTCTCTCCTGGGAGAATAAGAAGATTAATCAAGAATAAGTAGGGAATGCCGTGTAGATCTGGATTCCGGATCAGTTGTTTTGACTGATCACTGTCTCGATCAGTGTTTTTAAAGGTTGAAACTTCTCATCGGCCAGTCTTGATGGGGCGCTGATCCTACTTGTCTTTTTCCTTGGTGCATCTAGGATTTTTGAGCAACATGATCACCACTTGATTCAATTAAGATATTATTTGTCTATTCGATTCGAAACTGACTATTTTCCTTCTTCCTAGGTTCGAATATGTCGGCCCCAACGTTTTCTTTGAAATATCGGGCTCGAAGTGAACCGTCGAGTACGCATAGGTCGTCGCTTTCACGTGTGGCTGCAGAAAATGCTCAAACAATTCCTTTTCTTTTTTGTTACTTTGGACGAGAGGTTAATTAGGTGGTCCATGGAAGATTTTCAAGAGTACCAAATCTGACTGATCTTTCGAGCGATGAGAATATTTTTATTGGCATAATGGGTTTCGATGTAAATATAAAATTTTACCGTTATTTTGCAATTGACTTTACAGGCAATTTGATCCACTCGAACCCATTATTATCAAGATGTTATCGATTGTGATCGTGACCATTTCGTCCATCCGTGCACGCATGTCGGATTGGAATGGAGCCATTCGATTTTGAGGTCCTGCAATTGGACTAACTTATGGATCATTTGAAGTCCAGGTCAAAGAGCCTAACTAATAATTCATTATTCTATTTCTTATGCAACTAGTCTGGTGAATGGACGAAAACGATGTGATCCTACCGCAAATTATTGCCAATGGACAAGTTGTGCCCAAGACGATTGGCGTCTCTTCATGACCCAACATTTAGGTATTGTTGGCAATAAAGTAAGATGATTTTAAAACACGCAGCTCACGATGGGTTTAAATAAATGAGTCTATTGAAGATGGATTTCATTTTCAAGTTCCTTATAAACATTTGTTAAACAATCAGTTAAGATATTTTTCGAGCTCCCAATGCATTGATTGTGCTTGTGATAGCATTTTGAAAACGTAAATTTTCTTGTTCTAAAATTTAATGAGTGTGTCCGATTTACTCATGAATATGACCTTTTTAAGCATACATAGTAAGTAATTATTGGGGTTTGCCTCAGTGGCCATCCTCCAACATGGAAGGGGGAGGTGAGGGGTTCGAATCCCCATCTTCTCAGCGAGTTGAGGTGGGGATGATATAGTTTCAGGTGTGAGATTCGACTCTCCAGCCCTGCAAGAGACAGGGAAAAGTTTGAGAGTGAAAGTTAGAATATAAATAGAGTGGACCGAGTAGGATCGATAAAAAAAACAAAAAAAAGCATACATAGTAAGCGATCAAATAAAGGAAGTCACGATATCGATGATTAGAATATCGAGGTACCTTTTTATCAAATAACATTAGCCAATGCTAATGTTGATTTGGGATTTCAAGGACAAGAAGATTCCCCTAACCCCTTTACAAATAAAAAAAAAAAAGAAGATTTTTTCGTATTAACCAATCATTAAAAAATTTCCTAATCTTAATTAGCATCTTTAAGAAACTTGTCGGCACGGTCGCCCATTTACTCGAGGGAGCTCTTGCGAGCCCAAGAAGGCAACATGGCCTGGACGAAAGAGAATCCATCATGGACTCTGCAAACGCAATCCTCCACGACCCACAGGCTTTTGATCATTGATGGGCCGATTTGATTGGATCCACCTAACCATTGAGGAGTAGGGGTGAGCTTTGGTCCAAGGTTAATCCTGGATCGACTTGGACTGACAACCCCACCGGTTCTTATCCGGTTCTCAGTAGGATTGGGTCAATCCTTGATCCAAAGATCCTTAGATCAGCACTATATAATTTAGGGTTGGTGACCTCAATCTAGGGTCATCCATGACCTCAAACAGGTGGACGGGGGTGAAGAGGGGCGGCGAGCGAGAGAAGCCGCCGCCGAGGACAAGGGTTGCGGGTGCTTTGGTGTTTTTCAGCCATGGAATAGATAGTTAAACTACAAAAGTTGAGGAGGGTTTTTGTGAACACGAATTTCGTTTAAAATTTCATCCATCAAATAAGTGATGGGTGGACAAAGTCGCTTCATCAGGTCGTCTTTTGAAAATTGGTGTTGAACTTCTAGAAATGGTTTCATCGTCATCGACGTAATTATTGATACCAATCAATTTGGTCGAGATTGGCCAACAAAAGTAAATAAAGTTTGGTGGAGAAATAAAAAAAATTAGAAAATCATCCAAATACAATGGAACAGGGGTGCCTTTGATTTTGTATTTTGAAAGCTTCTTAGGAAAATATAGAGACCTTTGGCCTAAAGGAGTTTGGAAAAATGCAAATTATATTTGGTAAAAAATCATTCCTAACGTAATTTTGGGTGAAAAATTTTTGGTAATTTT
Organism: Eucalyptus erythrocorys; assembly: GCA_014182555.1. Classification (NCBI taxonomy): domain Eukaryota; kingdom Viridiplantae; phylum Streptophyta; class Magnoliopsida; order Myrtales; family Myrtaceae; genus Eucalyptus; species Eucalyptus erythrocorys. Next base: position 37,621,341 of record CM024603.1, on the reverse strand, counting down.
TTTTTTTTTTTTTGTAAAGGGTTTTGGTTTTAATTTTCTTTTTTTGCTTTATTAAAAAGAAATCAAACCTTGCTTACTTTCACCAAAAAAAGAAAAAGAAATCAAACCCTTCACTGATTCCAGCAAATGACTCAGGCCATTGGTGAGCCGGATTTGGCGCTGGTAGCCCATCAGCTGAGGTTGCACTACCGAGGCGACTATTGCTGGCTTCTTGCTGGTTAGATCTAACCTTGTCGGCCCTTGCTGGCAACCTTTGCAAAGAAGATAAATAGTAGCAATGAGGGCCAAAAAATCATTTAACTATTCTTTTAGTATTTCAAAAATACCGAAACCTTAAAGCTGGTTTGCATTTACTTTGAGTTTTCAGCCTTCCTAATACCAGTTTTCAATTAAAGCCCCTTGAGGATGATTACCAAACACTCTAAATTTTTCTCAAGGGATTTTGAAAATCCCAAACCAAACGCAACATAGGCCTTAAACCTACAACCTTAATAATTCAAACAAAATACTGTATTTCTCAAAATGCGATAGTATTATCAAACGCCGACCACTTCAAGAATTGAAATTAATTTTTCTAAAAAATTCAACACGTGCATTTTTCCCCGTTTTATCGGAATTTCAAGAATCTGCGCCAACATCTCCATTAACTCCAAATAATGCAACCGAGAAAAATGATACCCACTTGTTGGCAAGCCATTTCGGGGACGACGAACAAAAAACGAAGATGTATCGGTTTGAGACGTGATCTTCACTCATGAATTATGTATTTTCGGGTGTGTGGAAAATTATTTTCGAAGAATTTTCTTAGGGCGCGGGAATGTATAATATCATTATTTATGAAACAAGAGTGTGAAACCATACTAAGCGACTTGACCATTAATTAAATTTGGAATTCAGCGGCATTCACGTGGGGTTGACGTAGGTGTGGACTCTCTGATTAAAGTTTTTTTGGTAAAGAACTCTCTGATTAAAGTTGCCGAAAATAGAAAAAAGAAATATGCGAAGCTTGACCTTAATGAAACGTATGGATGACGATGAATTTGCTTGTAACTCCTTCTATCTTCTTTTATATAAAATATAGAAATATATATTCTTCTTTATTTTTCAGAAAATATGACATAAATAGTCCATAAACTTTAATTTAATGCATAATGTGATATTTGAATTTTAGTCTCATGCATAATATTATTCTTGAACTTTTGAACTGTTCAATATGAATTTTGGACTTTTGGTATATATTGTCCTTAAACTTGAATTAATGAAATGACAACATTAAATATTTTCAGGTAGTTTAGGGACCACATTGCAATTGAGATAAAGTTCACGGATCATATTACATGTTAGGCCAAAACTTATAGATCCTTTATATCATTATCCTTTAGTTTCCGTCCTCTTCATCTAAAGCAAAATTCGATTATAGGTAATTTAAAATACCGCCGGAGGTTTCTGGGCGTTGACTAGGAGGTGGTCGTTCAAAGGAAGGAAAGAGTGAGTGAGAGAGACACAGAGAGACAGAGAGAGGAGTTTGATTTGATGAGATCACTCGATACTAAGGGAAAAACGACAGTTTAATGAGCTGGCATGGCTATCGGCCACAGTTCTTGTTCTGTCAAAGCTTTTGAAGATTCAGCTTCCGCAAGTGGATTGATGTTTGCTTTGAAAAGTGCATGAGATCTCGCACGGCGACGAAGGGCTCGTAGGCGAGTCCAAATTGAAGCGGTTGGTCCCCAAAGGATATTATCAGAGATGGTGGGCAGCCATTGACGAAGACTTCAGCTCCCATAGACTACTCAAAACACAGAGAAGAGAGAGAGAGAGAGAGAGAGAGAGAGAGAGAGATGGGTAGGTCCCGTAAAGAAAGATGACTGAGAAATAATGCTATACAAACTAAGATTCGATTAGTTAAAATTTGCGTAGTTATGTGACATGACAGATTCTCACTAACATTTTTAAAGACTCACCGGAATATAGTGCCGCCCTACTCAATGAATCTACATGATAGACAGGTTATCGTATATGCAATATCACTCCCTTGTAAGCTAATCGTCGGATTGACGATATACTCAAGTTGAAGGCTCGACACTTGCAGGGTATTCCATGATTAGGCCCTTGTGAGTCAGATTAGGGTCATTACATATATATGTTGGATGATTCTTTACCCTTATACGGTGCTTCTCTCGGTTTTTCGATAGATCTTAATGATTGATGACAACTTCATTTTCATAAATCGACGATAGAGATTTATCAACATATCGAAAGGAGCACTATATGAGATGCAGAATCCATGTCCACAAAAGGTGTGGAAACTAACGTTGGATAGTTGACCATTCGATGTCTACTCCTGTATAGTTGTACTGGCACATGAATAGAGTGAGGCCCATGTAATGGCGATCAAAAGAAGAGGATTCCTTGGTAGCATTGGCATTAGCATAACCAGCAAGCACATGGAATGAGCAATTATTTAGCAATGTGATTGATTGGTTTGTGGTCAACTCTAGGTAATAATAACATTAAGCGTTATGAAATGAGAAAGCTGTCAACTAGACCCGTTAAACGGGTTGATTGGGTTGGGTTTGGGTCGAGTCATAAATGGTCCGACCTAAATCGACCCATTTAATCTGTTTATGACACATTTATTGTAATACAAAATTTTTGACCCATACCTAACCCATTTAACTAAATTTAAGAAAATTTATTTCTTATATATATTTAAAAAAATTATATTGCTAAAATATTTTTATACAACACAAATTTAATGGACATTTTTATAATTTTTTAAAATAATTATTTTAAAAAATCGAATTTTAATTATTTTTTATTTTTTAAATTAAAATTTTAATTATTTTTATTTTTATTTTTTATTTTTTGGTCTTCTTCTTCTTTGGCCGGCCGCCAGCCACGATAACAATATGAACTTTTAATTTGTTTAATGTGATCCCTAATTTTTTTTTTTTTTTGTAAATGTTCAACTAAATGAAAGTGTTTAATATTATCCTTCAATCAATTCACTTCACCAAAAAACATTGAATATTTTCATATAATCTAGGAACTGGATTGAAAATTTAACAAAAGTTTAAGGATGATATCGCACATTAGGCTAAAGTTCAAGGATCATATTGAATAAATAAAAAAAAAAAAAAAAAAAATCAAGAATGACATTGTACATTAAGTTATAGTCTAGAGATCAATTGTGCAATAATCCATAAATTTTAAAAACAACCATCGTGCTTTTTCTACCCCATTTTTGGCTTTCGACACCCTCATACCATCTTGAATTGACCATATTATTCCTTATCAGTCCCACTCATGATTTAATATTATTACTTACGCTTTTCTATTCTTTATCAACGGCTAATTGTTTCATGTAATCAAGGCAAATATAATATTCCACAAAATAATGTTTTAGGGAGCATTTTCTTTTGAATTTGCATAATAATAATAATAATAATAATAACCAATGTTAAAAAATCTTTGTCATATTCTTATATTTTTTGATGATATCTTTTAGAAAATCGTGCAATTATGGCATGAAAATTAAATAAAAAAAGTGAATTATTAGATTTACCGAATAAAATGAAAGTTGAGCAATTAAAATCACATACTATAATGTAATGACAAATATGAAGTTATAACTAAACCGAATGCATTCATTAATACTTGTAAACGATTCTTTTCTCACTTATAGCTTATTTGTGCTTAGGTTTCTATTAGAATAATGGTTTGCTAGTTCAAAATAAAAATAAAAGAAGAGAAATATACAACTCATGAATATAATATATAATAATTAGTTGGTTATCTGTCAAATAACTATTTGTTTAGAAAAGTGGGATGCAAATTGACTAGGATGATAAAGTTGCGTTCAACGATCCAAACTGAACTTGGACGATTAAGGTCTTTCTCTGTGATGAGAGCTTTTCTCTACCTTTTGAGGTAGCTCCCTCAAATCCAAAACCCTAGCTAATGTTCCTTCTTCTTTCACTGAATCAGAAGATAGAAGAATTAATCACCCATATACCGCATAGCCCATTTCCCCCATAACCCAAACCAGATAACCCCTCTCCCCCTCTTCGGTACGCCACTTGGGTTGTTGAAAAGAGCCTCCGATTCCAGCAATTATGGAGCCGAATGAAGAGGAAAGTGTCCGAATGGCATTGCTCTGCAAAAGATTGGGAAAACTATGGTCAAACCAAGCCATAACAACAGTAGATGATATTATCTCAGCTAGCAAGGTAAGAGAATGTCAGCAAACCGTAATTGGGCAGCTATATCAGAATCCCAAAATCAACTTCCAAGCTTTCCAAAACACAATGTGTAGTGTATGGAAAGTAGAAAATGTAGACATTAATCTGCTTGCCCCTGGTATCTATGCTTTTCATTTCGCTTCGGAAAGGGATAAAGAGCAAGTAATTTCCATGGGCCTTTGGTCTTTTGCAAATCATCTATTACTCTTAAAACCATGGGCACCGAACACCCCTCCAGCATGCTATAAGTTTGATACTTGTGCTTTTTGGGTCCATATTCATGGCTTACTAGCATAATGGATCTCAGCAGAAGTAGTGGATCGCATTGTAGGGGATATTGGGAAAGTAACAGAAGTCAAGATTGAGGCAAAAGGATATATGCCTTATATGATACAGAAAGCTAAAGTAGTTATTGACATGTCATTGGTGTTGAAACTGGGAGCTATTTTCGGTAATAAAGGCACGAAAATCTGGCTTGACTTTAGATATGAACGACTACCACATTATTGCTACTCATGTGGTAGGTTGGGACATTATGCATAGCATTGCGATGAAGTCCCATATCAGGAAGACCACTTTCTAAACAAAAAAGACATGTTTGGCCCTTGGATGAAGGCAGAAGTGAACGAATACAGCCCATTCTGGGATGTGTATTATGGGACAACAATGGAGGATCTACTGGAGGAGATAAACACCCTTGAAATGCCAGCCAGTCAAGGAGAAATGGTTCTCTATGAAAAACATAAGGGTGTTATCTCAAGCCATGCAAGCCCCATGGAGAGTGGAAAATGAAAGGAAGCTACTCAAGAAGAGATGCAATGGCACCAAACAGATGCAATCTTTGTACTCCCAACTAATGTCCGGCATATTTTACCAAAAAATACAAGCACGGGCTTTCTGACTAGTAATGGTGTAGATAGAAAAGGTAAGGGACAGAAACATACTGCTCAGAAAAAGCTGAAAAGATACTCACCCTATGAACCACAGGGGATAAGTAAGCCAGACCTTGATGAAACAACCTTACTGGATACTCCAGTTCTTATGGAGGAAGAAACACGACATTGGGCTTTGGTGGCTAGTCCTAATAAGCCACCAAGTCACAAATGAAGATAATGAGCTAGAATTGTCAAGGGTTGGGCACACCCTTGACATTCCAGGCTATTAGAGCCCTCGTGGCTCAAGAGAGGCCCATCATTTTATTTCTAATGGAAGCAAAAAGCAAAGAGGAGGTATGTAAGAGACTACAACGTCGATTGCAGTTTTAGCATAGTTTTATCATCAATCAAAGAGGTATTGCTGGGGGCTTGGCACTAATCTGGAATGACCAGGTATCTATCTCTATTATATCGAGCTCTATGCGCTCCATACATATAAGCTGCACTAATGAGGAAACAAATCATAGTATGAGAGTGTCTTTTATTCATGTACCTACCGATTTCCAGGATAGGGTGAGATTGTGGGTTGATATAGCATCCATGTGAACTCTCACTCAAGATCCCTAGGTATGCTTATGGGACTTTAATGAGGTGCTGTACGTATGAGAGAAAGTGGGGAAGTGACTAGCTAAAAATTATAGAATGAAAGCTTTTCAGGAGTTCCTAGATCATAGTGGATTGATGAAAATAGACAGCAAAGGACACGCGGACCCCTGGAGTGCCAAAAGTTGGCACGAAGGGACACTTAAGTGCCAAAAGTTACGAAAAGTACACTTAAGTGCTAAAATCGGAGCAAAATGGATCACTTGAGTGCCAATCCGGCGAAAATCCGGCCAAAATGCGACGTGGCAATTTTCCGATGAGACAAAAACAAAACGGCGTCGTTTTAATGTTGACGTGGAAAAAAATAATATAAAAATTAATTAAATTAAAATTAAAATTAAATTTATTTTAAACATTTAAAAATAACAATTTTTAATATTAAAATTTAAAAATTTTAAAAAATTAAAAAATAAAAAAAGGGAGGGGGTTGGATACGGTTGAGGGCCCTCGAGCCCCGCGCTGCCGCCGCCGCGCCCGCCGGCGGCGCCCGGCGGGGAAGGGTCGGCCGGGGTCGCCGGGCCTTAGCCGGGGCCGGCGACCCCGGCCGCCGGCGGCGAGGGCCTGCGAGCCCTCGCCGGATCCGGGCGGCCCCCTTTTTTTTTTTTAAAATTTTTTAAATTTTTAGTTTAAATTTAATTTTCTTGAATTTTTTAATATTAATATTAATATTTTTAAATATTTTAAGTAAATTTAGTTTTAAATTAAATTTAATTAATTTTTACATTAATTTATTGCCACGTCAACGCAAAAACGGTGTCGTTTTTTCACTATTTGGCCACATCGGCATGCAAAACGGCGTTGTTTTGCACTTATTTCGTCGGAAATTGTCCACGCCAGTACTTTGGCCGGATTTTGGCCGAAGTGGCACTTAAATGTCCCATTTCTTTTTGAATGTAGCACTTAAGTGTACCTTTCGTAACTTTTGGCACTTAAGTGTCCTTTTGTGCCAACTTTTGGCACTTGAAGCGTTCTTCTGCCGACAGCCAAAGGTTGTGCTTATACTTGGGCTAATAACAGAGAGGGAGCTGAGTTTGTGAAGGAACGACTGGATAGAGCATTATGTAATATCGAGTGGCGGGTGGAATTTCCTTCAGTAGAGGTCTTTGCCCTTCCGGCTGTAGGCTCAGATCATAGTCCCTTGTTGGTGGATTTATTTCCTCACTCAGAAAAACGACAAAAGGAATTTAAATTTGAAACTTACTGGATAGAGGATGAGGAATATGAGCAAATTATGCTGGACACATGGAGGGGGCTAGCTGAAAGGACAGAAGGACTGTGCAGTAAACTCAAACAACTCACCATGAAACTCCATCCATGGAGTAAGAAAAGGTTTTCTAATGTCCAAAAGGCAATACAAAATTTAAAAGGGGAAATGCAGCAACTAACCAACTGTCCAATGCTGAATTATTATAAAGATAGAATGCAATGGTTGAATGATGAGATATAACGGTTATGGCGACAAGAGGAAATTTATTGGGGGATGCGATCCCACATTCAATGGCTCAAATGGGGGGATAGAAATACTAAGTTTTTTCATGCAACAACAGTGCAAAGAAGACAGAGGAATAGAATCACTATGTTGAAAAACCCAAATGGAGAATGGACACGTGACCCGGGACAGATTAGACATATGTCCACAACATTCTTTAAAGAACTCTACATCTCAACAGGGGATCAAAACTTTTAGCCAGTTTTGGATCAACTACCATGTTTGGTGACAGAAGAAATGAACTAGACACTAACCGGAGCTTTCACACCCGAGGAAATCAAGCTCGCCACTTTCCAATTGGGAGCTTTAAAAGCACTGGGATTGGATGGACTGAATGGAATTTTCTTCCAGCACCATTGGAATGAAATCAGCTCAGATATCCATAAAGAAATTACCCAGTTTTATGAGTTTGGCTGCCTCAATCTCGAACTGAGTAAAACTACAATTACCCTCATCCCAAAGGTCAAAAATCCAGAACAGTTGGATCAATTTAGACCTATTAGCTTGTGTAATTTTGCTTACAAAATCATATTAAAAGTGCTGGCTAACAAGCTGAAAAAATACCTCCCCCAACTGATTACCATGGAACAAAGTGCCTTTGTCCAAGGAAGGTTAATACAAGACAACGTGTTACTAATGCAAGAAGTGCTTCATCAACTGGGAACACGACGTCGACGAAAGAAATTCCAGGCAATCCTTAAACTCGATATGAAAAAAGCCTACGATCAAGTTGAGTGGGATTTTTTAGAGGCTTGCATGTGAAAAATGGGCTTCCACGACATGTGGGTCTCTTGGGTGATGCGGTGTGTTTCCACAGCCTCCTATAGTGTCAAAGTGAACGGGCAGCCTCTACCATATTTCAAACCCTCTCGAGGATTACGGCAAGGTGACTCATTGTCCTCCTATCTCTTCATTATAGTTTCAAATGTTCTATCCCAATTGCTGCTTAAAGCTGTTGATGATCGTAGCATAAGAGGGATCAAACTTAATAGGGATTGCCTTACCCTCTCCCACCTAATGTTTGCGGATGATCTTATCCTATTCATGGATGGGAAACTTATAGAATGTCAGAATGTGGCTGCTGTTTTGAATCAGTATTGTTTAGCATCTGGTCAAGCTATTAATTTAAATAAATCAGGGATATTTTTTAGTAGGGACTGCCCATTAGCCCTAAAACAAAGCTTGGCAACTGGGATGAGAGTCCCAGAACTTGAAAAAATAGGAAAGTATCTCGGAATTCCCTCAGACTAGGGTCGATCAAAGAAGGAGATGTTCGCCTGGATTTTATCGAGAGTAAATGCAAAACTAGAGGGTTGGAAAGAGAAACTTATGTCCAAAGCAGGAAAAGAAATACTGATCAAAGTAGTGGTACAAGCTATCCCGCAGTATGTTATGTCGGTCTTTAAAATCCCACTATCAATATGCTGGGCCATTGAAAGAAAAGTTGCGGATTTCTGGTGGAAAACTAATGACCAGCACAAAGGAGTCCACTGGAAAAGATGGGAAGTGCTAAAAGATAGGAAAGAAAAAGGTGGGTTGGGATTCAAGGACTTGATTATATTCAACGAAGCTATGCTCGGTAAGCAAGCCTGGCGATTACTCCAACAGCCTGAAACTCTATGGGGCAAGGTCTTTAAAGGGATATACTATCCAAATGGGAACTTTCTACAAGCAGCAAGTGGTAGTAACCCATCTTGGGGATGGCAGAGTTTAATAATTGGGAGGAATACGCTTATACCGTCTTCTCGATGGATTATTGGCAATGGTGAGAAGGTTCAAATTCGTGAGGATCGATGGCTACCTAAAGGTGTCATTGGAGGGCCAGCGAATAGGGTTGATCCTAAAATGGTGTTGGAACTGGTGGATGAAGTCCAAATGGCTTGGAAGGAAACCAGAATCAGGGAATTGTTTGATCAGAATACAGTGAAAGAAATCCTAGCACTTCCCATAAGTAGAACAAGTCAGGAGGATAAAATCATATGGACATCGACCAAAACAGGCACATATACAGTTAAAAGTGCATATTATTACCAACAAGTTGTACAACATAATCTAAAATAGAATGAGGCCTCCTCCTCCTTCCAAATTCCGAAAACACTATGGCGTCGCATATGGCAGGCTAACACACAACCGAAATACAAGCATTTCCTATGGCAACTATGTCATAATGTTTTACTAACAAGAGCTAACCTTCGATGAAGACAGATTATTTCGGATGACCAGTGCCCGTTATGCCAAAGCCTCCCGGAAACAAGCGAACATCTATTCCTCCTTTGCCCATGGATGAAATTGGTATGGGAACACCCCCAAATTCAGATCTACATAAATCAACACCAAATCAACCGTATAGAGAAGTGGATCCTTAAATTTCAACACCGAACGATTCCCTTCGAGCTACTTACCCAGCTGATTTGACAGATTTGGTAAGGAAGGAACGAACTTGTTTTATGAAATCAGTGACCCAACCCGATGAATCTCCTTGAATCAGCCCTCAGCAAACACCAACATATCAGGAAGTGCATCTCCCAAAGAACTAAAGGAAAAGGCCAAAAATTAGACTCACCTACTCAATGGCACCCTCCAGCTCACGGTTTCTTCAAATGGAATGTAGATGGCTCGTTTATTAGCGACATCGGAGAAGCTGTCATCGCCGGAGTGTGCAGGGATCATTCGGGGACGCTGATCGCTGGGTTTGCTCGGTTGGTGAGAGCAGAATCGGCCATCCAAGTGGAAGCCGCAGCGGTGGTCAAAACCCTAAGATGGCTGGAGAAGAACCCAAGTGCAGAACACGAAGACATGAACTGGGAAATCCAAACAGATCAGTTTGAGTTAGTGGAAGTGATAAGCCATCATACGGATCAGCAAAGGGTGCGCACAGATCAGAGCTGGGAGAGTGCTATTGCTGGTCAAACAAGCTGGGAAATCAGGTCTTTGCTTTGTGAAGCCCACGACCTTTTAGCCAAAATTCGGCCCATCAAAATTACTCATTGTAGAAGAGATGCGAATGGAGCTGCTGACTGGGTTGTGAAAGCCTAAAGAAACAACATTTTACCGGACAACTGGGTCCAATATCCCCCATCGAGTCTCTTGGACGTTTTATGTATGGATATAGCTCATCTCAAAGATTATCAATGAAAATTAAGTATGTTTTTTGACCCAAAAAAAAAAAAAAAGATTGACTAGGATGGAGGCTGACTAGGAAATTCAAATACATGCCCGGGCCTGTGTAGGGTGAGGCGCCGTAGAATATTGTCTTTGCAACTTGTCGAGGAGAGAAGACTCCCCGAGTCCAAACAAGCGTGGAAGTCATTTTCTTACGTCGTAATTTATTTTTATTGTTATTTTATTACATGCCTATCGAAATACCCTCCGATTTTTCCTTTTTTTTTTTAAGGGTTAATACTTAAAAAAACCCCAAACTAGTACATTTGTAACAAATTTACCCAAAACTATTTTTTTTGATAATGAAAAACCCCAAACCGGCACACCTGTGATAATTTACCTCGACTAACTATAAAAAACCCTAAACTTGTACATTTATGACAAATTTACTCTAAACGAATTTATTTGACCGCAAAAAATTCCAAACTAGTAAATTTGTGACAAATATACTCTTCGTTAAATTGGATTAATAAAAGAAATCACAAAAATTGTAAATTGTGACAAAATGGAGCGTAAAATCCTAAATTAGTATATCAATTAACTATCACATGTTATTTAACGTAATAATTTGACAATAAAATTTAATAAAAACTAACAGAGGGTTTTGTCGCAAGTGTACCAGTTTGGGGTAAATTTGTCAAAGGTATACCAATTTGGGATTTTTGGTGATTAAAAAGATAATTTGGGATAAATTTGTCACATATATAACAGTTTGTGGGTTTTTTTTAGGGTATTATCCATTTTTTTAATTTCTTTTTATTTGTCCTATGACGAACCAAAATTATTTCCCGGTCCGAGGTGCAAACTACGATGACCTGTCCTTAGAGGGAAATTGAATCTTCAAGGATCATGAATTGATGTGTTTTATAATTTATTTATTTATTTGTTTTTTCTTATTTTGAAGGGGTGATAATGATAATAAATGCTTTTTTTTTTTTTTTGGGTTGCACGTTGGACTTATGATATTCCCAAATGGCATGATGCCCCTGCTTTGGGATGTGGTGAATCTTGCCAACCGTGGAGACCAGATTCCATATTATTTTCGGTGATTCTGATCTCAAAACTTTGACTATTTGTCCACTTTACGATTGCAAATTTTTTTTGGTCGATTCTATTTTACTTTACTCATATTCTAACTCTTATTCTCAGTTGGTAAAAAAAAAAAAAACTCTTATTTTCAGACTTTTGCCCTATCTCCTTGCAGGGCGTGGGAGTCGAAATCCACACTTAAAACTAATTCGTCTCCACCTTAAACCCCTGAGAAGGTGGGGATTTGAACCTCCCACCTCCCCCTTCCATATTGGAAGAGTGGCCACTGGGGTAAACCCCAGTGGTTACCACTTTACGGTAGTTGCACTTTGATCTGTATTCGATCATTCCATATGTATATTTAGAAATCGATACGTAGAATCGCATATGACCTTTTCGTAATCTTTAGAAGATTATATGATTGATGCCTTTCACGTTTGAAATTGGGAGGGAAGATCATAAATAGATCTTGGAAGTTAACGATAAGTGTAGGCAAACAGGTTACCTAAGGTCACTTTTTCCCACTCTGAAAAAAGATGAGAGATCGAAAGCATAAATATGCACGCTACAAGATTCGACTAGTGATTGAAAATAGAAGTGTGCATGGATTAGACACAAGACAAAGGTTTGTTTTCTTTATGGAGTCCAAACAATGTCATAAACAGTCCTATTACCTAAGGTTTCGGCTTGTGTCTTACTTATCTTATCAAGTTAAGATATTTCACTGGCTTGACATCAAGCAGTTAAAGTGAACTCTGTTGTCACAAGAGAAGTATTTGATCGAAATTTGAATTGATTAATCACGAAAGCTTTTCGTTTCATACATTTTATGTGGCGTTCTCACTACACAAACATCTAGGTTTGGCTCTCGAGTATCAAGCGAACTTCTCAATCAATCCAGGTAGACATGTGCCATCCGGTTTGGGGTCGTGATTCATTGCTTTCCTCGGCTCAGTTCGGTTCTCAAGCGAGACGTAGATTGCCAAAAGGGGAGTGCATTGACAAATTTTCACTAGAGCAGTGATCTTTCAACACATGCATAGGAAAAAGGCTCTCGCCAAGCTTTTATTTCTCAATCGACTGGAGCAAGCAAGTGATCTTTCCACACACGTGATCGTCTCCTTCCTCTACATCTTCTCTAGGTTGTCGCATGTAGGTAATTTAAGGCAGTCTCATTCCAGCATTGAAGATGCGGCCGTGGCAATGCTGATCATGGGGTCAAAAGCCAACAAAGCATAAAAAGCACCGACGGACATAAGAGCCCTACCCAAATACATTGCGCCAAGTGGTCAAAACACCCCCTCTCCAACTAGGATTGGACTCTAATTTCTCTAGTTGCGTAGAAGCGAATATTTCTCTCAATATTTTGCTTGGATTTCTAATCGACTCACCACAAATTGATTAGTGGCAACTCATTTTTAAAATTAACTTACAGGTAAAAACCTAAACCTTAAGTCGTGAATTGGTGGGTTTGGGAGAGTCCAGGCTAAGCCTGGTAGACCTAGTCGAGCGATTAGCCTTTGCAGGTACCCTTCCCTACTCGGGTGTCAAAAAAAGAGGTCGCGACAATTCTTACACAAGCATTCTCTAATTTCATGTGAATGCAAGAGTTGATTTTAGTCCTTTACATTAATACACAACACCCTTAGAAACAACACTACTACGCATATTACATTTATAGTCTAAGAAAAAATAATAGAAAGTACCAATAAGCCTAGAACTCCCCTCTCTAGCTCTTAAGGAAAGAGTGTCAGAAAAGTCCAAATTCTATTGTATTTGTGTCATTTAGTTGCAAAGCTTTTGACATGGTACCAATTCAATCCTTTCGCCTAATTTTGGCTGAATATTGCGGCCGTGAACGTCAGTCAGCTTACATGACATGGGTAAATGATGTGGACAACTTTTAATGATATTTTAATAGTTTTTTGAATTTATTTCTTTTTCTTTTTCTTTCTCTTTTGCTTTTTTTTTCCCCTTCACTTCCTTCTTCCTCCAGCGTGGCGATCGACCAAAGGCAAGGGCAGGTGAGGGCGAGCCTCACCATGGCTAGGTGAGGCTTGAGCCCTCGCTAGAGGCTACAAGGGTGACCTTGCACTAGGTTGGCAAGTCTCGCCCTCACCCAATCCAACGAGGGTCGAGCCTTGTTGAGGGCTAGGGAAGCCTCATGAGTGGCCGACGAGGTCCTCACCGACCGGCTGGAGGAAGAAGGAAGGGAAGGAATAAAAGAGGAAAGAGAAAGGAAAAAGAAAAAGAAAAAGGAGAAAGTAAGTTTGAAAAAATATTAAAATATTATTAAGTGAAAGGAATCAACCGTCATCAATCTTTTTTACGTTGGAAAAATCCACTTCAACTCTCACGCTAGTCTTTTGTGGAGGTTTGCCTCTCGAACATTAAAAACGGTAGCATGGCTATTTATCAACTAATCATATTAATAGGGCAGCCATATGCAGAGGTGTATAGAACTTTGCTAGGTGCATGCATGACTTAACGTTTAATTACCGTGACACTCCCCCGGATTGTAATAGGGCAGCCACATGCAAAGTTGTGTAGAACTTTACTAGATGCATGCATAACTTAATGTTTGATTGCTGGAACACTCCTTCGAACTTTGGATCGCAATTTTCAACTACATCTTCCCCCTCATTTGAAATATAAAACTGACCATTCATGTCAGCTTTTCTATCCCCTAGGTTCTGGTTTGGGTGTCACCAGAGAGAGAGAGAGAGAGAGAGAGAGATGGACACTCAATTAGCCTCAGCTAAGAGAAGCCATGCCGTTTGTATCCCAGCTCCATACCAAAGCCATATAGGAGCAATGCTAAAACTGGCAAAGCTTCTACATACAAAAGGATTCGACATATCCTTCGTGAACACAGAATACAACCACCGACGCCTACTGAAGTCGAGGGGACCTCGAGCCCTCGATGGCTTCCGTGGCTTTCAGTTCCTGACCATCACCGACGGCCTTCCTCCCTCGGATGCAGACTCAAGCCAAGACCTCATGCCTCTAAGTGATGCTGTCAGAAATAACATGTCTGCTCCATTTTCTGATCTCATCTCCAATCTTAACCACGCTGCATCAAACTCGGATGTTCCTCCAGTCACTTGCATTTTCTCCGACGGAGTCATGTCGTTTGCCACCAATGAAGCTGCTCAAGAATTCGGCATCCCTATCATACAGTTGTGGACAATCTCTGCCTGCGGCTTCATGGGATTCAAACAAAAGCGGACTCTTCGGGAAAAGGGCCTCGCTCCATTAAAAGGTAAAAGGAAAAAAAAAAAAAAAAAATATATATATATATATATATATATATATATATATATATATATGTATATATATATTTTGAAGTGTGGATTATGCGTATTGCTTATGTATGACCGCCCAGAATTGGCTCGTTTCTTGCCGATCCTACATCACCTGGGTATTTCTTGAGCCCGAGGTCTACTGACCTAAAACTACTTCCTCGTTAAAAAAAAAAAAAAAGTTTCTTTTGCGTAATACGCTATACATGAAAGACTGAGAATATCACGCGTGTTGCAGATACCAGATTTTAGTGTGCATGACAAAATTTATGGAATAGAAATTGATTTTTGGTTAGAAATTGAGATAGTTAAAAATTTTAACTTCAGATTTCTTCTTCAAATCTATTTCTGGAATAGAAATTTGTTCCAAAAATAGAAAAATCAAATTGCGTTACCAAATTGATTTTTGTTTTAAATTTGTTTCGGAGAACAGAGAAACAAAAAAGTAGAAATTTTATCATGCGTGCTCTTAACAAACGGCCATTTGGATACAGTAATCAATCTGATTCCGAGAATGAAGGACATCAGATCATGGGACCTGCCAACCCTCCTCCGTACCAAGGATCCTGATGATATTTTGTCCAATTTTTTGATAGGTGTCGTTGAGAGGGCAAATACAGCCTCAGCAATGATTTTTCATACCTTTGATAACCTTGAATCAGAAGTGCATAATGCTTTGTCATCAATGTTTCCTCGCGTCTATGCAATTGGCCCACTCTCGTTACTAGTCAACAAACTGGTTCAGGAAGAGAGCCACTTGAAGTCTATTGACTGCAATCTGTGGACAGAAGATACAGAGTGTCTCCGATGGCTCGACTCGAAGGAACCAAAGTCAGTTCTGTACGTTAATTTCGGCACCATAGCCGTCTTGACAAGAGAAGAGCTTATTGAGTTTGCGATGGGACTGGCCAACAGCAAACACCCATTCTTGTGGATAATTAGGCCTGACCTCGTAAGTGGAGATTCAGCAGTTCTTCCCCGGGAATTCCTTGAAGAAACAGAAGGAAGGAGTATGTGTGCAGATTGGTGTCCACAAGAGGCAGTTCTCAACCACTTGTCCACCGGAGGGTTCTTAACACATTGTGGATGGAACTCTATAATCGAGAGTGTGTCTTCAGGAGTGCCAATGATTTGTTGGCCATCTTTTGGGGACCAGAGGACAAACTGCACTTACGCTTGCAGTAAATGGGAGATTGGTTTGGAGTTATCAGGTGTGGTCAAGAGAGAGGAAGTGGAAAGGCTAGTGAGGGATTTGATGGAAGGAGACAAGGGAAAACAAATGAAGGAAAGAATCACGGAGTGGAAGAAATTAGCACAGGAAGCAACAAAACCAAATGGGTCATCGTCTATAAACTTTGACAGGCTGTTGAATGAACTTCTGACTTAAATACAGCGTCGGACATTTGTTTGTGCAACGCTGCCACCACAGGCAATTCTCTGTTCACAACAGCATTATACTTTGTTGATGGATTACTGTAATGAAATTATATATTTGCATCATGTGTGTTTCAAGAGGTTTGCATGCACTACTTAATTCATCTATCTTATGAACTTGTTCCCGACAAGACGAGCTGTCTTTCCTACACCCATCTTCTCCTCTTCATATGCTTAGTCATAACTTCAAAGATATCTTTTGGCATGCTTTTCTCCTGGTGAAATGGATTGTTGTGTATTTCATGGTGAAAGTCAAAGGGTGCCCATGAGACCTGGAAAAAACTGAAGGCTCATACTCATGAGCATTTTCCTGACAATTCTCCCCTTGGCTCAGTGGACTCGAAATAAGACACTCCTCTTTCTGTGAGACCTTGGATCGACCATCTCAGTAAATAGATGATCAAGCATACTAGGATTTCATGTGAATAATAGGGCCCAGAAAATGCATTAAGAAAATCGGCAGTTTGCATCTTTTGGTCAATGTGGTCGATCAATTGAGAAAATGCAACAATTACGTGTAAAAGAGAATGTCGAAATGAGCATCTTTCTGCTTCCTGAAAATCAGTTTCAAGCACCAACAGGAAAGGCCTGGTGGGGATGACATTTGATTGAGACATGACTGCAATAAACATGAGCAGAAGACTTCACTCCATTGGTCACAAACACACCGAAGCTTCTAGTAATAAGAATTCTAGGATCAATCTGAACCATTCCAGAATTGTCTGGCTTTTCACATTGGATTCACTTTACATTTGTCAACAATGGCTACTAAGTCCTTAAACTAAACCCAAGACGCGCGACACCCAAAATCAGCAATGATGCATATACAACTACGAAAATATCATTTCATATATTCATTTATCCCCCTTCGTCACTCCATCAATCTCGGACAGTTTTCTGAAGAGTACAGATACGGCAAAAGCATTTTAAAGTTGCACTGTCATAGAGAACGATACAAGTTCCGGCAACCTTAGGACAATTGCTGCAGGTTCTTGATAAGATCTCTATGGATGTACTGCCTATTTCTCTCCTCTGAGACCTCATCTGGTTTGCCGTCACCCGTCCCATCCCCCGGCCGGCGGTCTGCCAGACGTGCGACTTGGGTGAAAAGCAGAAAAAAAAAAGGGCTAAAATAGGGCCGGGGAAATAAAGTCACGATATAGACACATAATATCAATTATTCATCCATAACACATGGTGGGGGCACATGTATAAATATACAGCATGTGAATTGCCGAAGGATTATTTCTAAGAAACACATCAGGTCGGCACCGTAATTCATTTCGAGTGGAGAAAATCACGAGACATCGTCCAATTTTCTTGGTTTCACACCCTTTGGAGTAATCTTTACATTTGCTTTCCAATTGGAATCTCCTTCGCATTGAACCTTTTCCCTTTAGAAGACCCCAAGTCAACTCTTAAGTCTCTCTCTCTCTCTCTCACTCTCTATTTCCAAAATTGTAGGCGCAAGCATTTCGTCACACTTTCTCACATCTATCTCTATATTTTTCATTTCAACCCAATCGCTTTTTTGATTTTGGAAAAAAATATCCTTATCAATATGCCGCTTCTTCTACACATTTAGGTACAACCTAGAATAGGAAATAGCTAATAGTTAGGACTCATTAAAAAAGAAATGGATAATCATCTACTCATGGAAAAGCCCTTCTCGTACTAGGTACTAATATCTTTTTAACGTATAATTAGATCGGGTAATCAATCAAATTAAGAAATTATGAACAGAAGCTCGTTGTTCGAAAATGCAGGTTTGACAATAAATCTAGTTCAATAATTGTAAAACGTTTAATTAGTTGAATGTATCAACAGAATCCTTTGATTTTTTTAGCTAATGATTCTATCCAAAATTAATTTTTTGGGCAAAACAATAATTTTTTTTCTCAAATTATCTCCGAGGGATTTGCAGTCATTATGGAAATTCCATTTTCCCTAAGATTAGTATCTTCCTTAGAAAGGAAAGAAATCGCAAAATCTCATAAATCACGAGCAATTCATTTCATATTTCCTTTTTTAGAGGACAAATTATCACATCTAGATTATGTGTCGGACTTGCTAATACTACACCTCTTCTAATTAACAAGGTCCTTGTAACTTCTCTCTAACCTTCACTCTCACCCCTGAGAACGAGAGAGATAGAGAGAGCTGAGACACGCCATACAATGGCGGTTGCCGGATCCCCTGGAGGGCGCGGAGGCCTCGCGGGCCTCTCGAATGTGAAGCACCTGGCGGCGCAGGTCATCACGGGACGGTGGTTCATGATGTTCGCAAGCCTACTGATCCAGGCGGCTGCCGGGGCGTCCTACATGTTCGGTCTCTACTCGGAGGACATCAAGACATCGCTCGGCTACGACCAGAGCACCCTCAACCTGCTGAGCTTCTTCAAGGACTTCGGCGGGAGCGTCGGGATCCCCGCGGGGCTCATCAACGAGGTGTCACCGCCATGGGTGGTGCTCTCCATCGGGGCGGTCCTCAACTTCTTTGGCTACTTCATGGTATGGCTTGCCGTGACCAAGCGGATCACAACGCCGCAGGTGTGGCAGATGTGCCTCTACATATGCATCGGCGCCAACTCGCAGGCGTTCGCCAACACCGGCGCCCTCGTCACCTGCGTCCAGAACTTCCCGGAGAGCCGGGGCGCCGTACTGGGGATACTGAAAGGGTAGGTTTACACGAAATTCGGTGGTTCACGCTTTTTTCATTTAGTCACGGTTAGCTCAATGATTGGACGAGTGAGTCCAAGACAAGTTTTAAAAAAAAGAAAAAAAACTGGTCTTTATGTGTGAAAATGACATGTGAACGACATTTCCTTCCGAGCTGCTGGTCAAAAGAGAAGACCAGTCCCCGATCTTGCAGGATAATCGAATTACCTTACAAGCTGTAGTACTAGTTCACTCGACTTGCGTTGCACTCTATATACGCTGCAAAGTTTTGCTCTTTATTACTATATTCTTTGTTAATTTTCTCGTTTTAATTATATGCATCGTCTAACTTTTTGTGCATACTCTAATAGTATGGTAAATATAGTCATGGAATTTGCATTTTTTCCTTGTACAAAAAGTAAAGACGACTATAAACTCATACTCTTGTCATGAAAGAAATTTAAGAACTTTCTGTCCCTTGATGAATTACTTCTAATTGCCTAAAGAATTTCTTGCATTGACTGGCTTTGTGTTTAGGCCACCATTGTCATGGTCCTTCTTCTTTAACTTAAGTCCGACTACATATTTGTTGGAACAAAATATGTTTCCTGATCTCTTGAATCTCTTGATTCAAAGAAAGATATAAGAATTAGGTTTGATAAGTTATGGACTCTCGAATAATCGTTCAATTTCTCTGAACTTTTCTGGGCAGCTATGTCGGCCTGAGCGGTGCCATCATCACGCAAGTATACCTTGCAGTCTACTACCACGACACCAAGGCCTTGGTCCTCCTCATCGCATGGCTGCCGGCTGCCATATCATTCGTTTTTCTCCGCACCATCCGGATCATGAAGGTGGTCCGCCAGCTCAACGAGCTCAAGGTCTTCTACCGATTCCTCTACATTTCCCTCGGCCTGGCCACCTTCCTTATGATCATGATCATCATCGAGAAGCGCTTCAATAACTTCACGCGCCCCGGGTATGGTCTCTCTGCTGCTGGCGTCCTCTTCTTGCTCTTCCTGCCACTCGCCGTTGTCATCATCGAGGAATCCAAACAATGGGCGCGGAAGAGAGAAGCCCTAAATGACCCGGCTCCGATCGAGATCACCACTGAGAAGCCGAGCCTAGAAACATCCCTTCCTCCACCACCACCTCCCCCAGAGACGGCACCCCGTACCACCGTCTTGGACAATGAAGAAAAGCTGGAAAAGCAACTCTCTTGCTGGAGAACGGCGTTCAGGCCACCGGACAGAGGTGAGGACTACACCATACTCCAAGCTCTCTTTAGCATAGATATGTTCATCCTCTTCTTGGCCACCATCTGTGGCGTGGGGGGAACGTTGACGGCCATCGACAACCTGGGCCAGATTGGGAAGTCACTTGGCTACACGATTCGGAGCACAAGCACGTTCGTCTCCCTCGTCAGCATATGGGGCTACCTTGGACGCGTCGTCGCTGGCTTCCTCTCTGAGATCCTCCTCAAACAATACAAATTCCCACGCCCGCTAATGCTCACGTTCATCCTCCTCATCTCATGTGCCGGCCACCTCCTGATTGCATTCAATGTCCCAAATGGCCTCTACTTCGCATCCATCATCATCGGTTTCTGCTTCGGTGCGCAGTGGCCGCTGCTCTTTGCAATCATATCTGAAATCTTTGGGCTCAAGTACTATTCAACGCTGTACAACTTCGGTACTGTGGCGAGCCCCATTGGAGGGTATCTGCTCAACGTTAGAGTGGCTGGTCATTTGTACGACAAAGAAGCCAGGAAACAGATGGCCGCACTGGGGCTTGTCCGGAAGCCTGGCGAGGACTTGGACTGCACCGGGGTCAAGTGTTATCAGTTGGCGTTTCTCATAATAACATTCACAACGTTGTTCGGCACATTGGTGTCGTTCATTTTGGTGGTGAGGACGAGGAAATTTTACAGGAGTGATATTTACAAGAAGTTCAGGGAGGAGGCAAAGGCAGCCGAGACGGAGATGACTTTGAATAATGGGACGACCACGACTGAGGTAAAACGTTGACAGAGAGAATCAGAAACGTCACAATAAATTGTACCTTTTGGGATTTAATGTTATTAGCAGGAAGATTGATCAGAGATGTACACGTACAGAAATGGAGAATGATAGCTTACATGAACGACAAGAAACAAAGACGGTCGTGAAGAAATGTATAATCCGCTCGATCATGATTTCCGTGTAGCTTACTTGTTGCATATTTGTTAAGAAGTGTGTTTGCTTGTATATCCGTGATTAATTCGTTTTCCAGATGGCTCAATTTTTCGGGAAACCGGCCATTTATCTCGTATGACATCAGGCTCAGAATCGACACTCTTGCTTATGGTTATTCTCGTGCTTAACGTGAAGGGTTAGAATAAACGGTTCGGATGGAACTCGGAGTGCACATGCTCGATCTGAACCATAAAATTTTCTTTAGGTACAAGATGACACAGTTACCATTTGTGGTCGTGTGAGGACTCGGAGGGCTAGATTCTCTCTTGGGAGAAGAAGAAGATTAATCAAGAATAAGTAGGGAAGGCCGTGTAGATCTGGATTCCGCATCAGTTGTTTTGACTGATTACTGTCTCGATCAGTGTTATCAAAGGTTGAAATTTCTCATCTGCCAGTCTTGATGGGGGGCTGATCCTACTTGTCTTTTTCCTTGGTGCATCTAGGGTTTTGAGCAACATGATCACCACTTGATTCAATTACACTACAGATATAATTTGTATATTCGATTCGAAACTGACTATTTTCCTTCTTCCTAGGTTTGAATATGTCGGCCCCAACGTTTTCTTTGAAATATCGGGCTCGAAGTGAACCGTCGAGTGCGCATAGGTCGTCGCTTTCACGTGTGGCTGCAGAAAATGCTCAAACAATTCCTTTTCTTTTTTGTCACTTTGGACGAGAGGTTAATTCTATGGCCCATGGATGAATTTCAAGAGCACCAAATCTGACTGATCTTTCGAGCGATGAAAATATTTTTATTGACAGAATGGGTTTCGATGTAAACATAAAATTTTACCGTTACTCTGCAATTGACTTTACAGGCAATTTGATCCACTCGAACCCATTATTATCAAGATATTATCGATTGTGATCGTGACCAATTCATCCATCCATGCACGCATGTCGGATTGGAATGGAGCCGTTCGATTTTGAGGTCCTGCAATTGGACTAACTTATGGATCATTTGAAGTCCAGGTCAAAGAGCCTAACTTATAATTCATTATTCTATTTCTTGTGCAACTAGTCTCATCATGACCCAACATTTAGGTATTGTTGGCAATAAAGTAAGATGATTTTAAAACGCACAGCTCACTATGGATTTAAATAAATGAGTATATTGAAAATGGATTTCATTTTCAAGTTCCTTATAAACACTTGTTAAACAATCGGTTAAGATATTTTTCGCAGCTCCCAATGCATTGATTATGCCGGTGATAACGTATTGGAAACATAAATTTCTTTCTTTTAAAATTTAACGAGTGTGTTCGATTTACTCATGAATATGACTTTTTAAGCATACACAGCAAACGATCAAATAAAGGAAGTCACAATATCGATGGTTAGAATATTGAGGTACCTTTTTATCAAATAACATTAGCCAATGCCCTAAAAACACTACTCAACAACACCAGCGTATGCGCAATCAACACTAATTTCCATGTTGGTGGACCAAAGGTTGTTTTGTTTTGGCATGCCAAGTTGATTTAAATCCAATGACAAAAAAAAAAAAAAAAACAAAAGTGACCTGTCTTGATTTGGGATTTCAAGGACATGAAGATTCCCCTAATCCCTTCACTTTCGTATTAACCAATCATTAAAAAATTTCCTAATCTTAATTAGCATCTTTAAGAAACTCGTTGGCACGGTCGTCCGTTTTCTCGAGGGAGCTCTTGCGAGCCCAAGAAGGCAACATGGCCTGGACGAAAGAGACTGCATCATGGACTCTGCAAACGTAATCCTCCACGACCCACAGGCTTTTGACCATTGATGGGCCGATCTGATTGGATCCACTTGACCATTAACGAGAAGGGGATTGCGTTGAGCAATGCCGGCATTGATGATCCTGAGGATGTAAAAAGATAGAAAGTGACAAGGATCAAGTGAAGGTGACGAACCCACCTTCCTTCCTTCTTCTCCTTAAAGTTTTTCGTGCTTGCGTTTAGTCTGAACACGAGTTGCTTAATGTACATGAGTCTTCTCTTCCTGGTTCGTTTGTGCTTTTGTTTTTTGACCTCAAAGATTTTGGATCAGCAGATGCTCTTGATCACGTTCTAAAATTTCATCTGATCCGATGATTTTAATAAACCCAATAGTAGTCCGTCGGATCGATTGTTAAAATGATTAGTGTCATTGAATTTTAGCCAAAACACAGTAAATTTGAAAAAGAAAAACACTATGGATAAGTTATGAAATTTGAATCCCTTCGGCACTTAAGTTATACAGATGAGATCATTCCAATTGTAATCTGATCGGCATAAAGGATTTTCAAGTTATTTTCTTATCGTTATTAGTTAAAGTAGGTGGAGTCAAATCTCATGCAAAGTGGCTCGTTAGGCATAACAAATGGATCTAAGGTCGAAGCCCATCTGATTGACCCGAGGACCCGAATTGCCCCCAGTCCAGCCCAACAGCATCTTTGGATTTCGTGATTGCCAAATTATTAAAATCACCGAATTGGGTCGTGAAATTGTATTTTTTTTTTTTCGAGGAAAATAGTTTGATAATACTAGGGGTTTTCTCGGATGAATGGTCAACGTGATGTTACGAAAATGCTCAATAATTTATCGATCGCATGCACAAAATTAAATGGAAAAAGAAAAAACGTTCAAGCAATTTGGATATCCCTTGTGTGGATTTTCTCTTCTATCATAAAAGAAAAGAAAAATGGGGTTCATAATTGATAACAATATTGATCGTCTCTGACTCAATATCTCCTTTTAATTGATGCATTGGAATGGTGTGGTGGAGGATTTTTAGCTCGGGATCACCCATTCTGATTTAACGAGCTATAGCAAACTGCTTAATTCCAGGTCAAATCACTCTCACAAATAATAAATCTAGGCTTAATCAAGTTTCAAATATGAGTATATGTCCCTTAAATCATTTCGTATGAACTTTGTGATGTAAAGTTTGGGGGTATTTTCTCATGTACAAGGAAGATAAAGATATATCCAAAAATTAAAGAGCTTTCTCAAGTAGGGAGGGTAGACTCCACTGTTAATTTATTCGGAAGTTATTTGAGGAATTAGTAGACTAGTATATTAGTGGTAGTTGCCCGCACCGGTGAAAGTGGAAGAGGGAGGTGAAAGCCCTCTTATTAGGTTTACCTGTGCTTTGCATATTGTCTTTCAATTGGGTCGGTTAAAAGACACCGTGCCAGATAATAAATATGGGCTTAATCGAGTCCATTAAACTTGTAAGATGGTAAAAACGCCTGGTTGGTCAGATCTCTTTCTTTCATTGTTATGGAATATCAAAAGATGAAATATATGTAGAGATTGGCCCATTTGTGCTGCTACCGACCTTTTGCAGAAGGCAATGACAGGACATTGTATTGACGACAGCAGGCTTTTACGCTGTGCTTTTGCTCCTCTATGTCGTTGTCTCTGGAAAGAGGGAGGGGGACGGAAAGAGCAAAAGGGGCCTCTTTTACACTAGATCTGCAGCAGCTATTGCGAGAGAGCCTCGTCTTCTACTTCTGCGAAGCAAATTTTAACTGAATCAATGAAAGAATCTTACCCTGTAATCATCCAAAAACAAAACCTTCACTCGCACAAAAGAAAAGAAAAGAAAGAAAGAAACATTACCACCACCCTCGATGACTTGCTCATCCTTGTGGATATGCTCTCCCTCCTCCCTCCCACCCCCTACCGCAAGAAAGTATAAATTACAGTCCGGCGCATAATTATCGTATAATCCCCATTTAAGCTCCGCTCTGTTTTCATATAGAACCTGCCTCCCCTGCACAAGTTCCCACGAATTTGTAGATATGGAGATGAGGCCCCTGCAGTTGATGGTGATGTCCACGAAGGACCTCAAGGACGCCAACGTCTTCCGCAGGATAGACCCCTATATCTTCATCTCCCTCTCCAGCGGCCAGGGGCAGTGCACCCCCATCCATAAGAACGGTGGCACTAGCCCCCATTGGGGCCACCGGGTCGCCTTCCCCGTTGATGAGGCCACGGCCTTGTTGGAAGATATGATTCATCAAATCGTATATAATTGTTGATAGATAGAGAATCATGTTTATTTTAGGATTAGAAAGATAGGAGAATATTTCTTTTCCTTTATTAATCTCTTTCTTTGTAATTAAATACACTTTGTACAAAATAGAAATTACATACAGAGAATACAAAATTTCTTCTCCTATTTCTCTTCTATCTTTTCTCGACGTTTTCTCCTTAGTCTTCTGACATGGTGTCAGAGCTTCTTGCGATTCTGGCATAGCTTTCGCATCCTTTCATCCTGACTACCTTGAGGAACTGTAACCTACAAAACAGTTACTGAAAGGGATCAATTCCTCTTGAAAGAAAAATTTCTTTTCTACAATGAGCAAATCAAAAGCTCTCACCTTAAAACTAGATGACCAGCCAGCGAGAGATGTGACGCCACAGAGTACGCACAATCCAGATTCAACTGTCGTGACGATTATGGTGGAGCAACAATTCAGGCAGAGCCAAATCTAGCCTCCACACGTGCCATGACAGAATTTTCCGGCTCAGTTTAATCTAGGGCAGCCCTTCTCGGGCCATTCTTACCATTGGATGCCATATCCATGGATCCATAGGGTAAACCCACATACATCACAGCTGGGCTACCAAAGCAACGTGCGGACCGATGGAGGGGCACCAACCAATAGTGGGGTAGGCTCTACCTTCGGCCTAGAGTAAACGGGCGGATCGGGCAAATCGGGGGGAACAAATCCCCACCCGGATTTCTTCAATGCAGGTCGAGAAAGCGGGTCGAATGTAGGGGCGAATACCTACCCGACTTTTTCACATGGTTTTTTTCCTTATCAGATCCTTGCTGTCGAAGGATAGCCAGAGCCCGGCAACCCTCTTTACATGACGAACGTCGACGGACCAGAACTGAAACTTATCAGTCAGCAACTGACAGGCCCAGACAACTACTCGACTTGGTCACGGGAGCTCCGACGTGCCCTAGTAACAAAGGATAAGGAGGGTTTTCTCGACAGAACCATTTCGGTTCCAATCGACTAGCGAATGGCTCGATTTTGGAGAAAATGTAACCAAATCGTCAGAACCTGGATCGGAAACTGTATCACACCCAAAGTCGCAGCGGGACTTCCTTCGACGGAAGATACGAAAGAGATGTGAGACAATATTAAGGAAATGTATGGTTCGCTAGATCAAGTCAAGATCTTTTCCATAACACAGCAAATTTCAGATCTGAAGCAAGGGAATATGAGTGTCGCGACGGTTTACAATAAATTGTCGGCGTTGTGGAATGAAATGGAATCGGCCAAAGAAAAATTCGACTAGCCCGAACCCATTCTACAGCAGTACAAGAACATGCATGAGAGAGAAAAGGCGATTAGGTTTCTCCTAATCTTAAACGAAACATACCTTTCGTTTCGATCACAGATCCTGACAATGGATCCTATGCCAAACCTTGGCCGGATCTACCAGCTCGACGTCTAGGAAGAGAGCCAACAGAGGACGGCGGCTTATGGAAGAGGAAGCGAGGCGATGGCTTTTGCTGCCAGAGGCCATTATCGCCTCCCACAGAAAAACCGTGGAGTCGGAGAACGAAAAGGGGCGAATGCAGGGTTAAGAAACCCTAGCCCTAATTTTGCGAAGCAAATGGATGGCCTCGATCTTGGCGAGCAATCCAACGGCTCCTATTTTTGGGTGACAGGGCCCTTCTTAGCAGGCCCACGAAGCAGCTTCGCTAGAGCAGATGGGCCGCGAGGAATTCAGCCCACTGGACTAGAAGGACCATATGGGCCTACTTCGACCCAAATTTTCCAGCCCAGCAACAGATTTCCTTCAACTGCAAAAAACAATAGTCAAAAAGGAAAAGGTAAATTATACTGCGACTATTGTAAATGTCCGCACTATACAATTGAAAACTGTTGGAAATTGCATGGGAAACCTAGAGAAAAAGAAAAAGGAAAATCTTCAAAAGTTTTTCAGGTACTGGGTCAGCCAACAAATAAATCAATTACCTATGAGCAGTATCAGGAATTGATGGAGGCTTTAAAAAGGTTGGATGCATCTGATAAGGCTGGAAGCTTCACAGGTACATCTTATTGCTCGATGAATTCAATTTCGAAGAATGCATGGATTATAGATTCAGGTGCTAGTGATCACATAGTCTGTGATAAGGGCTTCTTTTCCAAAATCAAGAAATTATCTTTCCCTATATTAGTGCAACTTCCAAATGGAAATTCCACACAAGTTGTCATGACCGGCATTGTGAATCTTAGTCCCCTAATTACACTTCGAAATGTACTTTATGTGCCTGACTTCCAATTCGACCTCATATCAGTTAATCGAGCTTCTGAAGAAAATTCATGTCATGTCCTGTTCACTCCAAATAATTATTTCTTTCATGCCTTTTCGATTGGCAAACTGATGGGCTTGGGTAAAGTTTATCAAGGGCTATATTTCTGGATGGATTTTCCTAGCAGTTTTAAATTGTCGTTTGTTGAATTCAATAAATCATTATGTAACTATGTTATCAATGACAAAAATTCTCTTTATCATAAAAGACTGGAACATAGTGCTTCATTCCCTTGTCCTCATTGTCCTATCTGGCCTTTGGCAAAACAAACACGTGCTCCTTTTCCAAATGGTAATTTTCGAGCAGATAGCATTTTTTCATTAATCCATGCTAATATTTGGGGATCCTATCATACAGTGCACCACAATAAGTCACGATATTTCCTCAAAATTGTTGATGATTTCTCTCGTGCGACATGGATATTCCTCATGCAATCCAAGAATCAAGTCTTTTCTCACCTAAGAACATTCCTTACCTTGTCCAAAAGTCAGTTTGGAAAAACAATCTGTCGCATTAGAACTGATAATGGAAGAGAGTTCTTCAATGGTGAATGTGCTTCTTTATTTTCACTAAATGGAATCTTGCATGAGAGTTCTTGCACTTATACATCACAACAAAATGGTGGTGTTGAAAGGAAACATCGTCACCTCTTAGAAGTAGCACGTGCCCTCAAATTTCAAGCATCTATTCCTGAGAATTTTTGGGGAGATTGTGTGGTCATAGCAGCATATTTGATTAATCGCATGCCATCACGCATTCTGAAAGGAAAGATGCCATTTGAGATGTTATATGGAAAGAAATCGAATCTGAGTCATCTCAGAGTTTTTGGATGTCTTTGTTATGTCACTACAGTCAGATACAAGGATAAGATGGCACCACGTGCTAGTGAATGTATATTCATGGGATATCCCACCTTAAAAAAGGGGTATCGGATTTATGCACCATTCATAGGAGAATTTTTTGTAAGTAGAGATGTTGTCTTTCATGAGAATAATTTTCCTTTCCGAAATCTTACTTCTTCACCTGAAGATGAGAAGACAAGGAATTCAAGATTCTTATTGGAAGAAGATATACTTTTGGGAGGCACATTTATTGCTACTCCTCTCTTAGGACCAACTGGTGAATCACTTGCATTACCTATTGAGACGTCTACAAGTCACTCCATTGAAGAGTCCGGGATAAGAACGCTTCAAGTGCCATAACTTTGCACAAAAGGACACTTAAGTACCATAACTTACGAAATGTACACTTAAGTGCCACATTCGAAGAAAATGGGATCACTTGAGTGCCAATCTGGCGAAAATTCGGCCAAAACGCTTACGTGGCATTTTTTTGGCGAACGGAGCCCAAAACGACGCCGTTTTGCACGTTGACGTGGCCAAATAATGCAAAAACGACGTCGTTTTGTGCTGACGTGGAAAAAAATAAATAAATTAAATTTAAAATTAAATTTAGTTAAAATATTTAAAATTAATAATTTTAAAATTAAAAATTTTAAAAAAAAAGAGAAGGGGGATGCGGCTGAGGGAACCCTCAGCCGCATCCCCCTTCTCTCTCGTCTCTCTCTCTGTTTTTTTTTTTTTTTTTTTTGTTTTTTGTTTTTTTTTTTTTTAAATTATAATTTTTTAATATTTTAACTAAATTAATTTTAAAATTATTAATTTTAAATATTTTAACTAAATTTAATTTTAAATTTAATTAATTTATTATTTATTTATTTATTTCCATGTCGTCTAAAATGACGCCGTTTTTGCATTATTTGGCCACATTCAGCGTGCAAAACGGCGTCGTTTTGGGCTCCGTTCGCCGGAAAAATGCCACGTAGGCGTTTTGGCCGGATTTTCGCCGGATTGGCACTCAAGTGATCCCATTTTCTTCGAATGTGGCACTTAAGTGTACCTTTCGTAAGTTATAGCACTTAAGTGTCCTTTCGTGCAAAGTTATGGCATTCCAGGGGTCCACGCGTCGAAGAGTCCCATATAGAATAATCAACATAGTTCAATGAACTTCCAGAACCAAGCCCTGCTGTGGAAGAGTCCTCCTCAATGCAACAAGAACCTCCATGGCGTTCTAGTCGAGCAGCTCGCCCACCAGCTTGGACAAAGGATTACATATGTGGTTCTTCGAGATCGTCAGGTACTCGTTATCCCATATTGTCTTACATCTCATTTGATAGGCTATCACTAGAACATTTATGTTGCATGAGCCGTATTTCTGAAGAACGAGAACCCTCTAGCTATAATGAGGCCAAAGACGATCCTCGTTAGCAAAAGGCCATGGAGGCCGAGTTACATGCTTTAACGGAGAATCATACTTGGGATGTCGTAAGAATGCTTGCTCATTGCAAACCCATTGAATGTAAGTGGGTTTACAAAATCAAATACAGGGCAGATGGTTCTGTGGAGAGATATAAGGCTCGATTGGTAGCCAAAGGCTTCACACAACGAGAAGGTTTTGATTATCATGAAACTTTTTCGCCTGTTACAAAGGATGTCACGATTCGATCTTTCCTATTGATTGTTGCTTTTTGTGACTGGCCGTTACACCACATGGACGTGCATAATGCCTTTTTACATGGTGATTTGGATGAAGAAATTTACATGGATCTTCCACCCGGATTACAGAGACAAGGGGAGTCTAAGGTGTGTCGTCTCCATAAATCTCTTTATGGACTGAAGCAAGCTTCTCGACAATGGTATGCCAAGTTCACTAATGCACTTATGGCTGCTGGATTCAAACAGTCCAAATATGACTATGCCCTATTCACCTAGACAAAAGGTATGTCATCTATTTACTTGATGATTTATGTTGATGACATACTTATCATGGGAAATGATGATTTTGCTGTGAAGAAACTTAAAGAGTATTTGCATTCCACCTTTCATATCAAAGATCTAGGGTCACCTAAGTATTTTCTTGGAATTGAGATAGCTCGTTTAGATCAGAGAATCTCTCTCAGTCAAAGGAAATTCATAATGGAGATCATATCAGAAACAGGATTATTAAGCTGTAGACCAACCATTATTCCTATTAAGCAAAATGCTAAACTGAAATCTGTCGACTATGATACTGGCATATCCTCTCATTCTAATGATATGTTATTAAGAGATCCGTTGGGATACCAAAGACTGGTAGGGAAACTTATATACCTCACTATGACTAGGCCGGGCATTTGCTATACAGTGCAGACTCTTAGCCAGTTTATGCATAGTTCAAAGCAATCTCACATGAATGCAGCTTTGAAAATTGTGAGATACTTAAAGACATGTCCAGGGTTGGGGATACTCATTTCTCAGAAATGCAACATGAAAATGACGGCTTACTGTAATGCAGATTATACCACATGCCCTATGAGTAGGAGATCCATTACCGGATTTTGCATCAAATTTGGGGAATCATTACTTTCATGGAAGACAAAGAAGTAGTCTACTATGTCTCTATCTTCAGTCGAAGCCGAGTATTGATCCATGGCGAAGATTGTCTGTGAAATAGTTTGGCTAAGGGGTTTACTTCAAGATCTTGGGGCACGAGTCAAAGGACCAACTGCACTCTTCTGTGACAATGATTCAGTACTTAAACTTCCTACAAATCCTGTATTACATGAGAGGACAAAACACATAGAAGTTGATTGCCACTTTACTCGAGAGAAAATTCAAGAAGGAGTAACCGAGACAAGAGGAATCAGGACTTCAGAGCAACTAGCAGACATATTTACTAAGCCTTTTTGCTAAAGACAATATGCATATCTTCTAAGCAAGCTTGGGGTCTTGGACATTTACAAGCCATCAACTTGTGGGGGAGTGTTGGAAGATATGATTCATCAAATCGTATCTAATTGTTGATAGATAGAGAATCATGTTTATTTTAGGATTAGAAAGATAGGGGAATATTTCTTTTCCTTTATTAATCTCTTTCTTTGTTATTAAATACACTTTGTACAAAATAGAAATTACATACAGATAATACAAAATTTCTTCTCCTATTTCCCTTCTATTTTTTCTCGACGTTTTCTCCTTGGTCATCTGATAGGCCCGTGCCGGCCTCCTCACCCTCGAGTTCAAGATCATGACCGAGAAGATCCTCCGCGGTGACAAAGAGGCCGTTAGGGTCGAGGTGCCAATCAAGGAGTTGCTCGAGCAGCAGGGTGATGGGAAGCCTAAGGCGATGAGCTACAACGTGAGGCTGCTGTACAGGAAGACCCAAGGGGTCCTGGAATTCTTTTACAAATTCGGTGAGCGGTTCACCGTGGTGGTGCTGTACCTTCCGTTGGCGGGACGTGGATATTCACCACAGGGGTATGGGCATTCGTTGAACACCGCGCACGGATACGGCTATCTGCTCTAGGATATATCTCTTCATTAAATATTTTGGTTGTGTTTGGTTTAACATTTTTAATGAGCTTTCAGTCTCCAAAATCATTTGGGAAAATGCTGAATTGTTTGACAATTATTTTGAATGAGCTTTCACTTTAAAGTCAATATTGGGAAGGTTGAAAGCTCAATGATAATAGAGATTAACATTGAGCTTTCAGCATTTAATCAAATGTTAAAACTTATTTCTTTTTTTCAAAACTATCCTCACTAATTTTTTAAAATTTCAATTTTGTCCTTCATCATCATCATCATCATCATCATCATCATCATCATCATCGTTATTATTATTATTTATTTTAATTTAAAAAGGACTAAACCCTTTGCCGAATCGGTGAAGGGTTGCGGTTGGCGACGGCCGTTGGTCGAGATTACCTAACCTAGGTGACCATTGCCCGGGTCTTGCGGTTTTAGGCGGCCCTTTCTTGGGTGTCGTGAGGGTCATGTCACTTGGGTCTACGACCCTTGCCGAGGGTTACCTGACGGCCACTGGCGCTAGATCTAGCTTATTGGCAACCGTAGCCCTTCAGCGGACTGGTGAACGATTTGATCATTTTTTTAAAATAAACAAATAAATATATAAATATATAAAATATATCCAAAACCCATAGCAAAAGTTTTTTTTTTTGCCAAACAAATATTCAACTCAAATTCCATTTGTAAAGAGGTTTTAACTAAACACAATTTGCATTTCTTCAAATAACTTGACTTTCAGCATTTACTCAAAGCTAAACCAAATGCACCATTTGTCCTCCTCTTTATCATCCTTTTCCCGCTCACACAAAGAAGCGCCCCTTCATTTCTCTCTCTTTCAAAATTGTCTCCCTCTGTTTTGCATATTTTTCTCCATCAAAGCCGTGCGACGCTCGCCCTCTCTCTCTTTCTCTCCCTCCCAAAAGCCCGTTGGTTGCTGCCAAGAGCCACTCACTCCCTCTCTCTTGCTCTTATGAGCCCCGCCGGTTGTAGCTATGTCTCGAACTTTGACTGTCTCTGCCTCCGCCTCTTCATTGGGTTGCGTTGCAGTCCTAACTCTAGCTGCTTGATTTCGTGTGGAGGAACAACGAGCGAGGATGACGATGATTTGGTCGTCCTTGGTGTCGAAGCGAGCTGCGACGACATCGCTACCATCGTTGTGACTGATCTTTGTTGCTCCTAAGAGCCTCGTCAGTCGTAACTGCTGTGTCCTGACCTCTGACCGTGGTCGTGGTTGCCTCTGGTCCTAACTCCAACTCTTCAGTTTTGTGTGGAGGAATGACAAGTGCAAATGGCGATGTTATTCTTAGTGTTGCCAAAAGTCGAGAGAGTCCTCATCAAACAAGACCTAGCCAATGTCATTCTTCTACACTAGAAAACATGGTGGATTTGTTTCTTCATCGAGATTTCTTTTGCGAACGCAAGAATGTGTCTTGTGAGCTTAGTGGTTGAAGTATGAATTGTCAACATTTGGCGGATGAAATATTCATTTATTAATGTTACTAAATTTCATCTTGGTTTCTCGTGACCGGCTTTCATTCTCTCGACCATTGCCATGTTCTATTGGAAACGGATTGGTGTAGCTCACGCGTGAGTTTTTGAAATGAAGTTTCGGACCTGGTCCACGTATGCTGTTTTCAATATTCAACCTGATGGAAAGAGAGTTCCCTCATCAGATTTTTCTTTTTCTTGCCTCTTCTTTGTATGAGCAATGACTAATGTCAACTTTTAAAGTGAATATTGCCATGGAAGAATCGTATGCAACTAGTGGTAGAAGAGCAAGGTTTCTCGTCAAGAAAAATGAAGTCACTTTGCAAACTAAGAAAGCCCCAGTTCTTTTGCTCCATCACCCTTTTGATTAGGAGTGTGCAACGGGAACCGCCCGAATTGGGAACTATTCGCACCGGACCGCATTGGCCGATTTTGGGCAGTTCTCAAAGAGAGCGGTCCCATTCCCAATTCCCACTTTTGGAACTGGTGGCTAATCAGTCCGATTCCTGATTCCAAGGTGGGAACCGGATTGATCGGATCAGATTGGTTAATTATATATATATATATATATATATATATATAAAATATACATCTTTAAATTTCTTAAGAAACAAACCTTAATTCCTTCTAATTTTTCTCATTTTTCATTTTATTTTTGGCCCAAAACAACAAATTTACCAGTTCCACCGGATCGGTTGGTTGGTCCGGTTCCTAGTCTTGGAATTTGGGAAGCGGTCCTCTTGGTCCGGTTCCCAATTTTTTACCTTGGAATCAGACCGAATTGAGAGGTGGAATCGGGAACGGATCACTTCTACTTTTGACCCGCTAGGTCTCGGTCCTCTCCTTTCTCTTCTCGAATTGCACGTAGAGAGAGAGAGAGAGAGAGAGAGAGAGAGAGAGAGAGAGAGAGAGAGAGTGATTGAATTGGAGCTACTGATTCACTTCATGGGTAAGTTGGGTTTGCTTCGCGAGTCTCGACATTTCCTTTCGTCCTTCCTTCCTTCCATTTGATGCTAATAGAGATTTTATTGAGACTTTAGGCATTATCCAATAGGATATTATTGGCAAAAAATCACTATAATTACTAATATGTTTGTAAGATTTCGGATCACTTTTTTTTAATTATGTTGATTTTTTTAGCGCATTGATGATATTTTGGCTTTAAAAATCATAATAATCACTAGCTTGATCCGTGAGATTTCGGATCAATTTTTTTAATTATTAAGATTTTTCTTGCCTGTTGTAGTTTTTAGGGTTGGAATTATTGTTAATTTAATCCGTGAGACAATGGATTATTTTTTCAATTTATTTGTTGAATATCCTGTGTGGTTTAGATATAATGCTTATTTGGAGATTAGTTGTCTTGAAAAAAAAAACCCAAAAAAATATTTCCTTGCTTGGCGTTTTAATTCTTCTGGTGCAATTTATTTGATTCATCAAGTGTTTAATAATAGTTGAGCATTTGTGTGATCACTCATTGCATGATAGTGATTTAGGTTAAAATCAATCCAAACTACCTAAAATAATGGTACCCAAAGGACATTAGAAAAATCAAGTGTAATCAAGTCCCCGTTTTCAAAATTTCTAATTCGTAGGAGTAAAATAATTATCTTATTATTTTACTTAGGTGTCTAATCGATCTACCAAAAATTAATTAGTGGCGACTCCTAACTAATAATCTTTTGTATGCTAAATATTTGAACCTAAGTTATGAATTAGTATGTATTTGAGAGAGCTCGAGCTAAATTTAGGTTTAGTAATCCATTAGCCAAACTCTAAGTGGTACACCCAGGTCGCAACAAACAAAGTACTCTATTTCTCAAAATGCGATAGTATTATCAAATGCCAACCGCTTCAAGAATTGAAATTTATTTTCCTAAAAAATTCTAACACGTGCATTTTTCCCCGTTTTATCGGGATTTCAAGAATCTGCGCCAACATCTCCATCGACTCCAAAAAATGCAACCGAGAAAAATGATCCCACTTGTTTGCACGCCATTTCGGGGACGACGAATAAAAAACGAAGATGTATCAGTTTGAAACGTGATCTTCACTCATGAATTGTGTCGTTTTCGGGTTTGTGGATAACTATTTTCGAAGAATTTTCTTAGGGCGCGGGTATGTATAATATCATTATTTATGAAACAAGAGTGTGAAACCATACCAAGCAACTTTGACTATTAATTAAATTTGGAATTTAGCGGCATTCACGTGGGGTTGACGTAGGTGTGGACTCTCTTATTAAAGTTGCTGAATATAGAAAAAAGAAATGTGCGAAGCTTGACCTTTATGAAACGTATGGATGATGATGAATTTGCTTGACACTCCTTCTATCTTCTTTTATATAAAATGTATAAATATATATTCTTCTTTATTTTTCAAAAAATATGACATAAATAGTCCATGAACTTTAACTTAATATGTAATGTGATATTTGAATTTCAATCTCATGCCTAATGTTATTCTTAAACTTTAAAACTGTTCAATATGAACTTTGGACTTTTGATATATATTCAATTTAATACTCAATATTGTCGCTAAACTTGAATTAATGAAATGACAATATTAAATATTTTCAAATAGTTTAGGGACCACATTGCAATTGAGATAAAGTTCATGAATCATATTACACGTTAGGCCAAAACTTAAGGACCATTTATATCATTATCCCTTAGTTTCCGTTCCTTCAATGAAAAGCAAAATTCGATTATTGGTAATTTAAAAAACCGCCGTAGGTTTCTGGGCGTTGATTAGGAGGTGGTCGTTCAAAGGAAAGAGTGAGTGAGAGAGACAGAGAGGAGTTTGATTTGATGAGATCACTCGATACTTAGGGAAAAACGACAGTTTAATGAGCTGCCATGGCTATCGGCCACAGTTCTTGTTCTGTCAAAGCTTTTGAAAATTCAGCTTCCGCTAGTGGATTGATGTTTGCTTTGAAAAGTGCCTGACATCTCGCACGGCGATGGAGGACACGTAGGCGAGTCCAAATTGAAGCGGTTGGTCCCGAAAGGATATTATCAGAGATGGTGGGCAGCCATTGACGAAGACTTCAGCTCCCATAGCTACTCAAAACACGCAGAGAGAGAGAGAGAGAGAGAGAGAGAGAGATGGGTAGGTCCTGTGAAGAAGACGACTGAGAAATAATCCTATACAAACTAAGATTCAATTAGTTAAAATTTGCGTAGTTATGTGACATGGTAGATTCCCACTGGCATTTTTAAGACTCACCGGAATATAGTGCCGCCCTATTTAATGAATTCACATAGTAGATAGGTTATCGTATCTGCAATATCACTCCCTTGTAAGCTAATTGTCGGATTGATGACATACTCAAGTTGAATGCTCGACACTTGCAGGGTATTCGATGATTAGGCCCTTGTGAGTCAGATTCGGGTCATTACATATAGATGTTGGATGATTCTTTACCCTTATACGGTGCTTCTCTCGGTTTTTCGATAGGTCTTAATGGTTGATGACAACTTCATTTTCATAAATCGACGATTGAGATTTATCAACATATCGAAAGGAGCACTATATGAGATGCGGAATCCACGTCCACAAAAGGTGTGGAAACTAACGTTGGATAGTTGAATATTCGATGTTTATTGCTCTACAGTTGTACTGGCACATGAATAGAGAGAGGTCCATGTAATGGCGATCAAAAGAAGAGGATTCCAAGGTAGCATTGGCATTAGCATAACCAGCGAGCACATGGAATGAGCAATTATTTAGCAATGTGATTGATTGGTTTGTGGTCAACTCTTGGTAATAATAGCATTAAGCGTTGTGAAATGAGAAAGCTGTCAGCTTTGCAAGTGTCATCCGGCGATTTCACATGCATAGCGCAATATAATTATTTTTCAAATCATAAAAGAAAACCAAGTCAACTTTCAACCTAAGCTATCCATAGTTTACTTAGTTTTCACATTAGATGGGACTTATCACAAGAGAGTGCTGGACCAAGGAAGGTGTTAAAGAAATAAAACAGACATTGCAGATGAATGAAGAAGCTGGTGATAGTAGAAAAGCTGAACCAGAGGAAGTTACTAAGGCAAGGCAAGAGGAAGTTACTGAGGCAGAGGAAGCTGAGGCAGAGGAAGTTCGCAAACTTCTAAATAAAGCTCAAAGTAGAAAAGAAGATGAGCTGGCGATCCATGACATCAAAACCTGAAACACAAAAGCTGATCAAGCTAACTGAAGGAGCTGCACAACTAGAGGAAATGCACGTGTTCCTCATATTAGTCATTATGTTGTAACAGTTCTATAACAGAAGTTGTTAAAACAAGTATTGAGTATAAAAGGATAAGTGAAGGAGAGAAGAGTCGAGAAAATCTGTTCATTGTTTTTCTAACTTCCTCTGTTCATCTTTAAAATTCTCTCTTCCACTTATGTAATTCGATAATAGTTGAAGTCATGTAAAAGATGAACCAGAAGTTTTGAAGAAGAATATCAGAGCTGAGGTATTTCCATTGATTGTTCAGGATCTACAATTCTTTCATACACAGATCATGTTCTATCTTTCATTTCTTCTCAGAAGGCTCCCTGTCTATGTAGATTAAGAGCAAGGGCTCTAATGCACTTATATAAAAGCCACGGAGAAAGACTGATACATTTAATAAATCACAGGATTTCTTGTCGTGTCAGCAGCATCATAAGATTAGTTATTAACGTGATTACAAGGAAAGCATGGCCTCCAACCTACTTCTATGAACAAAGATGGGTGCGTAATCGGTTGGAGAGGAACATTCATTGATTCGGGATAATATTGATTAGCGCGAGCTGATTCATGAACTCGAGGTTTGTCCTAATTTTTTCGCCCTTTTAATATATAGAATCATTGAGCAGTTAGTTTGTTGATGGTGTGATGTTCACGAAAATGAGAGGGGATGAAAGATCGCACTTCAATTGGTTCAATCGCTTCGAAATAGTCAGCGATTTCTTCCCTCGAATGACCTAAAGAAGTATAATCTTATACGTCATGGTCGAGAAAGATGGGTAGAACGTGGTACTAAAATTAGAGATAAGAACAATAAATATTATAAAATTGCCACATAGTTGGATCTTGAAATTATAGATATGTTAAAATATGTCGTAACTAACGTGCAAACAATGATATTATCTATGCTTTAGTGTCTTTTAATAGGGCACACTAAAAACGTTAACAAATATTCTAGTTAGGAATTGAAAAATATTCATGCCTTTTGAAAAATGGATGATGATGATGGTGATGATACGATAACAACAACAACAATATTAATAACAACAATAATAGGGAAAATAATACAAACGGTCCATGAACTTTTAATTTATTCAGTGTGATTCATAATTTTTTTGTAAATGTTCAACTAAATGAAAGCATTTAATATTATCCTTCAATCAATTCAAGTCACAAAAAAACATTGAATATTTTCATATAGTCTAGGAACTAGATTGAAAATTTAACAAAAGTTAAATGATGATATCACATATTAGGTTAAAGTTCAAGGACCATATTGAATAAATAAAAAAATCAGGAATGACATTGTACATTAAGTTATAGTCTACAGATTGATTGTGCAATAATCCATAATTTTTAAAAACAACCCTCATGCTTTTTCCACCCCATTTTTGGCTTTCGACA
The DNA here is from genome assembly GCA_014182555.1 of Eucalyptus erythrocorys. Lineage (NCBI taxonomy): Eukaryota > Viridiplantae > Streptophyta > Magnoliopsida > Myrtales > Myrtaceae > Eucalyptus > Eucalyptus erythrocorys. Next base: position 37,582,498 of record CM024603.1, on the reverse strand, counting down.
CCCTCATACCATCTTGAATTGACCATATTATCCCTTATTAGTCCCACTCTTGATTTAATATTATTACTTACCTTTTTCTATTCTTTATCAATGGCTAGTTGTTTCATGTAATCAAGGCAAATATAATATTCCACAAAATAATGTTTTAGGGAGCATTTTCTTTTGAATTTGCATAATAATAATAATAATAATAATAATAATAATAATAATAATAATAATAATAATAATAATAATAATAATAATAATAATAATAACCAATGTTCAGAAATCTTTGTCATATTTTTATATTTTTTGATGATATCTTTTAGAAAATCGTGTAATGATAGCATGGAAATTAAATAAAAAAGTGAATTATTAGATTTATCGAATAAAATGAAAGTTGAGTGGTTAAAATCACATACTATAATGTAATGACAAATATGAAGTTATAACTAAACCGAATGCATTCATTAAAAACTTGTAAATAATTCTTTTCTATCTTATAGCTTATTTGTGCTTAGGTTTCTATTAGAATAATGGTTTGCTAGTTCAAAATAAAAATAAAAAAATAGAAATATACAACTCATGAATATAATATATAATAATTAGTTGGTTATCTGCCAAATAAACTATTTTTTTAGAAAAGTGGGATGCAGATTGACTAGGATGGAGGCTGACTAGGAAATTCAAATACATGGCTCGGGCCCGTGTAGGGTGAGGCGCCGTAGAATATTGTCTTTTAGGGGTGAGCAGTGGTCTAGGGTCGACTCTATACCAACCTTGGACTGGCCTAACCCTATTAGTCTTTGTCCGGTTTTCAAGGAGAATGGGTCGGTCCCTGGTTTTAAGATTCCTGGACTGGTACTGTGCGGGTTGGTCCTCGGTCCTGAAAGTTTAGGGTCGGTCCAACCTGGACCCACCCTGATAAAATATTATATATTTAATATATAATATATCTTTTTAATGTTTTTCTTATAATAACAAACCCAGCCAACGTTCTTCACTTGAACATGTTGAATAACGGCGTGAATGATGCCGTGAACGATGTGAATAGCGTTGTGAAATGGCTTAAAATGTTCTCAGCCTCTTGTTTTATTTTTCGTCTTTATCCTGTTCATTTTTCACTTAAAAACAAAACTCTCCCTCGTGAGCAAGAGCAACCTTGCCCTATTCGTCGTGCACACTTGCTTGCTCGCCGATCGTCACTCGTGGCTTGTTACTTGTCGCTTGCCATTGGCCACTCGACTTACTCGCCGCTCAATGCTGGCCGTTGGACTCTTGCCTCTCTCGACGCTTGTGTTGCCTATCGTTGGCCGCTTGTCACCGTTGGCCACTTGCCGCTTGCCTCGCTTAATTTCTGTGCTGCTTGCTGCTTAATGGCCCTGCTGCTTACCTCTCTTAGCTAGCCTCGCTCTTTACCCAGTAAATCAGAAGAATATAAAAGCCCCAATTATAAACCCTCTTTGCTCGTGAACTACACTTGCCATTCGTCGCTCGCCTCACGGCTCGCCCTTGTTCGCTCACCTTTGTGAACACAACTCGACTAGTGAGTTTCATTTTTTGCTTGAATTAATGAGTTTTACTTTTTAAGGAATAAAAAAAAATGAAATAAAAAAATTATCGGTTAGTCCCGAGTTAACCCTGGAACCGCACCGAACCCATAGGGTCGGTCCAGTCCTCAATCTTAGACTCGACCGGGTCGGTCCTTGGTTCAAAAAATTGGGGACCAACACTGTGCGGGTTGGTCTTAGGGTTAGGTATCGGACCGGCTCAACTTAGACTATGATCACTCCTATTGTCTTTGCAACTTGCCGAGGAGAGAAGACTCGCCGAGTCCAAACAAGCGTGGAAGTCATTTTCTTACGTCGCAATTTATTTTTATTGTTATTTTATTACATGCCTATCGAAATACCCTCCGATTTTCCCTTTTTTTATTTTTTTTATTTGTCCTATGATGAACCAAAATTATTTCCTGGTCCGAGGTGCAAACTGTGATGACCTGTCCTTAGAGGGAAATTGAATCTTCAAGGATCATGAATTGATGTGTTTTATAATTTATTTATTTATTTATTTGTTTTTTCTTATTTTGGAAGGGTGATAATGATAATAAATGCTCTTTTTTTTTTTTTTTTTGGGGGGGGTTGCACGTTGGACTTATGATATTCCCAAATGGCATGATGCCCCTGCTTTGGGATGTGGTGAATCTTGCCAACCGTGGAGACCAGATTACATATTATTTTGGGTGATTCCGATCTCAAAACTTTGACTATTTGTCCACTTTACGGTATTAATTTTTTTTTTGTCGATTATACTCTATTTCTATTCTAACTCTTATTCTTAGATTTTTACTCTGCCTCCTTGTAGGGTGTGGGAGTCGAAACTCACACTTGAAACTAATTCGTTCCCACCTCAACCCCTCGAGAAGGTGGAGATTCGAACCCCCCATCTCCCCCTTTCATATTGGAATGGTGGCCACTGGGGTAAACCTCAGTGGTTACCACTTTTACGGTAGTCGCACTTTGATCTGTATTTCCATATGTATATTTAGAAATCGATACATAGAATCGCATATGATCTTTTCGTAATCTTTAGAAGATTATATGATTGATGCCTTTTGCGTTCGAATTTGGGAGGGAAGATCATAAATAGATCTTGGAAGTTAACGGTAAGTGTAGGCAAACGGGTTACCTAAGGTCAATTTTTCCCGCTCCTAAAAAAGATGAGAGATCGAAAGCATAAATATGCACGCTACAAGATTCGACTAGTGATTGAAAATAGAAAGGTGCATGGATTAGACACAAGACAAAGGTTTGTTTTCTTTATGGAGTCCAAACAATGTCATAAATAGTCCTATTACCTAAGGTTTCGGCTTGTGTCTTACTTATCTTATCAAGTTAAGATGTTTCACCGGCTTGACATCAAGCAGTTAAAGTGAACTTCATTGTCACAATAGAAGTATTTGGTCGAAATTTGAATTGATTAATCATGAAAGCTTTTCGTTTCATACATTTTATGTGGCGTTCTCACTACACAAACATGTAGGGTTGGCTCTCGAGTATCAAGCTAACTTCTCAATCAATCCAGGTAGAGATGTGCCATCCGGTTCGGGGTCGTGATTCATTGCTTTCCTCGGCTCAGTTCGGTTCTCAAGCGAGACGTAGAATGCCAAGAGGGGAGTGCATTGACAAATTTTCACTAGAGCAGTGATCTTTCAACACATGCATAGGAGATAGGTTCTCGCCAAGCTTTTATTTCTCAATCGAGTGGAGCAAGCAAGTGATCTTTCCACACACGTGTTCGTCTCCTTCCTCTACATCTTCTCTAGGTTGTCGCATGTAGGTAATTTAAGGCAGTCTCATTCCGGCATTGAAGACGCGGCCGTGGCAATGCTGATCGTGGGGTCAAAAGCCAACAAAGCATAAAAAGCACCAATAGGCATAAGAGCCCTACCCAAATACTGTTGGAAAAAGCACCGCCCCTCTCTCTCTCTAGAATTCTCCATATCTCTCTCTATTCCTCCAGTCATTTCTCCCTCTCTCTCCAGACAATTCTTCAACCTTAGCCGCAATTGTTGACTACTTGAAGTCGGCAAGTTGAGAGCCTGAGGGACTCCACTGACTTTGCAGCCTATAAATAGGAGGAAGTGGGTCTTGTGCATGTGAGTAGAGAGGTAGGGTGATAGGGGTCTTGAGTACTAAAGTGGGTGAGTGTGTGAAGTGTACATGGAGTGAGTGGAAGTGTGTAAGGGGTGTGCGCGTGAGAATCGAGTGAAGTGTGCGTGAAGTGTGGGTGTGTGTGTGGTGTAAGTGTTGAGAGATGAAGAGTGATTGTATATGAGTGGGGTCTTTGAAGGTGGTTGTCTAGAGTTTGTTGTGCGTGTATATGAGTGAGTGATGTGAGAGTGGTGTACATGAGTGCAAGAGTTCATTGTACACTTATGATGTGATGCAATTAAGTGTTATTGTAACATTAAGGGAGTGTTTAGTATAATCACGCTTTCGCAAAGTTCAACAAATGGTATCAGAGCAGGTCGTCGGAGGTCGTGCAAAGACAGTGGTTGGGGACCATTGTAAGTGAGCAAGGTTGTTGAGGATCGTTGAGCCAAGGAGCGGAGTACGTCGGAGTTCTGCTAGTGCACAATCCGGGATTGTGAAGTCGGTTGGTCTAGGACCAGACTTGCTTGGTATAGTGCGAGGCATTATACTTAAGTCACGATGGCGGATTTCTCGAGTTCGGGGAACGGCATGGAGAAGCTCAACAACTTCAATTATAATAATTGGAGTACCCGCATGCGGTATTTTTTGCTTGGACAAGATTTATGGGATATTGTTGGCGGCAACAACACCACACCACCCACAAATGATGGTGATTTAAGAAAGTGGAACGTCAAATCAGGTAAGGCTCTTTACGTTCTTGCCGTGACTGTTGAAGATGAATTATTACAGCACATAAAGAGTGCGAAGACCCCGAAGGAGGCCTGGGATAACTTGGCAACGCTGTTTGCGAGGACCATCGATGCCAAGTTACAATGCCTGGAGAATGAGCTCCTCTCAATCTCGCAACAAAGTATGACGGTAAGTCAATACTTTTCTAAAGTTAAATTTATTTATGAAGAAATTTCAAAATTAGATCTTGAGAATGCCATCTCTGAGACAAGAATGAGAAGAATAATAATTCATGGATTAAGGCCGAAATATAATGGTATTGTTACGGCCACTCGTGGATGGGCAAATGAGCCAACTCTAACAGAGTTGGAAAATATATTGGCCAATCAAGAGGCCTTAGATAAACAAATCCCTAAGGTCTCAATTAAGGAGGATGAAAGTGCTCTCTTTAGTAATAAAAGAGGGTTCAAGGGCCAGAATAGAAATAGAGTAGGTGCAAGAGACGGCAAACCATGGAAAAGTCATGGAGATTGGCGAAAGCAACCAAAAGAGAAGGGTTATTAGCCAGGGGGAGCTCGTCAAGATCGTGACGACGACGATGATGAAGACAAGAGCAACAAAAGTCGTAGCAAACAATGCTACGTTTGTGGCAAGGTAGGACATATTGCCAGATTTTGTTGGTACAGGCAGGAAGAAGGAAATGTTAGCACTTCCTGCAAGAAGGAGATTGAAAGTGAAGAAGAATGGGACTTTCAAGCGCCTGTTGCAATGAAGGAACAAGAAGAGCTTGCAACAGCTTGTATAGTCGAGTTGGATAATTCGACAAATTCGATCACGACCCCGAATAAGAGCAAGCCAAGGGAGAACTCGAAGAAGCAACTAACAACGCCAACAAGTAGTTGTGAAAAGAGATTGCAAGAGATGCAGGAGATCATAAAGAAGCTAAAAGTTGAGAAGGCAAAGATGGAGAATATGTTGAAGAAAAGGGATGAGATGATAAGGCAGAAGGATCGAGAGCTCAAGGCAAAAGAAAGGGAGCTAGAGAAGTTCCGATGTGAGTTCAAGAAGCCGCAGAAGCTTCAGGACCTCAAGCCCACTATGACGTTTCGAATTAATCACATCGGAAGAGACAATGAACAAATGAAGAAGAAAAAGAAAGTTTTCTTGGAGAAAAGGAGGCCATCCACACCTTACACCCTGTGTGGCAAGAATCGGTGGAATAAGATCAAGGGGAAGAAATTTTATGAGGAAAAGGACCAAGAGGTCTACATTAAAGTGCTCCGGATGGGATTGAATCGGTTGAAGTACGAAATGAAAGTCACAAATGAGAGGGTTGATCAGATGAGTTACAATCTCAAAATTCTTAGAGGAGATATGTCGAATACGAAGACCGAGTTGAGAGAGAAGAAGGAAAAGGAGACTAAAGGGCAGAATGAATTGGCATTGCAAAAATTCAGGGATCAGAAAACTCAATGGAAAGTCGCAGGAAGAGAAGCAACTGAAGATGGAGCCATAGAGCCATCCACGTATAAGGAAGCTTCGCAATATGCTGAATGGAGGAAGAAAGTTGACGAGTTCAAAAGCAATATCGGCACGGCTACTATATCGAGAGAGAGTAGTCGGTGAGGGGGAGTGTTGGAAAAAGCACCGTCCCTCTCTCTCTCTAGAATTCTCCATATCTCTCTCTATTCCTCCGGTCATTTCTCCCTCTCTCTCCAGACTTTTCTCTCTAGACTTCTCCCTCTCTCTCCAGACAATTCTTCAACCTTAGCCGCAATTGTTGACTACTTGAAGTCGGCAAGTTGAGAGCATGAGGGACTCCACTGACTTTGCAGCCTATAAATAGGAGGAAGTGGGTCTTGTGCATGTGAGTAGAGAGGTAGGGTGATAGGGGTCCTGAGTACTAAAGTGGGTGAGTGTGTGAAGTGTACATGGAGTGAGTGGAAGTGTGTAAGGGGTGTGCGCGTGAGAATCGAGTGAAGTGTGCGTGAAGTGTGGGTGTGTGTGTGGTGTAAGTGTCGAGAGATGAAGAGTGATTGTATATGAGTGGGGTCTTTGAAGGTGGTTGTCTAGAGTTTGTTGTGCGTGTATATGAGTGAGTGATGTGAGAGTGGTGTACATGAGCGCAAGAGTTCATTGTACACTTATGATGCGATGCAATTAAGTGTTATTGTAATATTAAGAGAATGTTTAGTATAATCACGCTTTCGCAAAGTTCAACAAATACATCCCACCAAGTGGTCAAAACACCCCCTCTCCAACTAGGATCGGACTCTAATTTCTCTAGTTGCGCAGGAGCGAACATTCCTCTCATTACTTCGCTTGAGTTTCTAATCGACTCACCCAAAATTGATTAGTGGCGATTCCTTTTTAAAATTAACTTACAAGTAAAAACCTAAACCTTAAGTCATGAGTTGGTGGGCTTGGGAGAGCCCGAGCTAAGCCTAGTAGACCTAGCTGAGCCATTAGCCTTTGTAGGCGCCCATCCCTACTCAGGCGTAAAAAAGAGAGGTCGCAACAATTCTTACACGAGCATTCTCTGATTTCATGTGAATGCAAGAGTTGATTTTAGTCCTTTACATTAATCCACAACACCCTTAGAAACAGCACTACTACGCATATTACATTTACGGTATAAGAAAAAATAATAGAAAGTACCAACAAGCTTAGAACTCCCCTCTCTAGCTCTTAAGGAAAGAGTGTCAGAAAAGTCCAAATTCTATTGTATTTGTGTCATTTAGCTTAAACCTTTTGACATTGTACCAATTCAGTCCTTTCGCCTAATTTTAGATGAATATTGTGGCTGTGAACGTCAGTCAGCTTACATGACATGACTAAATGATGTATGAACTTTTAATGATATTTTAATAATTTTTTAAATTTATTTATTTTTCTTTTTTCTTTCTCTTTCCTTTTTTTTCCCCTTCACTTCCTTCTTCCTCTAGCGTGGCGATCGACCAAAGGCAAGGGCAAGTGAGGGTGAGTCTCACCATATGGCTAGGTGAGGCTTGAGCCCTCGCTAGAGTTCACAAGGGCGACCTTGCACCAGGTCGGCAAGTCTCGCCCTCGCCCAATCCAACAAGGGTCGAGCCCTTTCGAGGGCTAGGGAAGTCTCATGAGTGGCCGACGAGGTCCTCATCGACTGGCAGGAGGAAGAAGGAATGGAAGGAATAAAAGAGGAAAGAGAAAGGAAAAAGAAAAAGAAAAAGGAGAAAATAAGTTTGAAAAAATATTAAAATATTATTAAGTGAAAAGGAACCAACCGTCATCAATCTTTTTTACTTTGGAAAAATCCACTTCAACTCTCACGCTAGTCTTTTGTGGAGGTTTGCCTCTCGATCATTCAAAACGGTAGCATGGCTATTTATCAACTAATCATATTAATAGGGCAGCCATATGCAGAGGTGTGTAGAACTTTGCTAGATGCATGCATAACTTAACGTTTAATTACCGTGACACTCCCCCGGATTTTAATAGGCCAGCCACATGCAAAGTTGTGTAGAACTTTATTAGATGCATGCATAACTTAATGTTTAATTGCTGGAACACTCCTTCGAACTTTGAATCGCAATTTTCAACTACATCTTCCCCCTCATTTGAAATATAAAACTGACCATTCATATCAGCTTTTCTATCCCCTAGGTTCTGGTTTGGGTGTCACCAGAGAGAGAGAGAGAGAGAGAGAGAGAGAGAGATGGACACTCAATTAGCCTCAGCTAAGAGAAGCCATGCCGTTTGTATCCCAGCTCCATACCAAAGCCATATAGGAGCAATGCTAAAACTGGCAAAGCTTCTACATACAAAAGGATTCGACATATCCTTCGTGAACACAGAATACAACCACCGACGCCTACTGAAGTCGAGGGGACCTCGAGCCCTCGATGGCTTCCGTGGCTTTCAGTTCCTGACCATCACCGACGGCCTTCCTCCCTCGGATGCAGACTCAAGCCAAGACCTCATGGCTCTTAGTGATGCTGTCAGAAATAACATGTCTGCTCCATTTTCTGATCTCATCTCCAATCTTAACCACGCTGCATCAAACTCGGATGTTCCTCCAGTCACTTGCATTTTCTCCGACGGAGTCATGTCATTTGCCACCAATGAAGCTGCTCAAGAATTCGGCATCCCTATCATACAGTTGTGGACAATCTCTGCCTGCGGCTTCATGGGATTCAAACAAAAGCGGACTCTTCGGGAAAAGGGCCCCGCTCCATTAAAAGGTACAAGGAAAATATATATATGTTTTTTTTTTTGAAGTGTGGATTATGCGTATGGCTTATGTATGACCACCCAGAATTGGCTCGTTTCCTACCGATCCTACATCACCTGGGTATTTCTTGTGCCCGAGGTCTACCGACCTAAAACTACTTCCTCGTAAAAAAAAAAAAAAAAAAAAAAAAAAAGAGTTTCTTTTGCATAATATGCTATACATGAAAGACTGAGAATATCACGCGTGTTGCAGATACCAGATACTAGTGTGCATGACAAAATTTTTGGAATAGAAATTGATTTCTGGCTAAAAATTGAGAAAGAAGAAGTTAAAAATTTTAACTTTAGATTTTTTTTTCAAATCTATTTCTGGAATAGAAATCTGTTCCAAAAATATAAAAATCAAATTGCGTTACCAAATGGATCTCTGTTCCAAACCTGTTTCGGGAAACAGAGAAATAAAAAAGTAGAAATTTTATCATGCGCGCTCTTAACAAACGGCCATTTGGATACAGTAATTGATCGGATTCCGGGAATGAAGGACATCAGATCATGGGACCTGCTAACCCTCCTTCGTACCAAGGATCCTGATGATATTTTGTCCAGTTTTTTGATAGATGTCGTTGAGAGGGCAAATACAGCCTCAGCAATGATTTTTCTTACCTTTGATAACCTTGAATCAGAAGTGCTTAATGCTTTGTCATCAATGTTTCCTCGCGTCTATGCAATTGGCCCACTCTCGTTACTAGTCAACAAACTGGTTCAGGAAGAGAGCCCCTTGAAGTCTATTGACTGCAATCTGTGGACAGAAGATACAGAGTGTCTCCGATGGCTCGACTCGAAGGAACCAAAGTCAGTTCTGTACGTTAATTTCGGCACCATAGCCGTCTTGACAAGAGAAGAGCTTATTGAGTTTGCGATGGGACTGGCCAACAGCAAACACCCATTCTTGTGGATAATTAGGCCTGACCTCGTAAGTGGAGATTCAGCAGTTCTTCCTCGGGAATTCCTTGAAGAAACAGAAGGAAGGAGTATGTGTACAGATTGGTGTCCACAAGAGGCAGTTCTCAACCACTTGTCCACCGGAGGGTTCTTAACACATTGTGGATGGAACTCTATAATCGAGAGTGTGTCTTCAGGAGTCCCAATGATTTGTTGGCCATCTTTTGGGGACCAGAGGACAAACTGCACTTACGCTTGCAGTAAATGGGAGATTGGTTTGGAGTTATCAGGTGTGGTCAAGAGAGAGGAAGTGGAAAGGCTAGTGAGAGATTTGATGGAAGGAGACAAGGGAAAACAAATGAAGGAAAGAATCACGGAGCGGAAGAAATTAGCACAGGAAGCAACAGAACCAAATGGGTCATCGTCCATAAACTTTGACAGGCTGTTGAATGAACTTCTGACTTAAATACAGCGTCGGACATTTGTTTGTGCAACGCTGCCACCACAGGCAATTCTCTGTTCACAACAGCATTATACTTTGTTGATGGATTACTGTAATGAAATTATATATTTGCATCATGTGTGTTTCAAGAGGTTTGCATGCACTACTTAATTCATCTATCTTATGAACTTGTTCCCGACAAGACGAGCTGTCTTTCCTACACCCATCTTCTCCTCTTCATGCTTAGTCATAACTTCAAAGATATCTTTTGGCATGCTTTTCTCCTGGTGAAATGGATTGTTGTGTATTTCATGGTGAAAGTCAAAGGGTGCCCATGAGACCTGGAAAAAACTGAAGGCTCATACTCATGAGCATTTTCCTGACAATTCTCCCCCTTGGCTCAGTGGACTCGAAATAAGACACTCCTCTTTCTGTGAGACCTTGGATCGACCATCTCAGTAAATAGATGATCAAGCATACTAGGATTTCATGAGAATAATAGGGCCCAGAAAATGCATTAAGAAAATCGGCAGTTTGCATCTTTTGGTCAATGTGGTCGATCAATTGAGAAAATGCAACAATTACGTGTAAAAGAGAATGTGGAAATGAGCATCTTTCTGCTTCCTGAAAATCAGTTTCAAGCACCAACAGGAAAGGCCTGGTGGGGATTGATTGAGACATGACTGCAATAAACATGAGCAGAAGACTTCTCTCCATAGGTCACAAACACACAGAAGCTTCTAGTAATGAGAATTCTAGGATCAATCTGAACCATTCCAGATTTGTCTGGCTTTTCACATTGGATTCACTTTACATTTGTCAACAATGGCTACTAAGTCCTTAAACTAAACCCAAGACAGGCACGACACCCAAAATCAGCAATGATGCATGGACAACTGCGAAAATATCATTTCATATATTCATTTATCCCCCTTCGTCACTCCATCAATCTCGGACAGTTTTCAGAAGAGTACAGCATACGGCAAAAGCATTTTAAAGTTGCACTGTCATAGAGAACGATACAAGTTCCGGCAACCTTAGGACACTTGCTGCAGGTTCTTGATAAGATCTCTATGGATGTACTATTGCCATCCGGGATCTTCGGCCCATTTCAACAAATTATACGATTCCCCAATAACGACTATTTCTATAGAAGGCTGCTTTCAGCTCCAAAGTCGCAACTCTACTATTCATCACCGGAGAATTATGACAAGACAGAAGTTGCCTTTAAAGGAACGTCTAGTAATAAGATTTTCGGACGACACATGGATATCACCTGAGAACGCGTACGAAACTTCATTAAGAAGACTGCCCTTTTCACCATACTGCCCAGGTTCACTGGTTTTAAACAGCTGGCATCGCCTCATGACAGAAATTACTAATAAATATCCATCTACCATTCTTTGAAAAGGAAGCATCCTTTAATCTATTTTAAATTACGCTCATGCCTGTCGTATGTTGATGGACGTTTTCGTCTTGATCCTTCCAAACGGTAGCGTGCTTGTAAACTACTCATAATCATAAGAAGTACGTTTAGCAAGTATGTTTAGTTTACTAGACCAACTAGTCTACATGCAGGGACGCATAGAAACTTAAAAGAAGAAAGCTTATCAATATCGTAACCATTTTGGCTCTGCCTGATTTGCTCAACATCTTCCCCCTCATCTTTATTCATTGAACCAGAGCCACCACAGAGAGAGAGACATGGACAGCCAATCAGCCACAGCTACGAGAACTAGAACGTATGCTGTTTGTGTCCCAGCTCCATACAAAGCCACATAGGAGCGATGCTAAAACTAGCGAAGCTTCTATACACACAAGGTTTCCGCATGTCCTTCGTGAACACCGAGGACATCCATCGACGCTTACTCAAGATGGCCATCCTTTCACTGAAGCAGACTCGAGCCAAGACATTCTTGCTCTTGGAAAAAAGACGCATGACTGAGAATTCATTGCGAACTCAGACACCAATTAAAATGACTACCTGGATTCAGTAATTGACTAGATTCCACGAATGATGAACATCAAATTCTAGACCTGCCCGCTTTCTAAAGTTGGGTGATTCTTCTAAACAAATTTATAAATCAAATGTCTATCCAGAGAAATTGTCTGATCAGTCTTAAATCTAGATGACAAAGTTCAAAATTTTACCAATTAGTCCAAAATCTCTGCATGAAATTCCACTGTAGTTTTTTCTATCAATTTTTGCTGGAAATCGCTAAATATGATCATGTGATCTTCTTACATAGCACACTGCCACACTTGCAATTTTTGGTGAAAAATTGACCATAATGACTATATTAAGTTTTTGGCTCAAATGTTAATGACTAAATTAACATATTCGAAACATTAAGAACTGGATTTTTATCTTGGTTTTAGGATTGATTGAGCAATTTTCCCTAGTCGATGGGCAATACATATAGAAGTAATAATTAAACAAAAAAAAGCGGGTTAAGTAAGAAAAGAAAAAAGAAATGTTTCTAAATAACAAAAACTAGAGTTGGAGCTTAAAACTAGCCGTTAACTTTGAAATAAAATTAGTAACTTACAAAAATGAAACTTGTAAATTTGATATAATAATTGGTAAGATTCTGTCATTGATAAGAAAATTAAATAAATTTCAGTCAACGATTAAAAACTATTTTTTGGTTAGAGATAAGAGAAAATGATTAATTTAGGACGTCAATAGAAAGGATTAATAAAAATGTGCAAAAGATAGGAAAAAGGTTTTTTTTTTTTAATATATCAAAGATAAGAGAAATTGACATTTAAAAAACAAAATATATGTTGGTAGTTGACTTAGTGTTAGATAACTTAATTAGACAAAAGTTGGTAATCTCTCTGATTAAGGTTGGTAAATTCCAAAATGGTATATTTTAATTAATGGATACATAAGGTAAATAAAAGTTGGTACTCAATAGAACAGCTAATAAAACTGAGAAATGTCAAATACCTTCGTAAGCAACTCAAAAAAGATTTCATATTAGTTGGTAAACTAATAAGAGTAAAGCTGTTAAGTAATACAAATAAATGTTGATAAATACATATAAGAGTTGATAAATTTAAGGCGTTTGTGAGAAATTCAGATAAAAGTTGATAAAAAAACAGAAACAGTTGATGAATAAACTAAACATGAACACTTAATTGGCATGCAATTGAATATTGGCAACACAAAATCAATCGGTGATTAAATCGATAAAAAGTTGATAGGTCACTTATATTAGGATTAATAAACTTGTATAATAGCCTACAAGTTTAAGGTGTAGGTAAAAGAAACATAAATAAACATTGATAAAGATGAGAAAAGTTGGTCATCCACAAACTCCTAAAAGGACTTGCTAATTTTATAAAAATATCGTTAAGTTACCAACAAGTCACCCAAAAATTTATCACATAATCTTTTTACGAACGGTTTTTTCGATGCTTATTAGCCTTTTTCAAAATCTACCGGCATGGAAAAAAAATGGGAGTTCATATTTAGCATCGATTAAATCAGAAGCACTAGAGCTAATAGGAAAAAATTGATCTTGAAATGCAATTCATTTTCGATCTCAAAGCGAGTAACGATCACTGCAAACGTGCTCATCATCCAAGTACTTATCAACATATAAAAAAGCTGAAAGAAGCATGACATAGGTCTAAAAGCGGAACCGGATGTTCACGCCAACTTCCTTCTGTATTTTCCTTCAAGCTCGTCGAGCGAGAGAGAGAGAGAGATGCTAACATTCGCCAGCGTGTTCAGATTCATCGGCCGAATCCCAGATCGCTTGCCTCCCCATAAGGCCTTGGAGACGAGGTGATAAGCGCGCTCCAATGGACGGAGGTTATCCCAAGACCGGAAGCGCTTCGGGTCCGAACAAATCTTGTAGCCTTCTTTGCCACACTGGAGCATCCATCCGAGCGTCCCGCCGCTGCAAGACGCCCTCGATACGTCGGAAAGACCTTACAGCACAGTGACATGAATCGCTCACTTGTGTACCTCATACCGCCAGTGAAGCCTTGCGCATGCTAAACATATACGTGCCAGAGGAAATACGTGCAAGTTTGCATGCATACTTTGTAGCATAAGTGTTACTACCTTTGCGACGAATTTGATCCTCATCATATAGTAGGTGATTGTGATAGAAGAGCGATGTTACGTACCATAGTGCACGGGGATTGTGATAGAAGAGTGAAGTTACGTACCGTAGCATGCGGGGATTGCGCAAATCTGCTGAACAACAGCGTTCTCTAACGCAATGGAGCCGTGGTACTTAAATAGGCACGTCCTTGGCCAAGCTCTCCAAGCCACGGTTGTACTTCTTGACCATCGCATTCATCTTCCCCTAAGCACCGGCCCACCGGTGCCCCCAGCAAGAGCGCTCGAGCGGGGACGCGCCCCACGGGGCCCAGCGAAAACACAACGATCCTGCGAGCGTCGAGCTTGTAGATCTCACCGATGAAGCAGGCCACTTCAGCGGGCATGGCCCACATGTACGCATCAGGGCCGAGGGTTAGGACGACGATAGGGACGAAATAGATGAATACTTCGTTTGAGCTGGACTCGAGGAGGAACATCGATCGGCAGACCAATTCCTCATCCACTTCGCTTTGCTTGACTAGGGCCCAGAACTGTCGAAGCTGATCCTGGATCGGAGTCACTCCCTGTTGCAAAATCGACATTTCGCTTGTCAGGATAGGAATTTTTGTATCAAGGAGAATCGATTTCATGAGATCACAATAATGAACTGGAAAATATATGCTTATAGATAGAATTTAACAGATGAAATCTGGGCATGTTTTCTTTACAAATGTCCAACGCCACTCCCAGCACTAGAAAAGTTGATACCGTTTGACGGACGGTTCCTCTCACTCCCATTGATTACTGCAGTTTTTGCCTCCATGTATGGTTTCTGAAATTCCATGCCCAGATATTGAGCTGCCATGCCATGTCTTTGTTTTTTTGTTTTTTTGTTTTTTTTCAATTGATCGAGAAATTACTCATAGAAGGACAACATTGCAAAGTCGTTATTCGAGTTAGCGAACTCACAGATGAAGTCAGCGATTGTTCTTCCATCGGTGAACCTCCCCGTCGGGCAATGGAAGAAGCTCGACCAGTAGGGCGGAAAATTGGCCTAGGCCGTGTAGTTCCTGTTGATGTGGTTGTTCCCCACTTTGAAGATCGAGTCCCCAAACATGAAGATCAAGGGCACACTGTGCAACGAGGCCGCGGAGCGCGATGAGACAAGGAGGAACAACGTGCCGGCTCACCATGTTTTTTGAAATTTGTCTCTGCAGCGATCTCACTGAGGCATGAGCAAAGTTGCGTTTAGAAGAGCGCCCGTGAACAAAACAGACCTTTGTCAAAAAAGAAAAAGAAGATGTTGGATGCAAATTATGCAACTTCAAGATCCCCATAACTAGAATAAAAACATGCATAATTAAGTAGAAAGATTAATGCACCTGTTTTAGGATCCATCGGAAGCGGAAACACATGGCCCCTAGCCTTCACTCAAGGTTATACAGTACCTTGAGACTTTATCAATATGTATTCAACATAACAACAACATATTCAAATATATTTTATTGAATGCAAAAGTTAATATATATCAAACTGTTACTAAAAGTAACGAACATAGATGTGAACTTTATTAGAGTAAAGCTAAAATAGCTCCCATTAAATAACAGTATCCCAAGATACTTCTAAGCTCATGTTAATGATATGTCGCTTAAATATACATAGGCGTAGGGCTTTAATTAGTGGATCCGCAATCATATCATCTATGAAAATATGTTATATTATTACGTCATGTTTTTGTACTGATTCTTTATGATAAAAAATATTTGATCACCATATATCTAGACCCTTTGAGACCTTTGTTATTAAATAATATTACAAATTTATTGTATTAATACAACAATATGGGTCTATCCATAAAATTAAAAACGGTCAATTCCTTCATGAGATTCTGGAGCCTAATAGCCCAAGTAACAACCTAAAAGAACGTTTTAAACTCTACTTCCATGATAGAAGAAGACATAGGTACGAGAAAAATAAATTTCCTCCGACTAATCTCGTAGTATATAGAGAAAAATAAATTTCCTTTGGCTGCCATGTTCACTCTAAAGGAATATTTAAAAATACTAGAAAGAAACATTTATTTTTTAATATCTATCAACTGTCCACCCTTCTTTCAGAATGAAAACTTTATCGTCTTTTATGGCATCTTTTTACAGTGCAGTCAGTTGGTAAACTACTTTTCAAGTGCTCATGAATGAAACGCTTCATGGACAGTAAGCAAATTCTATTACTCTTTTTTCAAGCAACAAATCATATGTCCACAACATAAAATTTGTAACAATAAAAACCTCAATAACAGTGGAGTTATTGATTACAGAAAATGTGACTGAAAAACAAGCTATGTATATAATTAGCATTATGTGAGCACTGTGTAACTTGATGTACAAGTACACATCCAGAGAGTTACACGTATAATCATATAATCACATTTGGACAAAATACATGACATGCAGTTGTACGCTCTCAATATGATAGTGGCTATGTGAATATATTCCAATCTTTGTAAATTCATCACCTTTAGACATATAAACCACTAGAATTAGTCACTCCTCCACTACACCATTATGTATCCCTCCATGAATTAATATACAATGAGTATGACTATGCATTAGATCAGGAGACATCCTAATCAATATACGAGATCGAAATTTCTCAAACTCAATCCAGTGTGCCATTTTGGCGGTCACAACTCATTTGAATTCGTGAAACTCTCTCATACCAGGGATATAAAATTAACATCTCACATATACCATATATGTGTGATTTTAACTTTAGTAATAGGGGCACATATCACTGAAATCACATATCATATTAATTACACTACTTTTTTCATTAATAAAATTAAACTTTATTGTATATTATTAATGAATAACACTTTTATAATGTTTAATTGATAACATATCAGTAACCCAATACTTCTATTTCCATAATCATAGAAAATTACAAGAAAAATACATAAAAATACACTTAAAATACACGTATATAGGATTTCGTATGCGTTTTCACATCCATAAAATCATCAAATATGTAAAATAAATATACCACAAGATAGAAAATAATCATACGAGTCCAATGCTGCCAGCCATGCGCCGAATGGAGGCTCCACTCACCCGCACGTGCCGCCTAAGTGCGCGGTTCGTGGACCTCACGTGGGGGCGTTGAGGCCGGTCAAAAACCGGTTCGACCGGTGGCAATTCGATCGGTTCCCAATCTGACCGTTTGGTCTAGTCGCTCGGTCCAACCGGTTGACCGATTCAGTCAATGGTCACCGGGTCAGGTTGGGTCAATGGGTAGGGTCATGTCAGTCACCAATCGGGTCGGGTCGGGTTGGGTCGGTCGTCAATCAGGTCGTGTTGGGTCGGGTCGGGTCGAGTTGGTCGGTCGCCGATCGGGTTGGGTCGGGTCACTGACGTCATCGCGACGTCAGCGCCCCACGTGCGGCGCACACGCAAGGGTTAGGTCAGGCCCCGAGTCGTTGACGTCATCGTGACGTCAGTGCTCGCATGCGTGGGCCGCGCCCCGCACGTGGGTAGGTGTGAAGGCGTGTGGGGCGCACCTTCGATGCGCAGGTGGCGCGTGGCTGCGCGTGGGGCGCGTGCGGCCTCCCTCGACGATGCGCCGCCCACGGATTTGCTTGTCTTGTCAAGCCCAGTTTGAATTTGTGATTTAATTTTTTTTTATTGAACAAAAAATCACGAAAATTACAAATTAGGGCAAAAATTTTATGCATTCAAGTTCTAGAAGTATGGTGGCTCTGATATCACATGTTGGATGCAAATTATGCAACTCCAATATCTCCATAATTAGAACAAGAATATGCATAATTAAGTAGAAAGATTAATGCACCTGTTTTGGAATTCATCGTTCTTGAAGCGGAAGTAGAAACACAATGTTTTTTGCTCTAATCATTCTCCTCTATTGCCCTTCATATCACTGACTCAATGAGGCGGCTCCCCTCCCTGTTTAGTATTAGGTAAATGCTCCTTATGTGATGATACATGAGAAAATTAGGGTTAGAGGAGAGACTTGAACACTATTTATAGAGTTTCTAGCTAGGTCTTCTTATTACGGATTAGGCTTAACTCAGCCCACACTAGCCAGCCCCATATTAGACTAATTAAGAAACCTTCTATCTTACCTTAGACCAAATTCCGTAAAGCGGTAAATTACAACGTTAATTAATGTAGTCCACATATTAGAAAAACTCTTACAGAAGAGAGACACCTAAAAGTGATGTGTGTGCATTAGCTATCAAGGTTGCCTCTTAGGTTGCAGTTTCTTTCTGTTTCCATGCTTTTCTTGGACACAAAAACAATATCGGCCAAGATACTATTAAGACCTGATTCTATCATATCAAATCAATCACATGCCAAGATACGATTGGATATGACACTGATTATTTGTCACAAAATAATGGCAATTTTTTTTTTTAAATTTTGAATCTTATAATGTGATTGATTTTGTTGATCGAATCATCCATTTTTAAAGTTGTCTCATACTTATCTTTTTTTTTTTTTAACACGTTATGAGATTTTTATCTCATGTGATAAGACACTCTCTCTCTACTCAAGATCTCACCTGATGCTCGCCAGAACACTGCAAGACCTCATCTATGTCCAAATATGGTTGTCGGTACTTGCCCCCTCTCACATTTTCTCTAGATTCCTTTTCTTTTCTTTTTTATTGAAAATTTGAATGTGCATAAATGTATGATTTTTGGTATCAATGATGAATTTTGATTAGTAATGTGTGCAAGTATATGATATAATTTGTAAAGGATGGATGGGGAACAAGCTAGAATAATTGGACGATATAAGTCATATGATATAGTTAAAATAGTTTAATTAGATGAATAAACTAGTTCGAATTGAGGAGTGTTGATGGACGAGCTAGTCGTATCAGATCATCATATGTTGAAAAATAATTGCATATGACATTGACAGTTCATCATAAAATAGTAAAAAAATTTTAAGATACAATTTGGTATATTCAATCCTACACCATGATTAATTATGTTCATTGAATTATTTATTTTGAGAATTATCTTTTTGCCATATCTTGGGAATTTGAGACCCCACTCTCTCCCTCACCTCAAGATTTCTCGAGAGTCACCCGACCCTTTCCTTAATCATGACAAGACCCCGTCTATGTCCAGGTAGGGTTGCTACAATTGCCCCCTTTCCCCATTTTCCCCTAGTTCGCCTTTTCTTTTTTTTAAATGATTTTCCGATGCGGGCCACGTCAGATCATTCCTCAAATTTTTTGCCACGTCAGCAAGGTCACATTAGCAATTTAGTAATTTTTACCACTTCTTTGGTGGGAAAGGATTTAATTGCACAAATCGAAGAAGATAAAGGATTGGGCTGCACGACGGAAAAAACTCGGAGGACTAAATTGCAACAAGCAGCGAAAATCTTCAGAGCGCGATAAATATACTAGGAGTATGCATGATCCGGGCGGACAGTTCCTAACCTAGAACTAGGAACCATCCGTTAAAGACCGGTTCTGAAAAATTGGAACCAGAATCCACCAGTTTGTTGCATGGATCCACCTGGGAACCGATCGTCGGTCCGGTTCGGTTCCTGGGTGGATCCATGGAACCGATCTTGACTCGAAACAATTTTAATTTTCAACATAGAACGATTACATGACATCAAAGCAAGCAAAAGAAAGAAAAGCCAAATTTAAGTACGTGGAACAACCTCATCAAGTAGAGTAAATTAAACAAGTTTACACTTTACAATGACGCAACAATCGCAACAAGATTCTTTAGAAAAAAAAAAAACAATCGCAATAAGATTCGCCTTAAACTTCACGACTTATAAAGCTTGTGAACCCCAAGTTTTGAGCTCTGAAGTTCCAATTTCCAATCTCCTAAAAGTAAAACAATAATTAATAGATGATTGCTCAACATTAGTACTAATTGAACTCAAACAATTATTAAAAATCTCACCACATATATTCCTCCCACTTCAACTTGTAAACTCTATGGACCGTCAATCTCCTTGTTATTCTTCTTGTTAATATGATCAATATCTAACAAAAAGAAGATATTAAATAAAGTATTCAGTTAGTAATTTTTTTTAATATTAAAAATTGATGGATTTTGATTTTCTTTTCTTTTGTTGGGCCTAATTTGGCCTGATGGGCCCAAAGGCTCGGCCCATGGGTTTAGGGCCCATGGAAGAAAATAGTATAAAAGGAAAAGAAAAAAGGGTGAAACATGACGACGATTTTTTGTTTTTTTCTCTGGACGTGTACGTATCTCCCTCCGTTTTTCACCAACGACATTTTCTCCCCTTTGAAGAACAGTGACCGCTCCCTTCCTCGAATTGCAACGCCGGGTGTTTAGTCTGTGGAAATAAGGTGCGTTCGTCCCTGTGATGCACTTTTGATCGGTGATTCATGATTGGGTGTTGAAATCTCCTTCCGCTGCGTTTCTCCTCTTTTTTTGGGATCTTTTCGTGTCGAAATGATCGTTTTGGGAATCCTGTTTCCCAAATCCAAACCCTTCATTGGTATCAGAGCCATCTCAATCATGTTTCCCTTTCTTTATTTGAGTTTATAATCGAGTTTTACATGCCTGTTTTTGTTTAACATGATTAATGATCAAATTAAGAGAAATTCACCCCGACGCGGTTCTGTTTCCCATATTTTTTTGGTTTTCCGTACATCGTTTCATAATTCTGGTTGTTTGGGGTTGTAGTACTCGTCGAGACGAGAATTTGGAGTGGTCACACGTCGCCGGAAGCCGCCGGACGCGCCGCCACGCGTAGCCGATGCGTTCGGCTCCGTCGGCGCGTGCAATGCACGCACCAAGACGGTTCCCAGGTGCGTGCGCCGCACGCGCGCGCGGTTGAAACCGCAGGCGCATGCGATGCATGCGCGCGGTAACCGCACCCGCGCGCGGCAACTGCCCACGCGTGCAAGGCATGCGCCGGATGACGTCACCGTGACGTCAGCCGGCGGTTGCCCGCACACGCGTTGGGCTTGTGCCGGTCGGTCCGCCTAACCGACCTAACCGGTCCAATCGGTCCCTCGGCCCGACCGGCGATCGGCCCGACCGGCCGGTCCGACCAGCCGGCCCGACCGGCGACCCGACCCGTTGACCGTTGACCGAGACCGTTGACCGTTGACTTGACTGTTGACCGCAAAAAAAAAAAAAGGAATGTGTTTCTTTTTCAGTTATGCCTATGTGGGTTATAAGAAGTCCATTTCTATTCTGCATTTGTTGCATGAATCATGGAAAATTATGTGTTTTCCCTTGTATTCATTGTGAATACAGAGTGATTCATTTTCATGTTCTGCATTTGTTGCAGGAACTATGATGCGCTATGCACGGATACCGCATTCCCGAGAACGGACAAAGAACGTGCTAGACGAAAAGGCGATAACGAGTTAGCTAATTATCGATGGCATAACGGTGATTTAGTATCACATGTGATCAGGGTCAATCAGATGATACAGGAAATCATCTGGAATGGTTACCTTATGCCGGATTTTGAGAAGGTGTCGACCTTCAAGAACACTCTTCCACCTGAATGGCAAGCAGTGTTAGATTGGCTATGGGAGGTCAACGTGGTCTTGGATTATAGGAGGCTGGTAGAAGCTTTTGTGAGAGAGTACTATAGGATTGAGCTAATCAAAACTTCAACCCTTAGTATGAGTGCTACGTGGCGCAAAATGAATGCGCCTTGGCGGCATGAGAGCTCTCCAAAAGTTTTTCCATGGTTGGCAAATGTGCCTTCAGTTTTCTTAAATTTTTTGACTGATAGATTAGCAGGGACTTTTCCTATTTATTTCTTAAATTAGTTTGAGATGTTTTGGGTATATATATATATATATATATATATATATATGTATGTATGTATATATATGTATATATATGTATGTATATGTATGTATATATATGTATGTATATATATATACATACATATATATACATACATATACATACATATATATACATATATATATATCTCTTTCCATGTTGATATTTTTCCTTTGTATAAATATATTACTTAGTGTAATGGATATGCTGTATTATGTGAAAGCGTTATCATATTATTGAATGTTAGATATTTTATGCTTTCTGTTATTGCTAATTGATGTGGGTAGTTCATGGAAGTTTTTGTAACTTCATAGAATTTATTTTGCATAAGACAATTATATTAATGATAGTTTTAAGTCAGGATTTTTGGAGGATGATTGGAAACATAGTGACCTTTTGATTCTGAAACCTTACTTAAAATTATTCATTAATATGATGGGTCTATGCGAAGTGGATGCATAAATGATAGGCATTAATTATTCGTGCATATGTCTGATGTGTTCAGATCAATGGTTTCAGCAAGTAAGAAAGTAATTGCTGATTTGAACGGCAACAATTGTGAAATATTGAATATGAAGATTCAATATGTGCTGGAAAAGCCGAAGCACTAGAAGCTCTTGACCATGTTATGGAAGATCTTGAGGATGCTGTAAGCCACCTTGAGCTAGTGGAGGACCACCTAACGGCATTTGAGCTGAAAGCAGATATTTGCAATGCTGGTTCTAGCTCAGAAAGGGCTTTGAGCTCTAAGCGCAAGCGTATTGATTCGTTCAATATGTGGTCATGCAAATGATCAAGTCCTCCTTGTAAGAAACCAAGAGTTAACCAACACAAGAGAGGAAAATGTCCTCAAGTGAAGAAAAAGTCAAGGGTAAGGTGTTACAATTGTGACAAGAAGGGTCACTATGCTCGCAACTGCCGTGAGCCGAAAAAGGTAAACACCTCTTGTATATTTGAGAACTTTGCTTATGTGTCAAGTTCTGTATTGTTGGCTGAATCAAATCCTTTGTGGACTGTTGATTCAGGAGCAACAAACCATGTAGCAAAGGATAGAGGATCCTTTGTGGAATTCCGACGAATACCAACTGGAACTAAGTGGATCTATGTGGGAAACGACTCCAGAGCTGAAGTAAAAGGAATTGGCACCTGCCAACTGAACATGCGTAGTGGACGCACTTTGATCATACATGATGTAATGTATGCTCCGGAGATTCGTCGGAATCTAGTGTCTGTTTTAGTGTTGGTCAAACTACGTTTTAATATAAACTTCCATAATAGAGATGTGGATTTGTTTTTGGAAACAAATTTCTATGGTCGTGGCTATTTTCTGGATGGTTTTATTGTTTAAGACATTGACTATGTTAACGCAAATGTTTGTTATTCCCTTATCACGTCTCCTAATTCATATGACAATGATGTGAATGTGTGGCATGCTAGACTTGGTCATATTGGCCAACAACGAATGAATAGACTAGCCAAAGAGGGCTTGTTGGGCAATATTGAAAAGTCGATTTGCCCATATGTGAGCATTGCCTAGCAGGGAAAACAACAAGGAAACCATTTGGAAAAGGTAAAAGAGCTGAATTTCCTCAGCATTTAATCCATTCGACATCGTGGTCCAATGAATGTGAGAGGAAGGCATGGGGCTGTTTATTTCATCACTTTTATAGATGATTATACTCGATTCGGATATGTCTATTTGATTTCTCATAAATCTGAAGCATTAAGTTGTTTCAAAAGGTTTATGGCCTTGGTAGAGAATCAATTAGACAGGAAAATAAAAGCATTAAGATCGATCGAGGTCGAGAATATTTATCTGATGAGTTCAGAAAATTATGTGATGAAAAAGGAATAGAAAGACGGTTGTCTATTCTATATACTCCTCAACAAAATGACATTGAAGAGAGAAGAAACAGAACCCTACTGGAAATGGTTAGGTCCATGATGGCGCATGCTAACCTACCTATCACTTTTTGTAGTGATGCCTGGTTAACTGCTGCCTATATGCTTAACCGGGTGCCTTCCAAATCAGTTACTTCCACTCCATATGAGTTATGGACAGGTAGAAAACCGGACCTAGGTTTTCTTAAGCCATGAGGTTATGCTGCCTATACCCATGAGCCCTCTCACAAATTTGGGAAATTGGGTCCCAGAGGAAAGAAGAGTATTTTCATAAGATACTCTGAAAACTCAAAAGGATATGTGTTCCTAGGTGAGTAGGAAAGTGGGAGTGTAACTGAATTTGAATCACGAGATGTCACATTCTTAGAGGATGAGTTTCCTAAGAAGGGCGAAATAGGTGAAGATTACTCCCTATTTGAAACCATGGATCAAGATTATGATATTAGTGGAGTTCGTTCAAGTGGGAGTAATGTGAGAAGTGATGAATTGCATACAACTAATTCTCAATTACAACCACATGATGATACGACATCATCATTATCTGATCCTAGTGGGAGCATAATGGGAAATGATGTGCTAAGTGTACTATCTCCTATACGGCGAACAAGTCGCAAAAGTATTCCCCGTCGACGTTTTGACATTGAAGGGGAAACTTTTATGATTGCCCCACAAGATGAGGATGAGCCAAGAAATATATATGAGGCTCTAAGTTGCCCTAGTAAAGAAAAATGGATGGATGCAATGGGAGAGGAAATGGAGTCAATGAAGTCAAACCATGTTTGGGAACTGGTTGATCTTCCAAAGGGACGCAAAGCTATTGGGAACAAGTGGGTTCTCAAAATAAAGCGTAAAAGCTGATGGCTCGATAGAATGATATAAAGCTCGCCTTGTGGCGAAAGGCTATAATCAACAGGAAGGAATTGATTATGAGGAAACATTTTCCCCTGTTGTGAGATTCACCTCAATTCGCATTATTCTGGCAATAGTGGCAAGTATGGATCTTGAATTACATCAAATGGATGTAAAGACTGCTTTTCTCAATGGAGAATTAGATGAGGAAATATATATGGAATAACCTGTTGGTTTCATTACGAAAGGCCAAGAAGGAAAGGTATGTCGACTTTTGAAATCGATATATGGCCTTAAGCAGTCGTCAAGACAATGGTATATACGTTTTCATAATGCTATGATGGCATATAATTTTACAATGATTGATGAGGATCATTGTGTATATATCAAAAGATCCAAAGATCAATTAGTGATCATATCATTATATGTTGATGATATACTAATTGCCGGAAGTAATATGGAGTTAGTTAATACCATCAAAAGTTGGTTATCTTCTAATTTTGAGATGAAAGATATGGGTGAGGCTGCATACATACTTGGAGTTAAGATTTCAAGAGATCGTTCGAAGAGATCATTATCTCTTTCGCAAGAAACATATATAAGTAAAGTTCTTGAATGATTTCGTATGCAAGATTGTAAACCCATAGACACTCCTATTGCAAAAGGTGAAGGATTGAGTCATAGACTGTGTCTAAGGACTCCACAAGAGAAGGAACAAATGAAGCATGTTCCTTATGCTAGTGCTGTTGGGAGCTTGATGTACGCTATGTTGTGTACAAGACCCGACATATGCTTTGCAGTTGGAATGGTGAGTAGATACCAATCCAATCCAGGTCAAGCACATTGGAAAGCCGTTAAGAGAATACTGAGGTATCTAAAGAGAACTGCTGATTATATACTGAGTTATCAAGGAAAGGATCTGCGACTCGAAGGCTATTTAGACACAAGTTGAGGAGGAGAATTAGATGAAAGGAAATCTACCTCTATTTTTGTTTTTGTTTCTGAATAATGGCGCCATGTGTTGGTGCGGCAAGAAACAAACGTGTATAGCCTTGTCCACGATGGAAGCTAAGTTCGTGGCATTATCAGCAGTGGTACAAGAAGCAGTTTGGCTTAAGAGATTTTTGGATCATTTAGGTGTTATTGAGAAAGCTGCAAATCCATTATTGGTTAATTGTGATAGCCAAGCAGCTATAGCGTACACCAAAGATCCAAAGTATTATGGCAAGACCAAACATATAGATACCAAGTATAACTTTGTCAAAGATATAGTTGCACGAAAGGATGTGAACTTACAGTACATATTTACGCATAGAATGGTTGCAGATCCTATGACAAAGCCAATACCTAGAGATGTGTTTTTGTGGTCATGAGAAATCTCTAGGATTGCGTAGAGTCTGATGTACTGGATATTTTAATTTCCCTGAGTTGTTCACATTTATGAAATTGTGTTTTTTCATCATTAATGTCTATGAATCTTTGTTCGATCTTTATGCATCTTAATGCTCAGTGCATTATATTGAGTTGAGAAAGTATGTCGGACAGATAAGAGATTAGCCCACTCACACGGGTAATCGCCTCTATTTACTGTGTGATAAATAGAGATGAGACGGTTTTTAAGCTTATTATCTAGGTGATAATTGAGAGCTCAAGCTTAAAATATATATGTCGCCTTAACTAAGTGTTAAGATGAGGACATGATAAATACTATGTCCGAAAGTAAAATAACCCACATATTTTACTTTATCTGTCTAATATGTCAGATGTGAGTTCTTATGAATTAAGTGAATGAGTAGATACGTGAACTCAAGTTAGACATTGGGTATGTCTGAACGATCATCTATACGGTATTGAAGGAATAGACATACGCTTCATGGGAAAGGAGTTAATACTGTAATACGCATTTCATACTGCGTATGCATGAGACGACCAATAAGAGTGGCAAAAGTTTTGATCTCAACTTTTATGCCGTGTGAGACTCTTGAGGGAAATGAGTTCCTCAATTTTAGTCCCCTCGGGACTCTTACTTATTCTCAAGATTTCTATTTAGTGTTTGCTATCTTAGGATGTTGCCAATGGTCATGAGTTGATTCGATCTAATGGGACATTTCTAGAAAAGCAAGCTGGACCGAAATTGAGAGTTTGAAGATCGAATTTGGAGAATCACATTGTAGTTTTGTATTCACTGGTCGACCAATCATGACTGTCTTTGGGATAATCATAATTATGAATGCAATATATATCATTGTTAAAAAGAGATCAAGAGAGATATAAATGTGATCGATCGATCTAGGGTACTGCATACTAAATCTACTCAGAGTGTGACGCCCATTATGAGCTGCTATATATTCCTAATAGATGTATGGCAACGAGCTCTCAAAGTATGCCGGTCGCACGGACTATTCATCAGTATGAATGTTGCAATGAGGGAAAAGGGACTGCATTCGGCCCACCATGACGAGTGGGAGATGCATATAATGGATTCTTCTTTGATGAGCCAGAGTAAGGCTTGTCCGCCCATGTTGGTTTTGGTCCACCATGTGCGAGTGGGAGATGATGGATTTTGATTTTCTTTTCTTTTGTTGGGCCTAATTTGGCCTGATGGGCCCAAAGGCTCGGCCCATGGGTTTAGGGCCCATGGAAGAAAATAGTATAAAAGGAAAAGAAAAAAGGGTGAAACGTGACGACGATTTTTTGTTTTTTTCTCTGGACGTGTACGTATCTCCCTCCGTTTTTCACCAACGATGTTTTCTCCCCTTTGAAGAACAGTGACCGCTCCCTTCCTCGAATTGCAACGCCGGGTGTTTAGTCTGTGGAAATAAGGTGCGTTCGTCCCTGTGATGCACTTTTGATCGGTGATTCGTGATTGGGTGTTGAAATCTCCTTCCGCTGCGTTTCTCCTCTTTTTTTGGGATCGTTTTTGTGTCGAAACGATCGTTTTGGGAATCCTGTTTCCCGAATCCAAACCCTTCAAAAATTAATCGGTCCGGTCCAGATGGGCGGGCAGACGGATCCGCCCATGGAACTGGGAACTCGGACCGGTACCCACCGATTCCCATAAATTGGAACCGGGAACCAGACCGGTTCCCTCAAGAACCGCCAGTTCTGGGCGGTTCTGATCCAGTAGCGGGCGATCCAGGCGGATTTTGATTCTTTTGCACACCCCTAAAACAGACGCAAGCAAACGAAGCCGTTTCAGGCGGTTGCTCTCTCCTCGATTCCTCTGGTGTCGTCTTCAAGCGCTCCGTCCATCCCTCGCGACTTCGATCGACCGCGATTCATCCGCGCCGGCGACCGGAATGAGAAGTCAACCCGAAGTGAGCTTGCTCGCCGCCGCAGCAGAGGCCACAGAGGACCTCTACCGCATCCGGGACACCTACTTCCCCTCGAATCCGGAGGACAGGCTCTCGAGGCTGCGCAACGAATCGAGCTCAGTGCTGAAGCTCCTCGACTCCATCCCTCCCGGTAACTTCTCTCGATTCAATGGTCGGGAAGCTTCGTCGATGATCCCTTTTGTGATCTTCGGATCGGATGGTGTTGAGAGGCTGAGAGCCCGTCGTTTGGTTGATCCGGTAGTTCGTGGAAACTTCGGGAGAGGTGGAATTAGTTGATGTTGAAGTCTCGCGCGGCGATAGTTGTTGGCGAGGGTTTTGTTTTAAGTGGGCGAACGCGAATATTGCGTTGTGCATTACGGGATATCTGGGACTATACGTTTTTTTTCTTTTTTTTTTTTTTTGGGGGGTGTTGGTGTGGGGAAGATTTGATCCGTGTTTGCTCTTGTGCATTTCGTGTGATACCAGTGAAAAGGAGCTTTCTTGTGCTTCTGTGCCCTGGTATAGTCGGTAATAGAAAGACACGTCAGTTTCATGCGTCTGCGTCTTCGTCTGTGTATCTTTTTTAGTTGAAAGTTTTGAAAAGTACGCTTTTTGACTGCTTTACTTATCTTCTTTGACATGGCAATTGTTCCGTTGTGGCTGGAGCTAGTGGAAAACGGAGTGTGGGTTTGTTAAGAAAATGAGAGCAATGAAAAGAATGGTGGTTCTCGTCCATCTCATTGAATTATGGCTAGTGGTGGGATGGGAGTAAAGATGCTTCAAATAGCTGATATTTCAGTCTTTACAGACATTCGCATTTGGTTATCTTAGTGATGCTCAGGAATGAGTATGTTTGGTCTGAGTAGCATAGGTAAATGACTTTGTTAAAAGGGGTGGCACCCCTTCGTTGCTGTTATGATGATTCTTCGTGTTATAACCAGTAATAAACTGAAAATAATACAGTTGGGCTTTTCTCTTTAGACAGTGTGAAAATAATTTTCTGGTTTATCAATGCCGTGTTCGCTTCTCTCTGTGTTGGGCAGAAAAGACGAAATCGCCTCTACAACGGGCAACATATGAATATCAAAGAGGGAAGATATTGGATGTATTTCCTGATTATAAGAAAGAAGCAGAAGAACATCTCTCAAAAGCTGTGAGCACGGAATTCCTGTTTTGCTGTTTCATGTGTTTTCTTCTTTACCTTGGTGTTGGATTTTGTGAAAACAAAACCTTTTGGGTCCAGGTTAAGTTGAAGCCATCTCTTGCAGATGCTTGGTTATGCTTAGGTAACTGCATTTGGAAGAAGGGAGACCTACCTTCAGCAAAAAATTGCTTCAATCTCGCATTAAGCAAGGTTCTTTGTATCTCCTTTCGTACTCGAAGTGTTAAATGATAACCATCTGGCCCGCTTGTCGGGGTCAATGTCTATGAGTGAAATTTTTGGTGGTTTGGCATCATGAAAGATGGCCGGTTTCCCGAAAAATCGGGCCAGATGGCCAAGAACAAGAAGGGGATTGCATTGAGCAATGCCGGCATTGATGATCCTGAGGATGTGAAAGATAGAAAGTGACAAGGATCAAGTGAAGGTGACGAACCCACCTTCCTTCCTTCTTCTCCTTAAAAGTTTTTCGTGCTTGCATTTTGTCTGAACACGAGTTGCTTAATGTACCCGAGTCTTCTCTTCCTGGTTCGTCTGTGCTTTTGTTTTTTGACCTCAAAGATTTCGATCAGCAGATGCTCTTAATCACGTTCTAAAATTCCATC
This sequence comes from Eucalyptus erythrocorys, assembly GCA_014182555.1. NCBI lineage: Eukaryota > Viridiplantae > Streptophyta > Magnoliopsida > Myrtales > Myrtaceae > Eucalyptus > Eucalyptus erythrocorys. Next base: position 37,552,821 of record CM024603.1, on the reverse strand, counting down.
TGATCCAGTGATTTTAATAAATTCAATAGTAGTCGATTGAATCAATTGTTAAAATGATAAGTATAACTGAATTTTGGCCAAAACACGGTAAATTTGCAAAAGAAAAACATTGTGGATAAGTTATGAAATTTGAATCCCTTCATCAGTTAAGAGTGCATTTGGTAACGTTTCTGTTAAAAAATTGTTACCAAAAAACTATTTCTGTTCCGATAAATAATTTTTGAATAAAAGAAACGTTTGATAATTGCACAAAATTTGTGTTCATGGAGTAAAAAAAGAATAGAAACACGTCCGATAAACTTGTATAATTTTTTTGTTTCTTTTAATTTTTTAATATTTTTATTTTATTTTTCCTTTTTTCTTTTTGTTTTTCTTTCTTCTTTCTTTTTTCCTTTTTTCCTTTTGGCCGGTCGCTAGTCTCGGCCATGGCCGATGACCGGTCGATGAGGGTCGGCGGCCTTGCCCAGCCATGGCAAGGCTCACTGGGCCACCATTAGGCAACGCCGACCTGGCGGTGGCTTGGCGAGGCCGAGCCTCGCCGGATCTAAGCGAGCTTGAGCTTGCCCAGCCAAGGTGAGGCCACCAGCCCTCGTCAGCCGATCGCCGGCCATGGCCGTGGTTAGCGACTAGCCAAAGAAAAAGGAACAAAAGAAAAAAAAAAAGAAAAAGGAGAAAAAAAAGTGTTTCTCGGAATTGATCTCGAAATAAGAAATAATTTTTTTTTTATTTTTTTATATTCCGAATCTGTTACCGAGAACAAAATAATAGATTTTTTTGTTTTCAGGAATAAAAGTGTAAATAAATGCGTTTTTGTTCTTTTTTTGTTTCCCGGAGCAAAAGAACAGAAATTTTTGTTTTGGAAAACAAAAACACAATTAAACAAACAGGCCTAAGTTATACAAATGAGATCATTCCAATTGTAATTTGATCGACAGAAAGGATTTTCAAGTTATTTTCTTATCGTTATTAGTTAAAGTAGGTGGAGTAAAATCTCATGCAAAGTGGCTCGTTGGGCAGATCCAAATGGATGTAAGGCCGAAGCCCATCTGATTGACCCGAGGACCCGAATTGCCCCCAGTCCAGTCCAACAGCATCTTTAGATTTCGTGATACTGTTGGAGCGCCCAAATTATTAAAATCACCGAATTGGGTAGTGAAATTGTATTGTTTTTCTTTTCGAGGAAAATAGTTTGATAATACTAGGGGTTTTCTCGAATGAATGGTCAACGTGATGTTACGAAAACGCTCAATAACTTATCGATGGCATCCACAAAATCAAATGGAAAAAGAAAAAACATCCAAGCAATTTGGATATCCCTTGTGTGGATTTTCTTCCTCTATCATAAAATAAAAGAAGATGGGGTTCATAGTTGATAACAATATCGATCTTCTCCGACTCAATATCTCCTTTTAATTGATTCACTGGAATGGTGTGGTGGAGGATTTTCAGCTCGGGATCACCCATTCTCGGGATCACTCATTCTGATTTAACGAGCTATAGCAAACTGCTTAATTCCGGGTCACATCACTCTCATAGATAATAAATCTAGGCTTAATCGAGTTTCGGATATGAATATATGTCCCTTAAATCGTTCCGTATGAATTATGTGATATAAAGTTTAGGGGTATTTTCTCATGCACAAGGAAGATAAAGATACATCCAGAAATTCAAGGACTTTCTCAAGTAGGGAGGGTAGACTCCACCATTAATTTATTCCAAAGTTATTTGAGGAATTAATAGACCGAGATAGTAGCCGCCTGCACTGGTGAAAGTGGAAGAGGGAAGTGAAAACCCTTTTATTAGATCTACCTATGCTTTGCATATTGTCTTTCAACCTAGTCGGTTAAAAGACACCATGCCAAGATGATAAATATGGGCTTAATCGAGTTCATCAAACTTGGAAGATGGTAAAAACGCCTGCAAACTGTCGGTCAGATCTCTTTCTTTCATTGTTATGGATTATCAAAAGATGAAATATATATAGGGATTGGCTCATTTATGTCGCTACGGAGCTTTTGCAGAAGGCAATGGCAGGACATTGTATCGACGACAGCAGGCTTTTACGCTGTGCTTTTGCTCCTCTATGTAGTCATCTCCGGAAAAAGAAGGGGGGAAAAGGAGAGAGCAAAAGGGACCTTTTTTATACTAGATCTGCAGCAGCCATTGCGAGAGAGACTCGTCTCCTACCTCCATGAAGCAAATTTTAACTGAGTCAGTGAAAGAATCCGACCCGGTAATCATCCAAAAACAAAACCTTCACTCGCACAAAAGAAAAGAAAAGAAAGAAAGAAACATCTTTTACCACCACCCCCTATGACTTGCTCATCCTTGTGGATATGCTCTCCCTCCCTCCCACCCCCACTACAAGAAAGTATAAATTACAGTCCGGCGCATAATTATCGTATGATCTTTGTTTAGACCCGTTAAACGAGTGAGTCGGGTCGGGTCGGATCGGGTCATAAATGATCCGACCCAAATCGATCAATCTAATTTATTTATGATAACCATTGGGATTCGCCCCAGTGGCCACTCTTCCAACATGGAAGAGGAGGTGAGGGGTTCAAACTCCCACCTTCTCGGGGAGGGATGGGGTGGGGACGCGCAAGTTTCAGAAGCGGGTTTCGACGCCCACGCCCTGCAAGAGGCAGGACAAAAGTTTGAGAGTGAGTGTAGAGTAGGTATAGAGTAGGACCGACCAAAAAAAAAAATCTATTTATGATCCATTTATTGCAATGTAAAATTTATAACCCGTATTCAACCCGATCTATACTTGATCATACCCGACCCACTTAACTAAACTTAAGAAAACTATTTTAAAAATGATATTACTAAAATAGTTTTATACAACACAAATTTAATGGACAATTTTTATATTTTTAAAATATTTATTTAAAAAAATCAAATTTTAATTATATTTTATTTTTAAAAAATTAAAATTTTAATTTTTAAGGATATAATTTTTAATTTTCTTTTTCTCTTTTCTTTTTTTCTTCTTTGGCTGTCGCCGGCCACAATGACAGCCGGTGATCGGCCACAGGCAAGCCTTGAGCTCGCCCGACTCGTCGACGCTAGCAAGGTCGAGCTTGCCCCTTGCCGGATCCGGCGAGGCTCGAGCCTCGCCTGACGCTGGTAAGTTTGATTCTCGCTAGATCGGCGGGGCCTTCACCTCACTAGATCTGGCGAAGCTCGAGCCTCGCCGGACATCGGCAAGCTCGAGGCTCGCCTAGCTGGTCGCTAGCCATTAAGAGGAGGAGGAAGAAAAGAAAAAAAAAAAGAAAAAGAAAAAGAGTAGAATTAAAATAAAAAATAATTATAATTTTGATTTTATAAAAATTATTTTTATTAAGTTAAAGAGGGAAGATAGAGATTGTGAGGTTTTGGTTAAAAGTGAGTTCTAAATCCAACTATTTAAGATCCACTTAAGACTCACCTATCTTAACTCTATAATTATTAAACCCATTTAACTACTTTTTGTCAAAAAATAAGTGACTCATACATAATCCATTTATAATTACTGGATTTACCCCAATGGCCACCCTTTCAACATAGAAGGGGAATGCGAGGGTTCGAATCCCCACATTCTTAGCGGTAGGGGTGGGGGCGATTTAGTTTCAGGAGTGGGTTTCGACTTTCACGCTCTACAAGGAGGTAGGGCAAAAGTCTGAGAATGAGAGTTAGAATAGGAATAGAGTAGGACCGACCAAATATATAGAACCCATTTATAATTTAAATGGGTCATATATGGGTTTAAGACCCATTTTGCCACCTCAATCCTTGTTTAAGCTTTGTTTTCATATAGAATCTTCCTCCCTTGCACAAATTCCCATAAATTTGTAGATTTGGAGATAAAGCCCTCGTGGTTGATGGTGATGTCTGCCAAGGACCTCAAGGACGCCAATGTCTTCCACAAGATGGACCCCTATGTCTTCATCTCCCTCTCCGGCGGCTATGGGCAGCGCAACCCCGTCCACAAGAACAGTGGCACTAGCCCTTGCTGGGGCCATTGAGTCGCCTTCCTCGTCGACGAGGCCACGGCCCGAGTCGGCCTCCTCACCCTCAAGTTCAAGATCATGATCGAGAAGACCCTCCGCGGCGATAAAAAGGCTGGCAGGGTTGAGGTACCGGTCGAGGAGTTGCTTGAGCAGCAAGGCGATGGGAAGTCCAAGGCGATGAGCTACAGCGTGAGGCTGCTGTACGGGAAGACCCAAGGGGTCCTGGAATTATTTTTACAAGTTCGGCGAGGGGTTCACCGCGGCGGCGCCGTACCCTCCGCCGGCAGGATGTGGATATATGCTGCAGGGGTATGGGCATCTGCCGAACGCCGCGCCCGGATACGGCTATCCACCCGAGGAATTGGGTGCTCCGCAACGGGGTGCCAGAAGCCTCCAAAGAAGAGCGGCGGGCTGGGGCTGTTGCACGGGTTTCTTTGCGGGGAGCAAATTGGTGACATGCTGTCGGACGCGTCGGAAGCCGCGGCGTGCGGGTTCGATGATGCCGTTGATATATAAAAGTGAGTTTTGTCATGCCAAGTCGCTATATGCTGACCCAATGAGGATGCAACACGTGGCTCCACGTGGATCCATGGCCCACCATTATTTTTAGTCAAAATTTTGCCTCCCCTCTCTCACTCTTCGTTAAATGCCTTGTCCTCTGGATCCTCCTTCTCCCGCTCGCACAAAGAGGCGCCCCTTCCCTTCTCTCTCTTTCAAAATTGTTTTTCTCTGTTCTACATATTTTTCTACATCAAAGCCGCGTGACGCCCGCCCTCTCTCCTTTTCAAAAATCTCCCTCAAAAGCCCGCCGATCGCCTCCCTTGTCGCCACCAGGAGCCACTTGCTCTCTCTCTCTCTCTCTCTCTCTCTCTCTCACTCTTATGAGCCCCACCGGTCGTAACTGTGTCCTGAGTGTTAACCGTCTCCGCCTTTGCCTCTTCGTCGAGGTCACCTTGTGGTCCAAACTCCAGCTGCTCGGTTTTGTGTGGAGGAACAGTGAGCACGGATAGCGAGTGTGGACAGCGATGATTTGGTCATCCTTGGCATTGAAGCAAGCTGTGACGACACCACCGCTACCGTTGTGAACGATCTCTCTTTGCTCCTAAGAGCCCTACCAATCGTATCTGCCGTGTCTTGACCTCTGACCGTGGTCATGGTTGCCTCCGGTCCTAACTCCAGCTCCTTGGTTTTGTGTGGAGGAGTGGCGAGCGCAGATGATGACATCATTCTTAGTGTCGTCAAAAGTCGAGAGTCATCTTCAAACAAGACCGAGCCAATGTCATTCTTCTACACTAGAAAACATGTTGGATTTGTTTCTTCATCGAGATTTCTATTGCGAACGCAAGCATGTGTCTTGTGAGCTTTAGTAGTTGAAGTATCTATACATTTGACGGATGAAATATTCATTTATTAATGTAACTAAATTTCATCTTGGTTTCTCATGACTGGCTTTCATTCTCTTGACCATTGCCATATTCTATCGGGAATAGATTGGCGTAGGTCACGCATGAGTTTTTGAAATGAAGTTTCGGACCTGGTCCATGTACGCTGTTTTCAATATTCGACCTGATGGAAAGAGAGTTGCCTCATCAGATTTCTCTTTTCCTTGGCTCTTCTTTGTATGAGCAATGACTAATGTCAATGTTTAAAGTGAATATTTCCATGGAAGAATCGTATGCAACTAGTGGCAGAAGAGCAAGGTTTCTTGTCAAGAAAATTGAAGTCACTTTGTAAACTAAGAAAGCTCACGGTTTTTTTGTTCCATCACCCTTTTGACTAGGGGTGTGTAACGAAAACTGCCCGAATTAGGAATTGTTTAGACTAGACCGAATCGGCCAATTTTGAATGGTTCCCAAAGAGGGTGGTCCGGTTCCCAATTCCCACTTTTGGAACCGGTGGCTGGTCAGTCCAATTTTTGGTTTCAAGGTGGGAACCGGACAAATTGGACCGGACCGATTAATTTTATATATTTGAAATATATATTTTTTAAATTTCTTAAAAAACATGTCTTAATTCCTTATAATTTCTCCCATTTTTCATTTAATTTTTGGTACAAAACAACAAATTTATTGGTTCCAGTGGATTGGTCGATTGGTCCAATTCCTAATCCCAAAATTTGAGAAGCGATCCCCCTAGTCCGGTTCCGGTTCCACCTCGAACCGGGAGGTGGAACCGGATCGAACCCGAAAATCGATCAATTCTACTTTTGATCCCCGGGTTTCGGTGACACGCGGACCCCGGAGTGTCAAAAGTTGGCACGAAAGGACACTTAAGTGTCAAAAGTTACGAAAGGTACACTTAAGTGCCAAAATCGAGTAAAATGGATCACTTGAGTGCCAATCCGGCGAAAATCCGGCCAAAACGCCGACGTGGCAATTTTCCGGCGAAAGAAAAATAAAACGGCGTCGTTTTAATGATGACGTGGAAAAAAAAAATAATATAAAAATTAATTAAATTAAATTTAAAATTAAATTTATTTTAAACATTTAAAAATAACAATTTTTAATATTAAAATTTAAAATTTTAAAATTTTAAAAATTTAAAAAAAAAAAAAAAAGGGGGGTTGGATTCGAGGGCCGAGTCTCGAGTCTTCCGTCGCCGCCGCCGCCCGCCTCGCCGGCGGCCCCGGGTTGGGGGAAGGGCCGGGGCCGGCGACCCCGGCCGACCGGCGGCGAGGGTCGGCGGCCCTCGCCCGGATCCGGCGAGGGCTCGCGGGCCCTCGCCACCGGTCGGCTAGGGTCGCCGGCCCTTGGCCGTGGCCCGGCGACCCCGCCGACCCTCCCCCGGCCAGACGCCGCCGGCGAGGCGCGGCGGTGGGCGAGGGCTCAACCCTCGGCCCGTATCCACCCCCTCCCTTTTTTTTTTTTTTTGTTTTTAAAATTTTTTTAAATTCTTTTTAAAAATTTTTAGTTTAAATTTAATTTTCTTGAATTTTTAAATATTAATATTAATATTTTTAAATATTTTAAGTAAATTTAATTTTAAATTAAATTTAATTAATTTTTAGATTAATTTATTGCCACGTCAACACAAAAACGGCGTCGTTTTTTGACTATTTGGCCACATCGGCATGTTAAACGGCGTCGTTTTGCACGTATTTCGCCGGAAATTGTTCACGTCAGCACTTTGGCCGGATTTTGGCCGGAGTAGCACTTAAGTGTCCCATTTCTTTTTGAATGTGGCACTTACGTGTACCTTTCGTAACTTTTGGCACTTAAGTGTCCCTTCGTGCCAACTTTTGGCACTTGAAGCGTTCTTCCGCCGGGTTTCGATCCTCTCTTCTCTCTTCTCAAATCACGCATAGAGAGAGCGGAGGGAGGGGGAGGGAGAGGCAGTGATCGAATTGGAGCTGCTGATTCACTTCGTGGGTAAGTCGGGTTTGCTTCGCAGGTCTCAACATTTCCTTCCGTCCTTCCTTCCTTGCTTCGATCGGGCAATCGCTTCTATGGTGAGTCTTTCGTTATGGGTGTTTGAGGTTTTTTCCTGCTGTCGTTTTTTTTTTTTTTTTTTTTTTTTGGGTGGTTTTCTGGGTTCTCCGTTTCTTGGTCGATGGTCAACTGGTTTGGGCTTCGATTACATGGGTTGTAGGAGGGTCGTTGACCTCCGACGACGAGCGCTTTCAAGTTTGTTCCTTGTTGTCTTAATTGGTCATTTTCGATTTCTGTTTTATGCTTTCTCTGGGTTTTTTTCTTCTTTTCCTTTCATTTCCTACTGGGTGTGTTTTGTGGACGTGCTGTGAACGGCGACCGGGGAGGCGAGAGAGAGGGAGTGGGTGGCTCCTGGCGGCGACCGGGGAGGCGACCAAGCTCGAAGGCGACCGGCGGGCTTTTGAGAGAGATTTTTCAAAAAGTGAGAGAGCGGGCGTCGCGTGGCTTTGATGGAGAAAAACGTGCCAAACGGAGGGAAACAATTTTGAAAGGGAGAGAAGGGAAGGGAGCCACGCGTCTCCTCCTCATTGGCCAGGCACACGGTGACATAGCATGATCGGCCCACCTAATATTTTCTCGCTCGCTATACAGTACCCCAGTGTCATCCGGGGCTCGGTGATGGTAGTCCCCGGCGTATGATATGCGCCTTTTTTTTTTCTTTACCGTGCAATCAGACTGGACGCGTTTATTCCATGGACCAAAATAAAGATCTGACCTTTTGATTTTGCCTCTTTTTCCTTGCGGTTGGTTTGTTTTCGTAATTTACGACAGTAAATGGGATCATAAAGTTGGTATCTCACTAAAACAATGATGCAGTTAATGAAAAATACATCAGGAAAGAAATTTTGGAAATCTAAATGTGACTGATTTTACAATATCTGATTCGATCATCTAGATTTGAGCACCATCGCCCTTTCAGTGACCTCGATCTGGGGTCATCCATGACCTCCCCAGATAGGTGGACGGGGGCAAGGGGGGGCAAGGAGGGGTGACGAGCGAGAGCAGCCGCCGCCGAGGACAAGGGCTGCGGGTGCTTTGGTGTTTTTCAGCCATGGAATGGATAGTTAAACTACAAAAGTTGAAAATGGTTTTTGTGAACATGAATTTCGTTTAAAATTCATCCATCAAATAAGTGATGGGTGGATAAAGTCGCACAATCAGGTCATCTTTTGAAAATTTTGGCGTTGAACTTTTAGAAATGATACCCAACTGTAGGTAGCCGTGCTGGTATTAGAGTTCCTCCCTCATTGCCGAGGTTGGGAGTTGGAATCCTACTCGTTGCTAGCGTTATAAGTGGGGGGTCATGGTGTTGGGGTCTTGTGCTAGTCTCTCTCGAGATATAGGGGCCCGGCCCTTCAGTGTCGGAGCTCCTTATGAAAATAAAGAGACCTTCGGCTTTAAGGAGTTTGGAAAAATACAAATTATGTTTGGTAAAAAATCATTTACAAAATAACTTTTGGTGAAAAATGTTTGGTAATTTTTTTTTTTTTGCAAAGAGTTTTGGTTGTAATTTTTCTTTATTAAAATGAAAATCAAACCCTTCACTAATTCTAGCCAACGGCTCAAGCTATTGGCAAGCTAGGTTTGGCATTGGTAGCCCATTAGTCAAGGTTGCACTACCCAGGTGACTGTCTCCGGCGTCTCGCTAATCAGACTTAACCTCATCGGCCCTCGCCAGCTACCTTTGCAAAGAAGATAAAGAGTAGCAATGAGGGCCAAAAAATCATTTACTCTTCTTTCAGTATTTCAAAAATACTAAAACCTTAAAGCTGGTATGCATTTACTTGTAGTTTTCAGTCTTCCTAATACCAGCTTTCATTTAAAGCCCCTTGAAGATGGTTACTAAATACTCTAAATTTTTCTCAAGGGATTTTCAAAATTCCAAACAAAACGCAACATAAGCCTTAAACCTACAACCTTAATAATTCAAATAAACTACTCTATTTCGCAAAATGCGATAGTATTATCAAATGCCGACCACTTCAAGAATTGAAATTTATTTTTCTAAAAAATTCAACACGTGCATTTTTCCCCGTTTTATCGGGATTTCAAGAATCTGCGCCAACATCTCCATCAACTCCAAATAATGCAACAGAGAAAAATGATACCCACTTGTCGACACGCCATTTCGGGGACGACGAATAAAAAACGAAGATGTATCGGTTCGAGACGTGATCTTCCCTCATGAATTGTGTCATTTTCGGGTTCGTGGAAAATTATTTTCGAAGAATTTTCTTAGGGCGCGGGTATGTATAATATCATTATTTATGAAACAAGAGTGTGAAACCATACTAAGCGACCTTGACTATTAATTAAATTTGGAATTTAACGGCATTAACGTGGGGTTGACGTAGGTGTGGACTCTCTGATTAAAGTTGCCGAAAATAGAAAAAAGAAATATGCGAAGCTTGACCTTAATAAAACGTATGGATGATGATGAATTTGCTTGTAACTACTTCTATCTTCTTTTATATAAAATATATAAATATATATATATATATATATATATATATATATATTCTTCTTTGTTTTTCAAAAAATATGACATAAATAGTCAATGAACTTTAACTTAATGTGTAATGTGATATTTGAATTTTAGTCTCATGCATAATGTTATTCTTGAACTTTGAAATTGTTCAACATGAACATTGGACTTTTGGTATATATTCAATTTAATGCTCAATATTGTCCCTAAACTTGAATTAATGAAATGACAACATTAAATGTTTTCAGGTAGTTTAGGGACCACCTTGCAATTAGGATAAAACTCATGGATTATATTACATGTTAGGCCAAAACTTAAGGACCATTTATATCATTATCCCTTAGTTTCCGTTCCTTTCATCAAAAGCAAAATTCGATTATAGGTAATTTATAATACCGCCGGAGGTTTCTTGGCGTTGACTAGGAGGTGGTCGTTCAAAGGGAGGAAAGAGTGAGTGAGAGAGACAGAGAGAGATGAGTTTGATTTGATGAGATCACTCGATACTTTGGGGAAAACGACAGTTTAATGAGCTGGCATGGCTATCGGCCACAGTTGTTGTTCTGTCAAAGCTTTTGAAGATTCAGCTTCCGCAAGTGGATTCATGTTTGCTTTGGAAAGTGCATGAGATCTCGCACAGCGATGGGAGACTCGTAAGCGAGTCCAAATTGAAGCGGTTGGTCCCCAAAGGATATTATCAGAGATGGTGGGCAGCTATTGACGAAGACTTCAGCTCCCATAGACTACTCAAACCCCGCAGAGAAGAGAGAGAGAGAGAGAGAGAGATGGGTAGGACCTGTGAAGAAAGACGACTGAGAAATAATGCTATACAAACTAAGATTTAATTAGTCAAAATTTACGTAGTTAAATGACATAATAGATTCTCACTGGCATTTTTAAAGACTCACTAGAATATAGTGCCGCCCTACTTAATGAATTTACATAGTAGACAGGTTATCGTATCTTCAATATCACTCCCTTGTAAGCTAATCATCGGATTGACGACATATTCAAGTTGAAGACTCGACACTTGCAGGTCATTGCGTGGGTATTCAATGATTAGGCCCTTGTGAGTCAGATTCAAGTCATTACATATAGATGTTGGATGATTCTTTACCGTTATATAGTGCTTCTCTCGATTTTTCGATAGATCTTAATGATTGATGACAACTTCATTTTCATAAATCGACGATCGAGATTTATCAACATATCATAAGGAGCACTATATAAGATGCAGAATCCACGTCCACAAAAGGTGTGGAAACTAATGTTGGATGGTTGACCATTTGATGTTTACTCCTATACAGTTGTACTGGCACATGAATAGAGCGAGGCCCATGTAATGGCGATCAAAAGAAGAGGACTTGTAGGTAGCAATGGCATTAGCATAACCAGCGAGGACATGAAATAAGCAATTATTTAGCAATGTGATTGATTGGTTTGTGGTCAACTCTGGGTTTTAATAGCATATAGCATCATGAAATGAGAAAGCTGTCAACTTTGCAAGTGTCATCCGGCGATTTCACATGCATAGCGCAATATAATTATTTTTCAAATCATAAAAGAAAACCAATTCAACTTTCGACCTAAGCTATTCATAGTTCACTTAGTTTTCACATTAGATGCGACTTACCACAAGAGAGTGCTGGACCACCTGTCTACGTAGATTAAGAGCAAGGGCTCTAATGCACTTATATAAAAGCCACGGGGAAAGACCGATACATTTAATAAATCGCAGGATTTCTTGTCGTGTTAGCAGCATCATAAGATTAGTTACCAACGTGATTACAAGGTAAGCATGGCCTCCAACCTACTCCCATGAACAAAGATAGGCGCATAATCGGTTGGAGAGGACCATTCATTGATTCAGGATAATATTGATTAGCGCGAGCTGATTCATGAACTCGAGGTTTGTCCTAATTTTTTCGCCCTTTTAATATATAGAATCATTGATCAGTTAGTTTGTTGATGGTGTGATGTTCCCGAAAATGAGAGGGGAGGAAAGATCGCACTTCAATTGGTTCAATCGCTTGGAAATAGTCAGCGAGTTCTTCCCTCGAATGACTTAAAGAAGTATAATCTTATACGTCATGGTCGAGAAAGATGGGTAGAACGTGGTATTAAAATTAGAGACAAGAACAATAAATATTGTAAAATCGCAGATAGTTGGATCTTGAAATTATAGATATGTTAATATATGTCAAAACTAATGTGCAAACATTGATAATATCGATGCTTTAGTGTCTTTTAATGGGGTACACTGAAAACGTTAACAAATATTCTAGTTAGGAATTGAAAAATATTCATGCCTTTTGAAAAATGGATGATGATGGTGATGATGATACGATAACAACAACAACAACAATATTAATAACAACAATAAAAAGGGAAAATAATACAAACGGTCCATTAACTTTTAATATATTCAATGTGATCCCTAAATTTTTTGTAAATGTTAAACTAAATGAAAGTGTTTAATATTATCCTTCAAACAATTCAAGTTACCAAAAAACATTGAATATTTTTATATAGTCTTGAAACTTGATTGAAAATTTAACAAAAGTTCAAGGATGATATTGTACAGTAGGCTAAAGTTCAAGGACCATATTGAATAAATACAAAATTTAGGGATGACGTTGCACATTAAGTTATAGTCTACAGATCAATTGTGCAATAATCCATAAATTATAAAAACAACCCTCGTGCTTTTTCCACCCCATTTTTAGCTTTCGACACCCTCATATCATCTTGAATTGACCATATTATCCCTTACCAATCCCACTCTTTATTTAATATTATTACTTACATTTTTCTATTCTTTATCAACGGCTAATTGTTTCATGTAATCAAGGCAAAGATAATATTCCACAAAATAATGTTTTAGGGAGCATTTTCTTTTGAATTTGCATAATAATAATAATAATAATAATAATAATAATAACAACAACAACAACAACAACAACAACAACAACCAATGTTCAAAAATCTCTGTCATATTTTTATATTTTTTGATGATATCTTTTAGAAAATCATGCAATGATAGCATGATAATGGGTTAATACCTTGAAAAACCCCAAACTGGTACACTTGTGACAAATTTATCCTAAACTATTTTTTTGACCATAAAAAACCCCAAATTGGTACACCCGCGACAAATTTATCCCGACTAACTATAAAAAACCTTAAACTGGTATATTTATGACAAATTTACCCCAAACTAATTTATTCGACCAAAAAAAACCCCAAACTAGTAAATTTGTGAATAATAAACCCCCCACTAAATTAGATTAATACCACAAAAAAATCACAAAAATTGTAAACTGTGACAAATAGAGTGTAAAATCCCAAATTGGTATATCGGTCAATTGTCACGTGTCATTTAACTTTATAATTTAATAAGATAATTTAACTAAAACTAACAGAGGGTAAATTTGTCACAAGTGTACCTGTTTAGGGTAAATTTGTCAAAGGTATACAAGTTTGGGGTTTTTGGTGGTCAAAAAAATAGTTTGGGGTAGATTTGTCACAGGTGTATCAGTTTGGGGTTTTCAGGGTATTAACCCTTAAATAAAAAAGTGAATTATTAGATTTACTGAATAAAATGAAAGTTGAGTAGTTAAAATCACATGCTATAATGTAATGACAAATATGAAGTTATAACTAAACCAAATGCATTCATTAAAACTTGTAAACGATTCTTTTCTCTCTTATAGCTTATTTGTGCTTAAGTTTCTATTGGAATAATGGTTTACTAGTTCAAAATAAAAATAAAAAAGGAGAAATATACAACTCATGAATATAATATATAATAATTATTTGGTTATCTATCAAATAAACTATTATTTTAGAAAAGTGGGATGCAGATTGACTAGGATGGAGGCTCACTAGGAAATTCATATACATGGTCCGGGCCCTCGTAGGGTGAGGTGCCGTAGAATATTGTCTTTGCAACTTGCCGAGAAGAGAAGACTCCCCGAGTACAAACAAGCGTGGAAGTGATTTTCTTACGTCGTAATTTATTTTTATTTTTATTTTATTATATGCATATCGAGATACCCTCCGATTTTGCCTTATTTTTTTTTTTATTTCTTTTTATTTGTCCAATGACCAACCAAAGTTATTTCCCGGTCTGAGGTGCAAACTGCGATGACCTGTCCTTAGAGGGAAACTGAATCTTCAAGGATCATGAATTGATGTGTTTTATATTTTATTTATTTATTTGTTTTTTCTTATTTTGGAAGGGGGGACAATGATAATAAATGCATTTTTTTTGGGGTTGCACGTTGGACTTATGATATTCCCAAAAGGCATGATGCCCTGCTTTTGGATGTGGTGAATCTTGCCAACCGTGGAGACCAGATTTCATATTATTGTGGGTGATTCCGATCTCAAAACTTTGACTATTTGTCGACTATACGGTAGTCACATTTTGATTTGTATTCGATCATTCCATATGTATATTTAAAAATCGATACGTAGAATCGCATGTGATCTTTTTGTAATCTTCAGAAGATTATATAATTGATGCCTTTCACTTTCGAATTTGAGAGGGAAGATCAGAAATAGATCTTGGAAGTTAACGATAAGTGTATGCAAATGGATTACCTAAGATCACTTTTTCTCGCTCCGAAGAAAGATGAGAGATCGAAAGTATAAATATGCACACTACAAGATTCGACTAGTGATTGAAAATAAAAATATGCATGGATTAGACACAAGACAAAGGTTTGTTTTCTTTATGGAGTCCAAACAGTGTCATAAATGGTCCTATAACCTAAGGTTCCGACTTGCGTCTTACTTATCTTATCAAGTTAAGATATTTCGCCAGCTTGACATCAAGCAACTAAAGTGCACTTCGTTGTCACAAGAGAAGTATTTAGTCGATATCTCAATTGATTAATCATAAAAGCTTTTTTGCTTCATTCATTTTATGTGGCGTTCTCGCTACACAAACATATAGGGTTGGCTCTTGGAGTATCAAGCTAACTTCTCAATCGATCCAGATAGGGATGTGCCATCTGGTTTGGGGTCGCGATTCATTGCTTTCCTTGGCTTAGTTTGGTCCGCAAGCGAGATGTAGAATGCCAAAAGGGGAGTGCATTGACGAATTTTCACTAGAGCAGTGATCTTTCAACACATGCATAGGAAATAGGCTCTCGCCAGGCTTTTATTTCTCAATCGGCTGGAGCAAGCAAGTGATCTTTCCACACATGCGTTCGTCTCCTTCCTCTACTTCTTCTCTAGGTTGTCGCATGTGGTCATTTAAGGTAGTCTCATTCCGGCATTGAAGACGCGGCCGTGGCACCGCTGATCGTGGGGTCAAAAGCCAACAAAGCATAAAAAGCACAAACTATAAGAGCCCTTCCGATAAAAAGAAAAAAGAAAAAGACAAAAGAGTCCTACCCAAATACATCCCACCAAGTGGTCACAACACCCCCTCTCCAACCAGCACCACGGGCATCGTAATGCAGCTGCTAGAATTAGGTCCATAGCCTAGATTCAACGTCTCCGCTTGATTTCGATTTTCTAGTTCATACTCGTTACAATCATTATCTTTATGTAAAAAGGTGACATAGCAACTATATCGGGCCAATCTAGTTCCGCGTAATGTGACATGATTGACTCAGAGCCAAAATCTTGATTTCATGGTTTGGACTATGACAAGCATGTCATATGAATCTAAAATGAATTATCTCACAAAAACTCGAATCGAGCCAGCGAGGAACGTTTCTCTCTTTTCAAGGAGGAAACCCTAATCGATTAGTCGTTATTTTCCTTTATCTTTAGCCTGCTTGCACTTATTCTTTCCTTTCGGCCTCGGGCACAAGAGAACAGGAGCAAGGGAAATGCCGGGAATCCATCCCAGTCAGGGATAGGGGCAGCTTATCTCCTCATGATGGAACTGTCTAGTTCAAACTGATCGCTTTTGGACTTCTAATAAAAGAGAACGGAATTTGCAGAAATTACCATAACTAAATTATACGGTTCTTTCGTTTAAACTTGGGAGCTTTTCTGCTTCCGAAAACAATCGATTCGACTGACCCAATGAAAAGGTTAGAAAACGGACAAAATTTTCGGGCCATTTTTCTTCCGAGTACTCCATCGACACGCCGTCTTGCAAAGTTGTCCAATCAAAAGTTGACGTGAACAGCACTACTATACCACGAAGTCAAGCAAAACTTTTGTCATTTCGCTAATTTCGAGAAAGAAAGAAATCTGCTGAAAAGGTGCCGGGGAATTAAAATCACGATATCTACATGTGACATGGATTATTCATCCGCTCCACACGGTAGGTGTACCAAGCTGTCCCATATGTTTATTTCCTTTTCGGCCATGCATGAATGCCACGTGCCGGCTTATTATTTCTAAAGAAATGAAAATCAGATTGGGACCGTGATTAATTTCAAGTGCATAGGATCAAGAGACACTGTCCAACTTTCTTGGTTACATACCCTTTGGACTAACCTTTGCATTTGCTTTTCTGTTTAAATCTCCTATGCATTAAAACTTCTCACTTTTCATCTTCCACAAGTCAACTCTAAAGTCCTTGTAGAAACGCAGTCCCTCCCCACAAGCTCTCTCTCTCTCTCTCTCTCTCTCTCTCCCTCTCTCCAAAATTGCAGGCGCAAGCATTTCGTCACACTTTTTCAGATCTAATTCTATATATAGCACTACACGACTGGTCTTGTCATTAACAAGAACGTCCTTGCAACTTCTCTCTAACCCTCGCTCCCACCCCAAGAAAGAAGAGAGAGAGAGAGAGAGAGAGAGAGAGAGAGAGAGAACCGAGACACACCATACAATGTTGGTCGCCGGATCCCCCCGAGGGCATGGAGGCCTTGCCGGCCTCTCGGACTTGAGGCACCTGGCGGTGCAGGTTATTATGGGCCGGTGGTTCATGGTGTTTGCGAGCTTCCTGATCATGGCGGCTGCTGGGGCGACCTACATGTTCGGGCTCTACTCAGAGGACATCAAGGACTAGCTCGGCTACGACCAGAGCACCCTCAACCTGCTGAGCTTCTTCAAGGACCTCGGCGGCAACGTCGGTGTCATCTCGGGGCTCGTCAACGAGGTGACGCCGCCGTGGGTGGTGCTCTCCATGGGGGCGCTCCTCAACTTCTACGGCTACTTCATGATCTGGCTCGCCGTGACCAAGCGGATCGCAAAGCCGCAGGTGTGGCAGATGTGCCTCTACATATGCATTGGTGCCAACTCGCAGACGTTCGCCAACACCGGTGCGCTCGTCACCTGCGTCCAGAACTTCCCAGAGAGCCGGGGCGTCGTGCTGGGGATACTGAAAGGGTAGGTTTACACAAACTTAATATCCTTACGTATGGATTTGGTGGTTCACGTCGTTTCATTCATTCACGATTAGCTATATAATTGGACGAGGAATCCAACACAAGTTACAAAAACTGGTTTTTATGTGTGAAAATGATACGTGAACAACATTTCCTTTCGAGCTGCTGTTCAAGAGAGAAGACCAGTTCTTGATCTTGCAAGATAATTAATCAAGTCACAAGTTTTGAATTTTATTTACTCGACATGTCTTGGTTTATATACGCGGCGAAGGTTTGCTCTTTGTTTAAAGTTGTGAATTTTCTTGTTTCGATTGCATGCATCTTCTAACTTATTGTGTATACTCAACCACATGATCGGTAGAATCATGCAATATGCATTATTTCCTTATTTCCAAAAAGGGAGAGACAATTTTAAACTCATACCCTAGTCATGAAAGAAATTTGAGAACTTTCTGTCCCCTGAATTGCCTAATAAGTTTCTTTCACTGATTAAAAAAGAAAAAAAGAGTAATTTCGAATAATCATTCAATTTGTCTAAACTTTTTTTGGGCAGCTATGTCGGCCTGAGCGGCGCAATCATCACACAACTATTTTATGCGTTCTACTACTACAAAGACACCAAGGCCTTGATCCTCCTCATCGGATGGCTGCCGGCCGCCATATCATTCGCCTTCCTCCGCACCATCCGGATCATGAAAGTGGTCCGCCAGCCCAACGAGGTCAAGGTCTTCTACAGATTCCTCTACATCTCCCTCGGCCTGGCCACCTTCCTCATGATCATGATCGTCATCGAGAAGCACTTCAATAACTTCACGCGCCCTGAGTACGGTCTCTCCGCTGCCGGCGTCCTCTTCTTGCTCTTCCTGCCACTCGCCATCGTCATCATCGAGGAATACAAACGATGGGCACAGAAGAGAGAAGCCCTAAACGACCCGTCTCCGATCGAGATCACCATGGAGAAGCCGAACCTGGAAACATCCCTCCCTCCGCCACCACCTCACCTGGAGACGGCACCCCCTACTGCTGTGTTGAACGGCGGAGAACAGCTGGAAAAGCAACCCTCTTGCTGGAGAACTGCGTTCAGGCCACCGGACAGAGGTGAAGATTACACCATACTCCAAGCTCTCTTTAGCATAGATACGTTCATCCTCTTCTTGGCCTCCATTTGTGGCTTGGGAGGGACGTTGACGGCCATCGACAACCTGGGCCAGATCGGGAAATCACTTGGCTACCTGAAACGGAGCACAAGCACGTTCGTCTCCCTCGTCAGCATATGGAACTACCTCGGACGCGTCGTCGCTGGCTTCGTCTCTGAGATCCTCCTGACAAGGTACAAATTCCCACGCACGCTAATGCTCACAATCATCCTCCTCATCTCATGTGCTGGCCACCTCTTGATTGCATTCGATGTCCCGAACGGCCTCTACTTCGCATCCATCATCATCGGTTTCTGCTTCGGCGCGCAGTGGCCACTGCTCTTTGCAATCATATCCGAAATCTTCGGGCTCAAGTACTATTCGACTCTCTACAACTTTGGCTCTGTGGCAAGCCCCATCGGAGGGTATCTGCTTAACGTTAGAGTAGCCGGTCATTTGTACGATAAAGAAGCCAAGAAACAGTTGGCCGCACTAGGGCATGTCCGACAACCCGGGCAGGACTTGGAGTGCACCGGGGTCAAGTGTTATCAGTTGTCGTTTCTCATAATCACATTCGCAACGTTGTTCGGTGCGTTCGTGTCGTTCATTTTGGTCTTGAGGACGAGGAAGTTTTACAAGAGTGATATTTACGAGAAGTTCAGGGAGGAGGCAAAAGCAGCCGAGACAGAGATGGCTTTGAATAATGGGACGACGACCGCAATAGCGACCACGACGAGGGTAAAAGGTGGGCAGAGCGAATCAGACACATCACAATAAATTGTACATTTTATTAGCATAATAGTCATTGGGGTATTGAGAATAACAATCTATTATAAACCATAAATTCTTGAAAAAATGAATCTCACAACAATTTATAATTATTTGTAATTTAATTTTTTGTTGTCAAGAATTGATTGTTATTCTTACAGTATATTAAAGAATGCCACGCAATCATTTCTTTAAATGTTATTAGCAGAAAAATTGATTAGAGATGTACACGTACAAATATGCAAAATGATAGATGACATGAACGGCAGAAAACAAAGATGTAGCGAAGAAATGTATAATCCACTTGATTACGATTTCCGTTTAGCTTATTGGTTACATGTTTGCTAGGAAGTGTGTTTGCATGTAATCCATGATCGACCCATTTTCCAGACTGCTCCATTTTCGGAAACCGGCCATTTAATCTTGTATGACATCCTAGAAAGACCAAGACTTGGAATCGACACTTTTGCTTATGGTTATTCTCACGTTTAAGGTAAACGATTCAGACGGAACACAGAGCGCACGCGCTCAATCTGTATAGCAAGACTTTCTTTATGTACAAGATGACGGGATTTTCCTTAGCCGTCCTGTAAGAATTTTAAAGGGCTAGAATCTCTCTCTTGGTAGAAGAAGAAGAAGAAGAAGAAGATTAATTTAAGAACAAGTAGCGAAAGGTCATGTGGATACAGTCGTTGTTGACTGGTTGCGGTCTTGATCAGCCATTGAAGTCTTGAAGATTGAACTTTCTCATCCGCAAGTCTCCATGGGGAGGAAAGGGGGATCCTACTTATCTCGTCTATTCCCTTGGTCGCATCTCGGGTTTGAGTAAAGATAATCCCTTCTTGATTCGATTACACTAGAGATATTATTTGTATATTCGATTCGGAACTATTTTTCCTTCTTTCTAAGTTTGAATACGCCGGCCCCCGGTGCTTTTCGAAATATCGGGTTTGAAAGTCGACCTTGGAGTACACACCGGCGACATAAGCCATGGCCGTCGCCCGCACACTTGTCCACAGAAAATGACTGAGCCATTCTTTCTTGTTTTGTTGTTATTTTCGAAGGGAGGTCAATTAGATGAACCACGGAGGATGATTTTTCAAGAGCACGAGATCTAACGAATCTTCTGAGTAGCGGCAAGATTTTTAATGGCAAAATGAGTTTCTTATAAACATAAAAGTTCACATTCTTTACAATTGACTTTACAAACGATTGATTCTTTCTCGAACCTATCATCGCCGTGATATTATTGAATGATTGTTGCGGCCACTCCATCCAACTGCACGTGCCGGCTTGGGAAGGAGCCGTACTAGTTCGAGGTCGTGCAACTTGACTAACATACCGAACATTTGAAGTCTATATCAATGAGCCTTTTAACTAGTCAATGAATGGACGAGAACAATGTAATTCAATTGCAAAGTATTGCCAGTTGACATGATGTGCACAAAACCATTGGCGTCTCTCCATGACCCCACGTTTAGGTATTGTTGACAATAAGATGAGATGATTTTATAACACCAAGCTCATGAATTAAGGTATTATAATTGAGTATATTTAAGATGTATTTTCTTAACAAGTTCCTCGTGAACACTTGTTAAACAAACAAATCAAGAAATTTTTTGGCGGCATCCAATGCGCCGGTTGTGCTCATGATAACATTTTGAAATTATAGATTTCCTCGTCACATAAAACTTAATGAACATCTCAAATGTACTCTCGATCATTCTTCAAATATACATAATAAGCAATTAAATAAAGAGAAATTACGGTATCTGCGGCTATAATATCGAAGCACCCCCTTATCAAATGACACTAGCCAATCTCCTAGAAAGGCTGCTTAACAACACCGGCGCAATTAGACACTAATCCCAAAGTGGGGGGACCAAAGATTGCTTTGTTTTGCCGTGACAAGTTGAATTAAATCCAATGACAAGACTGTCTTGTGCTGCGATTGCAAGGACAAGGAGGTTCCCCTAATACCTCCCAAAATAATTTTTTTTTCATTAATCAATCATTAATTGATTCCCTAATCTTAATTAGAATCTTTAAGAAACTTGTCGGTACGGTCGCATGTTTACTCAAGAAGGCAAAATGGCCCAGCCGAAAGAGACTCCATCGTGGACTCTGCAGACGCAGTCCTCCACGACCCATGGGCTTTTTGACCATTGACGGGCTGACCCAACTAGATCCACCCGACCCTTCACGGGTCAAGAACTCTGAACGGGTTCGTACCTAGAGACGACGATCTTCCCATGACGACAACCGCCGGTAGCGATGGCGGCGGACGATCCTGCAGCTTCGTCTTCTGAATCCTCCTAAGGCGGTGGTTGATAATGTTCGCGTCGTTCGTGATGATGGCGGGTGCCGGCGCCACCCCAACCTCTTCGGCGTCTACTCCAAGGATAACAGGTCCACCTAGGCTACAGCCGGTCGACCCTCAACCTCCTCAGCTCCTGCAAGGACCTCGGCGCCCAAGTCGGCGTCCTCTCCGGCCTCATCGCTGAGGTCTCCCCAACGTGGCTTGTCCCCCTCATCTGCTCCGCCGTGAACTATGCTGGCTATTTCCTCATCTGCTTCGCCGTCACCCGTCCCATGCCCCGGCCGGCGGTCTGGCAGACGTGCGACTTGGGTGAAAAGCAGAAAGCCACAAAAACCGGCTAAAATAGCGCCGGGGAAATAAAGTCTCGTTGTAGACACATGATATAAATTAATTATTCATCCATAACACATGGTGGGAGTCGGGGTGGGGAACATGCATAAATATACAGCATGTGAATAAGGCTGTCCCCATGTTTATTTCCTTTTCGACGAGGTATGAACGACACGTGCCGAAGGATTATTACTAAGAAACAGATCAGGTCGCGGAACCGTAATTAATTTCAAGTGGAGATATGAACGACACGTGCCGAAAGATTATTACTAAGATACAAATCATGTGGGAATCGTAATTAATTTCAAGTGGAGAAGATCACGAGACATTGTCCAATTTTCTCCTTCGGAGTAATCTTCACATTTGCTCTCCATTGGGGTTTACCCAGTGACCATTCTTTTAACATAAAATGGGGAGGTGGGGGTTCGAATCTCCAGTTTTTCAGGGGGGATTGGGGTGGCGATGATTTCATTTTATGAGTGGATTTAGACTTCCACGCTATGCAATGAGAGTGAGAGTAAGAGTAGGAATAGAGTTGAATTGACAAAAAAAAAAAAATCTCCTATGCATTGAACCTTCTCCCTTTAGAAGACCCCAAGTCAACACTTAAGTCCTCTCTCTCTCTATATTTCCAAAATTGCAGGCGCAGGCATTTCGTCACACTTTTTCGGATCTAATTCTATGTATAACCCTAAGTCCCAATACTACACCACAGTCTAGTAATTAACAAGAAGTTCCTTGTAACTTCTCTCTAACCCTCTCACGCCCGAGAGAGAGAGAGAGAGAGAGAGAGAGAGAGAGAGAGAGAGCTGAGACACGCCATACAATGCTTGTGCCTAAGAAAAAAATTAGGAAGGACCTATAAACATTGCCATTCCCACAACAAGTCCCAGACTATTTGCAGAATTGAGAGAAAGTACCACAGATGCAGCTTAAAGGGTAAGCCCCACTGGACCTGAGGTGCTACCACAAGCAGATAGCACGAAAATAGGAAAATCGGAAGCATCCTCTCAGCACGCTAACAGCACATAAATTTAGTCAGTGAGTTAATTCTGGAAAGAGTAAAGATCTCTTTTTAGGCTATCTAGAAACGGAGAGCATCTGACAATACATGTGGGAGGTGGGCACCACCTCTGATGGCTTGAATTAATGAGATATGAAGAGAAGAATACACCGCCATTCCGTGTATGGGGAGTGGGTACAAAACTAGGCAGAAACAAGTCATCTGAATCGAGGAACGCGTAGACATCAGACAAATGCCGGGTTGCAGAGATAGAATTTAGCATCGACAATGAATTAGATTAGTTTAATCAGCTTACTACTCCGGTCTTGCGCAGCCATCAATGAAGGGTGTCTCCAACATGTGATGAAAGGGGTGCTACATGAATGGGGAGCCAATCTAGCTAGCCACGCAAATTGTAGTCAAACGTAGCGCACTAAAAAGTATGTCATCGTCTCCCTCTCCAACGACTACGAGCAGCGCACCCACGTCCACACTTTCACATAAAGGCCCAATTTCTTTTCAACTTCTCTCCTTTTTTTTTTTCCTTTTGTTTTTACTTTTGGTTTCAATGTTAGCCGAGCCCCACATGAAAGCGAGCCGCCTCGTAACGCCCTCACTGTCCTATCATGCTAATTTGTGGCTCGCCTTGTAATTATTTATATTTCGATATTTAATTTCATTTTCTTTCATCATATTCATAAAAATTGATAGTATGAATCCTCTTACTTTTTTACTTTTCAATTTAAGTTGACAATAAAAAAAACATAAAATAAAAATAAAAAAAGAAAAATTAGGTAAAAGATGGAAATCCAATTTCTATTTAAAGAGTGAGGGCCAGCTAAGCCGGTCCTTTTCCACAGAACGAGGTCGGTGCTAAGAGGACTTAAGTCACCCTTCACGGACCTCGTTCAGTAGCAGTCTTTAGAAACAAGAAGAGCTCTCTGCAAATCTTTGGTTTTCACCTTCATCTTCTTCAAAAGGTTTTCGAGCGGTAGACATGGGGATCAAGTCCCTGGAGGTGACGGTGATGTCCGCCATGGACCTCCACAACGTCAACACCTTGCCCTTACACAAGATGAACCCCTATGTCATCGTCTCCCTCTCCAACGGCCACGAGCAGCAAACCCACGTCCACAAGGACGGCGACACCAACCCCAGGTGGGTCAAACTCCTCACCTTCCCCATCGACGAGGCCAACACCAGCATCCTCATCCTCATATTCACGATCATGACCAAGAAGACCCTCGGCGGCGACAAAGAGGTCGGCAGGGTCGAGGTGCCGATCAAGGAGCGGCTCGAGAAGCAGGGGGACGGGAAGCCCAAGCAAATGAGCTACAGCGTGAGGCTGCCGTCCGGGGAGACCCAGGGGGTCCTCGAATTTAATTACAAGTTCAGCGAGGAGCTGCCGGAGGGATGGGGACAGACGCACCAGGAGCCTCCAAAGAAGAGAGGGGGGGCGGGGTGGTCCGGCGTGGTGATCAACGGGTTGGTCAGCGGGGCGGCCCAAGGGTTGACCAGCTGGTTGTTCCAAGAGAACGGGTCGGAGGCCGCAGAGCAAGTGTAAGACGATGCTCTTGATATATAGAACTGAGTTTTTTCTTGCTTTGTCCGCTATGTTTGATCTGTAGTACGCCAGCTCCACCCCAGGTTCGGTGGTGGTAGTTCCCGGTGTCTGATGTGCGCTTTTTTTTATTTTTTCTGTGTAGTCAGACTGGAGGCGTCAGCCGATGACGCCGCGTTCGGTTTTTTTTCCTTCCTATGTAATCACTGATCATAATGGACGCGTTCGTTTCATGGACCAAAATAGCGATCTGACCTTTCGATTTTGTCTCTTTTTCCTTCCGGTTGCTTTCTTTTTGTAATTTATGGCAGTGAATTGGATTGTAGAGTTGGTATCTCACTAAAATAATGACACAGTTAATGAAAAATGCATTTGAGAAAGAATTTTTGGGAATATGAATATGACCGATCTTTACAAGCCCCAAATCCGGGGGAGGCGAGGTCGCGCGACTGGAGCGGCGGGGTCATGCGAGGTCGTGCGACTGGAGCGGCGGGGTCACGCGACCCCGCCGCGACCTAGATCTTGGGCGACAGGGTCGCAGGAGGACCTTGCCGCCCTCGATCTGGGTCGTGCGACCTCGCCGCCCTCAGATCGGGTCGCAGCGGCATTGCGTAGCCTCCGCGACCTTGCCACCCCCAGATTGGGGGCGGCGAGGTCGCGTGACCTGTTGCGACCCAGATCTGGGGCGGCGAGGTCCTCTCGCGACCTCGACGCCCCAAATCTAGGTCGCGGCAGGGGCGCCGGAGGTTGAGGCGGTGTCGCGCGACCTCGTCACCCCAAATCCGGGGTCACCGGAAGTCGCGGCGGCGTCGCGCGACCTCGCCTCCCCAAATCCGGGGTCACCGAAGGTCGCCGGAGGTCGCCAGAGGTCGCCTGTGGCCTCCTGCCCTTACCGGTCAATTTTATTTATTTTTTTGATAATTTTTTTTATCACAAAGGTCCTTTGTAAATGTAATTCTGCCAAATACCGTTTTGCCCAGAGGTGCTTCACAAAAGGCTTTTAAATTACAATTTACCAAATATATTTTGCATTTTGAAAAATACCTTTAACTCAAAGGTCTTTGCATTTTTTAAAAATTTTCCCCAAGAGTTTTCCCAAACGCACCCTACAAAAGTTGAGGGTTTTTGCGCATTTTCCATATAATAGGACTTATTATCACATTTATGCATATTAACTCGAGATTATCATTCCAACGGAGTAACTTCAATTATTGTAATATTTAAACTTGTCTTTCCATGGGGTTAATCGCTAGATGTGTAATGGCACGTATTACTCTTATAACAGTTAAGATTCTTTAATATGTCGATTTTATAAGTCGTCTCTCATGTGAAAGCATGAAATTAATCTATATCATTAGAGAGCATGAAGCTCAAGATAGGGTTGAGTGATCCAAGTCTATTTGTGCATTTGTCAAAAGTGTAATTCGAACTGTCATGTCTGTGACAAAACAATTCATTAATACAACCAAAAATAATTAGAGACTTATTTGGTGACACATTATCGAGAGACACAGACTATGTTTTCTCTCCATTTAGTCTTTAGAAAAACACGATGTTAAAAGTATTGAAGTGAATGCTCACATTGTCTTGACCAGGTAGACACCAATTTATGCATTTACATACTAGCTTGGAAACTTCGTCAATTTTACCTTTATTGTTAAGAATCTGTTTAAAAAATCAGCATTTGAGAGACCGACATGTCATTAATCTTTCATGGTCTAATATGCCTCTCTCAACAGCGATTCTGAGAGTCAAGATCCGACTTTTGACCTTATCCATCAACTTATCAAAAGAACCAACATGCTTCAAGTCTCGGAAGTCGTCCGAGCTATTTTTCCCAAGGGACTTCCTCCGACGTTTCAAACGCAGCACACGTTCGATTAGTTTCTGGGTCGATCCATCATTTTCTCTCTCATTCCCTCGTCTACCATCCTCTCCTCTCCTCTCCTCTCTCTGCCCAACTTCCCCAAAGAAGGTGATATATACCCGATGCTGGTCATGGTCGTCGTAAACGGAAAAACAAAAATTGGAAACGGCCAACGTAGGAATCAACACCTGATCACGCGTCCAACCGCACTCCTGTTATATATGGCAACAAACTTCACCAAGAATTTCAAGACACGCTCAAAGCTTCGGGCTTGATTCAGTTCCGATACTGTTCTTGGCCGTCAAAGAGGAAACGGCTTTTACGTCCCCTCGCCGGCCGCGCAATTGTTCCGACGTGGGTTTGTTTCGCTGGTTCGGATAAGGAAAGTCGTAGCCTTGATCGAGACATCACAACCAACCCCAGGCGCTTTGTTGTTTATGTCAATTAAGGTTATGTTTGGTCATCCGGAATTCTAATCAAGATAGGATTGGGTAGGATAGGATATGAAATCCTGGGATTTTCTTATATCCTATCAATTGTTTGGTAAATCCCAATAATAAAGTCGGATATATTCATATGATATTATGTACATTATATATATATATATAAATATATATATATATCATTATAAATGAACCTAAATATTCATAAATGGAGATGGTGAAGATCTCTCGTAACACTATTCCTTATTTTATTTTTCCTCATTTTTATATTATTTTCTTTGTTATTTCTTTTTTTCCCCTTTCGTCTTTCTTTAATAAAATTTTAATAAATAGTAAAATGCACTAACATACCTAAAATACAAAAATACCTAAAGTATATAATAAATATAAATATTTAATATATAGATTAAATGTTTATTATAAGCTAGAATTATTGAATATATAAATAAAAAAAAAGATTAATTTAAAATACTTTTTTTTATTTTTTATTTTAATTTCTTAAATTAGAATTCAAATATTATTTATATTGAAATAAAATTTCAATTTTCTTAATTTAATAAATTTGTTATTTGAGAAAATAACTTTCCTATTATGAATATTAGAAATCATATCCACCTTTATCCCACCTCCCTCATGAGATAATTTTATCCTGTCTATATCCCCCTTATATCCAACTTTATCATGTCTTAAGCGAGCACCAAACGTAGGATAGGATAGGATTATCCTATCCCGAATTTTATTCCAACTACCAAACATAGCCTAAAAGAAAGGAGAAGATTTTTGTTGACGAAATAGATTTCCATGTAAATATAAAATTTCACCGTCATTCTATAATTTACTTTATAGGGAATTTGGTCTGCTCAAATACGTTACTATCAAGATATTATCGATTGTGGTTGCGACCAGTTCATCCATCCGTGCACGCATGTCGGATTGGAATGAAGCCGTTCTAGTTTGAGGCCGTGCAATTTGACTAACTTATGGAACATTTTTAGTTTAGGTCAAAGAACCTAACTAATAATCCATTATTCTTATACAACTAGTCCGATGAATGGACGAAAACATCGTGATCCTACTACTAATTATTGTCAATGGAAAGTCGTGCACAAGACCATTGGCGTCTCTTCATGACCCCACATTTAGGTATTGTTGTTGATAAAGTAAGATGATTTTAGATCACCTGGCTCTCGATAAGTTTAAATAAATGAGTATATTGAAGATGAGTATCAAGTTCCTTATAAACACTTGTTAAACAATCGATTAAGATATTTTTCGTGGCTCCCAATGCATTGATTTTGCTTGTGATAACGCTTTAAAAACGTAAATTTCCTCGTCATATAAAATTTAACAAGCATGTCCAATTTACTCATGAACACATTTTTTAAGCATACATAGTAAGCGATCAAATAAAGGGAAGTTGCGGTACCGATGATTAGAATATCGAGGTACCCTCTTATCAAATAACATTAGTCAATGTCCTAGAAACACTACTCAACAACACCAGTGCAATTAACATTAATTTCTATGTCGGTGGACCGAAGGTTGTTTTCTTCTAGCGTGTCAAGTCGAATTAAATTCAATGACAAACAAAAACCTGCCTTGATTTGGGATTTCAAGGACAAGAAGGTTCCCCCAATCCCTTCACAGAAAAAAAAATTATTTTTGATATTAATCAATCATTAAATAATTTCCTAATCCTAATTAGCATCTTTAAGAAACTCGTCGGCACGGTCGCACGTCTACTCAAGGGATCTCTCGGGAGCCCATGAAGGCAACATGGCCCAGACGAAAGAGACTCGATCATGGACTCTGCATACGGAATCCTCCACGACCCACGGGCTCTTGACCATTGATGGGCCAACCCGACTGGATCCACCTTATGACGGGTCGAGAAATCTGAACCCGTCCATAGCTAAAGGAACTCATGGATTGCGGGCTTTATCCGCCCCAATCCAAACGGATACGGTGCGAGTATTTTTTTCATCGGACCCGATGGAATGAACCATCTCTCCATAGTTTCTTTTTCTTTTTCTTTTTTGAAGACTTTGCTTAGACAACGGTACCGTCATTTACATTTAATAACAGTGTATTTCTCATCATATATTTGTTTTACAAGTTCATGGCAACTAGGAGGACTTGTAGATGAATTTAAATATAAATTTTACAAGATACACATACCTTATTTACTTCAACAAAGAAAGCTAAAAAGAAAGGATAATGGCATGCTAAACAATGTTATTTTATTTTATTTTCAAATTGGTCATTATGTTAAAAAAGTAAAGATGAAAATATTAATGAGATCAACTAATCCGTTGGCCAACGATGTAATACCTACTTGCCATCTTATGTTGCTTTCGAAATAATTAAGTAACAATTATAAAACAAAAGAAATGTAGAAGAAAATAACCCTTAATCACTTGACCGCTGTTGTCGCTCAAGAGAATTTCAATGATTTTCACTTACTTAAGAATTTGGCTTAGATAGGTCATCATAGCTATTCTCAATCAAGGAAGAATAGGGGTTTTCAATTGTCATTAGTACTCATTATTATTTGAAGAAATAAATTGACCTCTAATCCATAAGAAAGGAAGTAAGTTCAAGTCTCACATGGTCATGTAAGTTTTCTCAATGAACCAAGATTGGCGCTGCATCAAGTGAACTTTGTGTAGGATTCTATTAAATTAGTGTAAATTCTAAATTTGGTCTTGATTTATGTAATCTAAGATTGATTGTGTAATTTTTTAGGTCCTTACACATCTTCATTTATGAGATTCGAATGAACAAGGTAATTTTTTCATCTACTAAATCATTATTCATATATTGATTTGAGCTTGTCTTCTTTTTATATGTTATTATATATAGCTAATATCACTTGTCTTGATTTTAGGTCATTAGAGAGTCTTTTTAAAATAATTTGATTTAAGGAAAAGAATGATGAGCCATATGATTGTATAATGAGTTCATTATTAGTCTCAAAGTCATTATTTCAAGTACTTTTTCGTCTTTGATCTTTAATTGATTCTTCTAATCCAATTTTTTTCTGGTGATAATATTGATGCTCGTAATTATCTATGTTTAGATATTTAATTTGCTCTAGAATTATCTGTTTCCTCATACTGTTTTTTGTTTTTTCATATTAAAGAAATCTCACTTAGTGGAATTTGAAGAAATTCCTCACAATGAGACAGTGAGACTTTCCAATCGTGATTTAAAAAAAAAAAAAAAAAAAAAAACCATTAAACAAGTCAACAGGTTTCTTTGTGAAAATTTGTGATGGAAAAGCCACCACCTGTTATTCAAGACTAACGGTAAACTTTTCTGGTCTATAGTTACGAAGAGTTACATGAAACTCAGCATGCACATTGCACAACACTGCAAACCATCAACAACGAAAGATAAAATCTATTCTGACCTTATGCGCTTAACTAAGTCTTTTATGTTTCAAATCTTTATCAATGATCTCCACCATAAAACCCAATCCTCCTTCAGCCGCTCAAATATATCCTGAAGCTTCAGCGACCCAGAGACGACGATCTTTCTTCCCCCATGGCAACGACCACCGGCAGCGGAGGCTACTGCACCTTCAGGTCCTCCAGGGGCAGTGGTTCATGATGTTCGTGTCCTTCTTGATAATGGCGGGCGCCAGCGCCACCTACCTCTTCGGCGTCTACTCCAAGGACATCAAGTTCACTCTCAGCTATGACCAACCCTCTGTTAGACATAAAAATCAAATGTGGGAAAAAAAAAAAAATGTAAAACAGACCTTTAGCCATTGTTCGTCAAAAATTCACACAGATTCGGCGAAATTATAGGCACACTCTACTAACCCAATCTTCTCACATACTGATGATGTATTTTAAATGAAAGGGTTTATGTTAGACCTTGTAATAGCTTTTAAGAAATAAACGATCGTTTCTTTTATAAATTGTCTCCCATTAAAGTGGTTACCAAATGGACGGTTGTCATGAAAAGAGACAAAGCGTGAAAAAATTGCTTATGGAATAGCCGCTACTTTAAAGAGAGAACGTGAGTTCGATAATGTATATATATATAGACACACACATTCTCCCACTTGATTCCAATATTTTAATAATATAGATTATCCAATCAATCCATTAAAACTTTATGCTTAAAGAAAAAAAAAAAAAAAAAAACAAAGCGACATGTCCTCTAAGCCGTCCCTTTTCCATGGAGCGAGGTCGGTGCTAAAAGGACTTGAAACCACCCTTCAGGAACCTCATTCAGTAGCAGCCTTCAGAAACGAGAAAAGCTCTCTGCAAATCATCGGTTTTCACCTTCATCTTCTTCAAAAGGTTTTCGAGCGGTAGACATGGGGATCGAGTCCCTGAAGGTGAGGGTGTTGTCCGCCAAGGACCTCTAGCACGTCAACGGTCTTCCACAGGATGGACCCCTATGTCATCGTCTCTCTCTCCCGCGGGTATAAGCAGCGCACCTACATCCACGCTTACGGAGAAAGGCCCAATTTCTCTTCAACTTCTCTCCTCCTTTTTTCTTTGGTTTTTCCTTCTTTCTTTCAATGATAGCCGGGCCCCACATGCAAGCGAGTTGCCTTGTAACATCCTCGTTGTCCTACCGTGCCAATCTATGGCTCGCCTTGCAATTATTTATATTTCAGTATCTAACTTATTTTTCTTTCATCATATTCATAAAAATTGATAGTGCGAATCTTCTTACTTTTTTATTTTTCAATTTAAGTTGACAATAAAAAACATAAAAATAAAAATAAAAAAGAAAAATTAGGTAAAAGATGGAAATCCAATTTCTATTCAAAGAGTGACAGCCAACTAAGCCGCCCCTTTTCCACAGAACGAGGTCGGTGCTAAGAGGACTTGAAGCCACCCTTTAGGAACCTCGTTCAGTAGCAACCTTCGGAAACGAGAGTCTTGATTTGGGATTTCACGGACAAGAAGATTCCCCTAATCCCTTCACAATTTTTCTTTTCGTATTAATCAATCATTAGATAATTTCCTAATCCTAATTAGCATCTTTAAGAAACTCGTGGCCACGGTTGCACGTTTACTCGAGGGAGCTCTCGCGAGCCCATGAAGGCAAGAAGGCCCAGACGAGAGAGACTCCATCATGGACTGCAAACGCATTCCTCCACGACCCATGGGCTTTTGACCATTGATGGGCCGACCCGACCGCATCCAACCAAACGGAAAAGGTACGGGTTTTTCTTTTCATCCGACCCGATGGAATGAACATCTAATATGGTCACGAAGCGTCACGCGCAACGCAGCATGCGCGACACTCCAAACCATAAACAACGGAAGATCAAATCTATTCCGACCTTATCCGTTTAACTAAATCTTCTCTGTTTCAAATCTCTAGATCTCCACCATAAAACCCATCCAAAATCCGCATTGGAATATCCTCCTTCAGACGACGATCTCTCTTCCATGGCGATGACCACTGCCAGCGGCGGCGGCGGCGATGGCGGCGGCTGCTGCGCCTTCGCCCTCCAGGTCCTCCGGGGGCGGTGGTTCATGATGTTCGCATCCTTCCTGATCATGGCGGGCGCCGGCGCCACCTACCTCTTCGGTGTCTACTCCAAGGACATCAAGTCCACCCTCGGCTACGACCAGTCGACCCTCAACCTCCTCAGCTCCTGCAAGGACCTCGGCCAACGTCGGCGTCCTCTCCGGCCTCATCGCCGAGGTCAGCCTCGTGGCTCGTCCTCCTCGTCGGCTCCGCCATGAACTTTGCCGGCTACTTCCTCATATGGCTCGCCGTCACCCGTCGCATTCCCTGCCCCGCGGTTTGTTAGAATTTTTTTTTTATAATTCTTAATGCTGAAATTCATAATAAAACGAAGATCTTTGATCTTCATGATCTTCACAAACATATATGAAAAAGAACATACCTTTGTCCATAGTTTTGCCGTTGAATTCGATCCAAATGAAGAAATCTGATTTCTCTCCCTTAACCCACAATTTCTTTATGTATTTCTTTGATGGAGAAGAGAAAAACATTCATAATAGGTGGAGAGAGGATCGGACTCTATTTATACGTTTAATGAATAGGTGCCTTCCATCAAAGTACCTTTTCACTTAATTAGAGTCGCAACTTCTCGTAGCCAATAATTATTTATAAATTATTTATTTGTTTTATAGCATTTCAATAATTTATTAAACCATATTTTAAATTATATCATATGGGTCACAATAAATCTTACATTCTCCCACTTGGCCCATATGATATTCCTTTCATGGTTCAATAAAGACTGTAATGTGCACAATAAAATTATGCTATAAAATTTCATAAAATTGGCAGTCACATAATAATCACAATTAAGTAAAGAAAACTAATGTGAGTTATAGCGGTTGTATGTCATTAATCGACATAGTCCCTTCTATGCACTACAACTATAGTACTTTACTTAACATGATCCATAAATGAGAAGTACAGTAATAGTCTAACCATAATGTCTCTTTAGAAACTATCCTATTTAGCATTAATCTATTTTCCATAATGTATACTAAATAGAAAACAGGAAATATCAGAAACACTTAAATGAGCTCAAAGTGTCAAATACATAAACTTAATACAAACATAATACAAACATTAATGACGTCCAATAATGCCCATCTCTTCAACATGCTCATTACATGTTTTGGGCGGCAGTCTTTTTGTTAAGGGATCTGCTATCATAAGATTGGTGCTAATGTGCTCAATTGACACTCTTCGTTTCTGAACTTCTTCTTTAACAGACAAGTATTTGATCTCCATATGCTTAGCACCCTTAGAATACTTGTCGTTCTTAGAGAAGAAAACTGCTGCAGAGTTATCACAATAAATTTTCAGCGGCTTGGCAATACTGTCGACAATCACAAGTCCTGAAATAAAGTTCCGCAGCCATAATCCATGAACAGTGGCCTCAAAGCATGCCACAAATTCAGCTTCCATAGTGGATGCAGCAATAATCGATCGCTTCGCACTCTTCCATGAAATTGCCCCTCCACGGAAGAAACAAGTAACCAAATGTTGATTTTCTTGTATCGGCACATCCGCTAAGTCTGATCGAATATCCAATCACCTTGAGATGATCGGATCTCTTATAAGTGAGCATATGATTCTTCGTTCCTTGCAGGTATCTTAGAACTTTCTTTGCAGCTTTCCAATGATCCATTCCAGGATTACTTTGATACCTGCCCAGCATTCCGACAGCAAAACTAATGTCTGGTCTGGTACAAGTCTACGCATACATTAAGCTCCCCACAACAGATGCATAAGGAATATTTTTCATTTGTTCTCGTTCCAATTCACTTTTCGGACATTGTATAAGGCTAAATTTATCACCTTTATGAATTGGAACTATTCCTGCTGAGCATTTACTCATATTAAATCTCTCTAAAATTTTCTCAATGTAGGCTTTCTGAGACAATCCTAATAACCCTTGTGATCTGTCGCGGAATATTTCTATTCCTATCACATACGTTGCCTCTCCCATATCCTTCATTTCAAAATTCTTAGAGAGAAACTTCTTGGTTTCATGTAACAAACCAAGATCATTAGTAGCAAGCAAAATATCATCAACATAGAACTAGAAAAATAAACTTGCTCCCACTAATCTTCATATATATACACCGATCAACGGTGTTTTCTTTAAATCAAATGAAGTTATGGTATCGTTAAACTTAAGATACCATTGTCGGGAAGCTTGTTTAAGTCCATATATTGACTTCTTTAATTTACATACCATGTGTTCCTTTCCTTTAACTGAAAAGCCTTCGGGTTAGTCCATATAAACCTCTTCTTCTAAATCCCCATTAAGAAAGGCGGTTTTTACATCCATTGTCATAATGAGCCACCAAAGCCATAATGATTCTAAGTGAGTCCTTCTTAGAGACTGGTGAAAATGTCTCTTTATAGTCAATGCCTTCCTTTTGTGTAAAATCCTTTACAACAAGTCTGGCTTTATGTCGTTCAATATTGCCTTTTGAATCGCGCTTGGTCTTAAAGACCCATTTACACCCGACCTTCTTACATCTTTCAGGCAATTCGACAAGATCCCAAACTTGATTTTGATGCATGGATTTTAACTCTTCTTCCATGGCATTAAACCATTCATTAGAATCTTCACATTCCATGGCTTGGGTAAATGAACTTGGATCATTTCCAATTCCTAAGTCAATTTCTGACTCTTGTAGATAAACCATATAGTCATCAGAAATAGCTGACCTCCTTTCTCTTTGAGATCTTCTTAATGCCATTTCTTGTGACTTAGCTATTGGTGGTTCAATATTGACATCTCCATTATGGGGTGTTTGTTCATTAATTTGTTGTTCTTGATTATTGTTAGATTGCACCATAATATCAGGAACAACAATTTTAGAAGCTTTGGGTATAGGAACTTCTACCCTTACTTCTTGAATGCAAGCATCACTCACTCTTTCACTCCCACTGATGTCACCATTCTCAATGAACCTAGCATTTCCAGATTCAATAATTCTTGTACTATGATTAGGACAATAAAATTTATACCCTTTGGATTTCTCGCATAACCAATGAAATAACCACTGGTCGTTCTTGAATCCAATTTCCTTTCATGTGGATTGTAAATTCTTACTTCTGCTGGACAACCCCAAACATGCAGGTCGTCCAAAGTTCAAAGGGAGTCTTTGGAATTGCCTTACTAGGAACCCTATTTAATAAATACATAGAAGTCTTTAAAGCATACATCCACAAAGACAAGGGTAGGGATGAGTGACTCATCATACTCCTAACCATTTCCATTAAAGTACGATTACGCCTTTCGCTACACCATTTTGTTGTGGTGTACCCGGCATTGTCTATTGAGCACAAATGCCATGTCTTTCAAGGAATTTAGCAAATGGACCTGGACATTGTCCCGATTCATCATACTTTCCATAATATTCACCACCTCTATCCGACCTTACTATTTTTCACCCTTTTGTCTAATTGCCTCTCAACCTCTTTTTAATATACACTTCAAGTGCATTCACTGATTGAGACTTCTCATGCAAAAGATAAATATAACCATAACGTGAAAAATCATCAATAAAGGTGATGAAATAGCTTTCCTTACCAAAAGATGGAACATCAAAAGGACCACATATGTCAATATGTATAATTTCAAGGAGCTCGTGCTTCTTGTGGCACCTTTCTTAGTGTGTTTTGTTTGTTTACCTTTAATACAATCAATACACACTCCAAGGTCAGTAAAATCCAAATATGGAAGAATTCCATTCTTCACTAATATTTGCATCCTTTCCTTGGATATATGACCCAAACGTTTATGCCACAAGTAAGCAGAATTTTCATTTACCAAACTTCGTTTAGTGCCAACATTATGATGCAAGGTCATTAATGTCTCAACAAAAGTATTATCAAGTCTAAATTTGTAGAGACCATCACATAAAATTCCAGTTCCAATAAGAGTATCACACTTAAATAAACTGAAAGATTCAGAACCAAACTTACAATAAAATCCCGCCACATCAAGTCTTGGCAAAGAAACCAAATTGCGAGAAAAAGTAGGTACATAAAGGATTCGAAGCAATTCCAAATAATGCCCAGTATCTAAGATCAAACGATAAGTGCCAATGCCTTCAACTGGAGCTTTGTTTCTGTTCCCCGTAATCACATAACTTTCATTTGGCTTTGTAGTTTGGATCGTAAGGAATCCCTGCATCGTATTTGACACATGAGTGGTGGCACCAGAATCAATCCACCAAGTATTATGAGGAACTTAAGTAAAGTTTGATTCAAAACATACTAAAGCACAAGGCTTACCTTTCTTTTCGAACCAAGCCTTACATTTCAGACAATCTTTCTTCAAGTGTCCAATTTTGTTGCAAAAATGACACTTAATAAGATTGCGTTCTTTCTTGTGGATTTGAGAAGCCTTTGAAGAGTCATTCAGGACGTGTAATCCTTTCTTCTTGCTCCTTCCACCTTTTCTCTTGAAATTCTTTCGAGCTTCTTGATGACTTGAGAGATGAACATAATGAGTCTTTTGATTCTTTATCCTTGTTTCCTCTTGAACTAGCATACTGGCCAATTCATTCACATTCC
Organism: Eucalyptus erythrocorys; assembly: GCA_014182555.1. Taxonomy (NCBI): domain Eukaryota; kingdom Viridiplantae; phylum Streptophyta; class Magnoliopsida; order Myrtales; family Myrtaceae; genus Eucalyptus; species Eucalyptus erythrocorys. The sequence goes on along the minus strand of CM024603.1, from coordinate 37,516,131 downwards.
ACTTATCCTTTATAGTGTTGTAATTCATTTGAAATGGCCCATATTACTCATGAGGCAAGGAATTAAGTATAAATTGTACTAAAAAGTACTCATCCACATTCATTCCCAAAGTCCTTAACTTTGCTACCAAATTTGTCATCTCAAGTATATGCTCATGCATGGTACGTGAACCATCATATTTCATGGTGGTCAGTGTGCTCATCAATGTACCAGCAAGTGACTTATCAGCAGTTTGAGAACACTCTTCCACAAATTTCATAAATTCCTTAGCATTGTCAGTCTTGGGAAGAGAAGTCTTTAAGTTGTTTGCAACTGTCATTTGCATGAACATTAGGCTCCGTCTGTTCGATCTTTCCCAAGCTTTATGGAAAGACTTTTCCTCATCGCTACTTTTATCAGTAATAGCAGCTGGTTTCTCAACTTGAAGAGCTAAATCAAGATCCAGGACACCTAAGTGAAACTGGATTTGTTCACTCCAATCAGAGAAATTTATCCCATTAAATAAGGGAACAGACGAAGCATGTGAATGCAGTGAAACAGGTACAGATACTGCAAATATACAAGAAGTACTCACACACTAATGCTTTGAGAATATCACATAATCAGATTTAATCTAACTATACACGTAATTACAGTTCTCCTTTGGGCGATCCTATGATATACAAATATATAAACCATAATGATGCTAATAACTTTTATTTGATAATCGTAAATATAACTTATTAAAATTAATTTGCTATCTTTGGGTATACAAACAAATTTAACAAGTCATATTAATTATCAACCATCATGTTCATGAATTATAAGAAAATAATTAACCTTCGGGTTAATCCCTAAGTTCTTATAATAAATGAACTTCAATATACCCATAACACCAATAAAGATATAAAACATATCAATTTCATATATATAGCATCAATTAATCATGGGTAATTGAATAAAATAATTTACAATATTAAAAATTCAAAAGACTTCAAGGTTCGGCCACTTTGGTGACTAACAAACCATTCATAATATGAATTTTTAATAATTGTAAATTATTTTATTCAGTTGGTATCAGAGCATTAGGTTTATGATCTCATGATTTTCCGTTTATGGATCTATTATGTGTATGCTTGATGTTTCGTTGAATGACCCTGTTTGTACCTTTTATTGTTGTTGAGATGAGAATGTGGGTTCTGTTGAAGAAAATTCAATTGATGGGGCATTTTAAAAAGAAAAATCCGAATGGGAAAGGACTAAAATGAAGGAATTCGGAATTTTAAGGGCAAGTAAGAAATTTGTTGATTCCGGGCAAAATCCGGCGACCCACCGGCTGATTTTGGACCCATACGGTCGCCCCGCCATGAGGAACGTTGGGCTTGAGTTTTTCCGGCATATCGGTGTTCGCCGGAGTCGAATCGGGCGGAGGAAGTCGCGGTGGTTAGGGTTTTTGTGTTCTAAGGAATTTTGGCTTGATTTAGGGCTAATTCTTCGTCATTTTCTCCGAAACTTGGATCCATGTGGTCGTGGTTACATGCTCTTCAAAACCCATTATTTTTTCTGTGTCTGGGATGGCTGCCGGAGAAGGAACAGGGGCGAGACCGCGCTTGGAAACGGCGAAAATCGACGAAAAATCGCGTCTGGTCGCGAGGAAGAAGGCGTGTGGGCTCCACGCGCGCGCGACGGTTGCAGGCGCGTGGAACCCACGCGCCATGCGCCCTCACGCGCGCGGAGAGATCCACGTGCGCGGTCTCCCGCGCAGTCGCGGGCGCGTGCAACGCACGCGCCTGTGCGTTGGACGCGCGCGTGTGTGAGGCACGCGCCCGCCGAGCCGCGTGCACGTGCTCCGCACGTGCCCGAACCCCAGAGCTGTCTCTTTTACGTTTTTGCCCCTATGCCAATTTTAAAATTCCCATTTTGTCCTTCTCGCAAGTTATTTATTATTCTACCCCTATTTAATTTATAATTACAATTCTGCCATTGCTGATTATTTACCATTTTGCCCCTGGATATTAAATTTATGGTTCTGCCCCTATGGAATTATGATTTTACAATTCTGCCCTTATGCTTTAATTACAATTTTATCCTTGTGTGCAATTTGGCAAATATTTGTATTTTACAATTATTAAAAAACTGTTAGAATTTTTTTTTTTATAATTCTTAATGCGGAAATTCATAATAAAACGAAGATCTTTGATCTTCATGATCTTCACAAACATATATGAAAAAGAACATACCTTTGTCCATAGTTTTGCCGTTGAATTCGATCCAAATGAAGAAATCCGATTTCTCTTCCTTAACCCACAATTTCTTTATGTATTTCTTTGATGGAGAAGAGAAAAACATTCATAATAGGTGGAGAGAGGATCGGACTCTATTTATACGTTTAATGAATAGGTGCCTTCCATCAAAGTACCTTTTCACTTAATTAGAGTCGCAACTTCTCGTAGCCAATAATTATTTATAAATTATTTATTTATTTTATAGCATTTCAATAATTTATTAAACCATATTTTAAATTATATCATATGGGTCACAATAAATCTTACACGGTCTGGCAGATGTGCGTCTACATCTGCGTCGGCGCCAACTCCCAGAACTTCGCCAACACGGGCTCCCTCGTCACCTGCGTCAAGAACTTCCCCGAGAGCCGCGGCATCATGCTCGGCCTGATGAAGGTATTTCATGGACGACTGATTTCTCGTCAAATATTCATATCGACGACGTAACGAATGCACGAAATGCTTTCTCTCGTCTCGTGAAGGGCTTTGTGGGGCTGAGCGACGCGATGATGACGCAACTTTACTACGCCATCTATGGGGACGACTCCAAGTCCCTCGTCCTCCTCATCGGGTGGCTGCCGGCGGTGATCTCGATCATCTTCGTGTACACGATCCGGACGATGAAGCTCTCTACGCACCCCAACGAGCTCAAGGTATTCTACGAGTACCTGTCCATCACGGTCGTGCTCGCGCTGGTCATCATGGCCCTGACCATCGCCCAGAAGCAGGTCAGCTTCTCCCATGGGGCCTACGTCGTGAGTGCGGTCGCCGTCTGCGTCTTGACCTTCCTCCCCCTCGGGATCGCGGTGAGGGAGGAGTGGGCCACGTGGAAGTAGAGGAAGGCATAGAAACCTACGACGGCGACCGTGGGTGTTGCTGATGATGACGCCTCCAGTCCCGCCCGTGATTTGGAAATTCATGCGACTGATCAGCGGAAGCAAGAAGAGCAAGAGGCTGCCAATCCGAATGACATTTCGTGTTGTGCCGATGTGTTCAAGCCTCCCGAAAGAGGTGCAGACTACACGATCATGCAGGCACTCTTGAGCTTGGACATGATCACACTCTTCGTGGCGACGTTCTGCGGCCTTGGATGCAGCCTAACAGCGGTTGACAACCTGGGACAGATCGGCGAGTCCCTTGGCTATCCGCCCCGTCATCATGATGCTCTCGCTCGTCGTGTCGGGGGTCAGGGACCTCCTCATCGCATTCCCGGCCCTCGGGTCGGTCTACGTCGCCTTCCTCCTCATCGAGTTTTCCTACGGCCTGCAACTCATGCTCCTCTTCATCGTCATCTCCGAGCTCTTTGGGCTCAAGTACTACTCGACCCTGTTCAATTGCAGGGAGCTGGCTATGGGTGAGTATGGTCCGGGTTAGTCCGGGCCCCCTAACCCTAAGACCAACCCTTACAGTGTCGGTCCTCAATTTTTAGAATTGAGGACCAATCCTATTGAGCCTGGGACCAAGGATCAGACCGACCCAATGGGTTCGGTCCGATTCTAGAGTCAACTCGGGATCGATTGATAATTTTTTTCGTCTTATTTTTTATACTCCCTAAAAAAGCAAACCTACAAATTCAAATTAGACATCCATTGACAATGCGGCATTTCTAAACTATAAATACCAATACATATTTAGCAAATTTAATATGACAATAATAGAAATTTCGTACTTGCTAACCACTCATCGAGATATGGGACAAGATGAAAATTTCTTGTAATTATCTATCTTTAATATTCATATCACCATATGCAAAAGCGTTTTCCTGCATTTGATCATGTAGAGTCTACTTAACCAAAAAATGAGCTTCACACCACTTGATTAGCAAATCACCGTAGCAACTGTAGTACTACTCTACTCTTCAAAAACTTCTACCGTAGTTCAAAATACTTAATATAAACCATGAATACATAACTTTACATCTTGTTAATTCACCTGAACTTCTAAACACCTGAAAATAAAACAAACAACACATAATTAATACTTAACAAAAGTTTTAAATTGAAATTACTATTAGTGCTATTGATAGAACATCTCAATATAATATGATATAACAAGTATTTTACTTAGATTTGAATATATAAAAGAATTATAAATAATATAATATAATATAATATAATATAATATAATATAATATAATATACAGGGTTGGTCCAGGGTTGGACCGACCCAAAACTCTTAGGACCGAGGACCAACCCATACAGTATTGGTCCTAGAATTTCAGGACCAAGGACCGACCCAGTCCCCTTGGGAACCGGACCAGGATCGACAGGGTTGGGCCGGTCCGAGATCGGTCTAGGGTCGACCCTAAACCGCTGCTCACCCCTACAGCTGGCTAGCCCCCTCGGGTCGTACATCCTCAATGTGCTGGTCGTGGGCAGGCTTTATGACATGGAGGCGACAAGGCAGCTTGTGGCCAGGGGGCTGACATGATCGACGGCGAAGGAGCTGACCTGCGTCGGGAGGCAGTGCTACTGGACGTCGTTCAACATCCTGGCGGGCGTGAACGCGCTCGGGGCGCTCGTCTTGCTGGTTTTGGTCGTGAGGACTAGGGAGTACTACCAAGGGGATATCTACAAGAGGTATAGAGATCAAATGGTTGAGAATGAGAAGGGGACTACGTTGAGCAATGCCGGCATTGACGAGCCCGTGAATGTAAAAGATAGAAAGTGACAAGGATCGAGTGAAGTTACGAACCCATCTTCTTCTTTTTCCTCTTAAGTTTTTCATGCTTGCGATTTAGTGCGAACACGAGTTGCTTGATTAACACGAGTCTCCTCTTCCTGGTTTGTCTTATCGTTTTTTGCCCTCAGAGATTTCAATCAGTGGATGTTCTTGATCACGTTCTAAAGCGCAGTGATTTTGACAAACTCAATAGTAGTCAATCGGATTAATTATTAAGATGATTAACTGTTATTGAATCTTGGCTGAAACGGGGTACGTTTGAAAAGGAAAACACTGTGGATAACTTATTGGATGAAACAGGGTACATTTGAAAAGGAAAATACCATGGATAACTTATGAAATTTGAATCCCTTCGGCAGTTAAGTTAGATTAGATCATCCCACTTGTAATCTAATCACGAGAAAGTATTTTCGAGTTATTTTCTTAACTGTCATTAGTCAGAGTAGGTAGAGTCAAATCTCATGCAAAGTGGCTCATGGGGTAGATCCAAATGGAGGTAAGGCCAAGACCCATCTGATTGACTCGAGGACTCGAATTGCCCCGGTCCAGCCCAACAGCATCTGTTGATTTCGTGATGCTCTTGGAGCGCCCAAGTTATTAAAATCACCTAATTGGGTCGTGAAATTCTGTTTTTATTTTATTTTATTTATTTATTTTTGAGGAAAAGAGTTTGACAATACCAGGGCTTTTCTCGAATAAATGATCAACGTGATGCTGCGAGAGCGCTCGATAATTTATCGATCACTTGCTCAAAATCAAATGGAAAAAAGAAAAAACATTTGAGCAATTTGGATATCCCTTGTGTGGATTTTTTTCCTCCGTCATAAAATAAAGAAAATGAGGTTTGTAGTTGATAATAATATTGATCTTTCCCAACTCAATATCTTCTTTTAATTGGTCCACGGGAATGGCGTGGAGGATTTTTAGCTCGGAATCACCCATTCGGATTTCACGAATTGTGTGCAAACTGCTTAATTCTAGGACTAAATCACTCGCATCGCAAGGATAATATATCCGGGCTTAATCGAGTTTCGGATCTGAGTATGTGCTTAAACTGTTTCGTTTGAACTTTAAATTCGAGGATATTTCATTCTACACAAGGGAGATAAATGATATACCCAAAAATTAAGGGATTTTTCTCAAGTGGAGAGAGAAGACTACCATAACTCCTTCAGAAGTTGTTTGAGGAACTAATAGGTAAGCGTAGTAACTGCACGTGCTGATGAAGGTGGGAGAGGGAGGTGAAAGTCCTCTTGTTAGGTTGACCTGTGTTTCGCACAATGAGTAGCTATAGTCTTCCACGTTAGGTTGTAGATCAGTGACATTCGACAGAGGAGACCTATCACCGGCGATTGAATGATGTGAGAAATGTCAATAACCTGCTTGATTAGGCAGAGAGAGAGAGAGAAGAGCAGGGCAACTAGATTGAACCTTGTTCCTACCATCTTGTCCATCACCCTTTGTTTAATTCCTCTAGCCTGATGTCATACTTTGTCCTTTGATTACGATTCATTCAGAAGGGCCTCTGATTTTCTCTCTTCTTTTGCGGTTTGTTCATTCACAGGGATAGCAGCGCCGGCATATCTAATCTGGGGTTTTCTCGGGGCAGGACCACCACAGCCACCATCACCAACAGTGGCGGAGGGAGTGGATCTTGACGGAGGGGACGGGGACCCCTCTGGAATCAGCTACCTCCATCCTTTTGTCTTTACTAATCATTTTTTTAAACAAACCAATGAAGGAATTTTTAGTGGTACCCAATGCGCTGATTGTGCTCATGATAACATTTTAAAATCATAGATTTTCTCATCATATAAAACTTAACGAGCGTCTCAACTTTATTCTTGATCAAAATTCTTCAAACATACATAATAAGCAATTAAGTAAAGAGAAATTGTGGTATCTGCAGCTACAATATTGAAGCACCCTCTTATCAAATGACACTAGCCAATCTCCTAGAATTGTTGCTTAACAACATCGGCGCAATTAGACACTATTTCCAAAGTGAGGGGACTGAAGGTTGTTTTGTTTTGGCGGGCCAAGTTGAATTAAATCTAATGACGAAACTGTTTTGTGCTGCAATTGCAAGGACAAGGAGGTTCACCTAATCCCTCCACAAATAATTTTTGCATTAATCAATCATTAATTAATTCCCTAATCTTAATTACCATCTTTTAGGAATTTATCGGCACGGTCGCATGTTTGCTCAAGAAGGCAAAATGGCCCAGGCGAAAGAGACTCCATCGTGAACTCTGCATACGCAGCCCTCCACGACCCACGGGCTTTTTGACCATTGACGGGCTGACCCAACTAGATCCACCCGACCCTTCACGGGTCAAGAACTTCGAACCCGTCCATACCAAGAGACGGCGACCTTCCCATGACGCCACCACCGGTGGCGATGGTCGCAGATGATTCTGCAGCTTCGTCCTCCGAATCTTCCGAGGGCTGTGATTCATGATGTTCGCGTCGTTCCTGATAATGGCGGGCGCCGACGCCACTCCTACCTCTTCGGCGTCTGCCCCAGGGACAACAGGTCCACCTCGACTACAGCCGGTCGGCCCTCAACCTCCTCAGCTCTCAAAGGACCTCAGCGCCGGAGTCGGCGTCCTCTCTGGCCTCATCGCCTAGGTCTCCCCCACGTGGCTTGGCCCCCTCATCGGCTCCGCCATGAACTTCGCCGGCTATTTTCTCATCTGGCTCGCCGTCACACGTCCCATCCCCCGGCCGGCAGTCTAGCAGACGTGCGACTTGGGTGAAAAGCAGAAAACAAAAAAGGGCTAAAATAGCGCCGGGGAAATAAAGTCACGATATAGACACATGATATTAATTAATTATTCATCCACAACAGAGAGTGGTGGCTGGACAAATATAGCATGTGAATCAAGCTGTCCCACATATTTATTTCCTTTTCGACAAAGTATGAAGGACACGTGCCCAAGGATTATTACTAAGAAACAAATCAGGTCGAAACCGTAATTAATTTCAAGTGGAGAACATCATGAAACATCTTCCACTTTTCTTGGTTTCACACCCTTTGGAGTAATCTTTAAATTTGCTCTCCTATTCGAATCTCCTATGTATTAAACCTTCTTCCTTTAAAAGACCCCAAGTCAACTCTTAAGTCCTCTCTCTCTCTCTCTCTCTCTCTCTCTCTCTCTCTCTCTCTCTCTCAGATATGATTAAAGAAAAATAAATTAAAATTTAAAATATAAATTATTACAAGTAAAAAATATTATCACATACTAAAAAGAAATTGTTAATGTAATTGATGCAATTTTTACGTTTATCCGGTATCGTGACGCTTTCATGATTAGCATCTTTGGTTGCATTGTTCATCTCGTGTCTCGTTTGCATCACCACCATTATTTTCATTGGCACTTGGAATCTCTAGTGGCGTTCCTCGATTTAGCAGCTTCATCTCGCAAAGCTAGTGTTGGAAATATGATTTGATATCTTAGGAGATACTGATCCTGAGTATCAATGATTGATTCATTTAATCAGTAATTGACTTGGTAAAATAAGAATTAGAATCAATGTATAATTTCGTTTAGGGAAAAAACCATGAAAAACTCCAAACTTTGCCAAAAGTGACAGATTTACCACAAACTTTTTTTTTTTGGTGACGTGAAAAATCCTTAACTTTATCAATTGTGACACATTTACCCCAAACTTTTTTTTATAACACAAAAAACTCTGAATTTCCGTCATGTGACACATTTACCCTAAATCATAGGGCATTTTGATCTTTTTACTTTTTAAATTTCTTTTTATTATTCTTTTTTTTTTCTTTTCTCTTCCCTCCGCCGGACAGGGCGGAGGGAAGCTGGCGTTCAGCGAGGGCTGTCCTCGCCAACGTCGGGTGAGGGTCACCCTCGCCTAGGCTGGCTAGGGCCGCCCTCGGCGCGTCGGGCGAGGGCATCCCTCTCTAGGCCCTTGCCGACGTTGGGTGAGGGGTGCCCTTGCTAGATCCGGCAAGGGAGGCTCTCACTCAACCCAGCTGAGGGCCACCCTCGCCCAACGCCGGTGAGGGCGGCCCTAGCCAGCCTAGGCGAGGGTGACCCTCACCCGACGCTGACGAGGGCAGCCCTCACTGGACGCTAGCTTCCTTCCGCCGGCTCCACCATGGCCGGCGGAGGGATGAAGAAGAAAAAAAGAAAAAGAAAAAAGGAAAAAAAACAAAAAAAAAAAGACAAAAATGCCATTAATGGAGTAAATGTGTCACAGTTTGAAAAGTTTGGGGTTTTTCACATAACACAAAAAAAAGTTTGAGGTAGATTTGTCACTTTGGATAAAGTTTGGGATTTTTGGTGGTCTTTTCCCTTTTGTTTATTTCTTTCCTATCTCACACTTTACTCTTGTATTACAAATAGAGTAGTGAATGTGTAAAAGAAAATACACAGAAATACAGAATTGCAGTCTTCCTCTCCATTCTATTTCAATTTCTATCATAGTACAGAGCATTCTGTTTTGGCCTGAGCTTCCACAACCCCAAATTGCCTTTCTGTTCTTTTCTGGTTTGTTGTTGCAACATCAACCTTGCAAAACAAACTAGCCACCGAATAGGTGATACTTGCTCAGCCATCAGTTATGACTTCACCTGCTTCGATTCAAATCCAGGGGCCGATTCAATGGCCTCACTTTGGCTGGTATCTGTTTCAAGGCCAATGGTCGCCGAGCCTAGCCACACGTGGGCCCAACAAAGCTTACTTGGAGAGGAGAATGCACTAGGCTCTAGAATTCGGCCTAGAGGGCATGGGCCAACACCGCCTTCGCAAGAGAATCGCCCGAATGATGGATCGGGTTGGACAAGAATGGGTCTTGGACCTGGATCCATCCCACCGAGTCTGGGGATGAATCCCTACCTGGTTCCCCAACCCGATTTTTTGCCCTACGCATTCCTTGTCAACAACAGCCTTCTCGAGCCCGAAAACCCCCTCTACACATCGCCGACTGACAGACCAGAGCTACGACTCATCAACATGTAGCTTACCAAACCATACAACTACAACGCCTGGGCTCGAGACCTCTGGTGAACACTGGTGATGAAGGACAAGGACGGCTTCCTTGATAGACCTCTCCCCTATCTGATCGATGAACAGTTGCAACGCCATTGAAAAAAATGCAATCAATTAGTTCGTACCTGGATGGGGAATTGTCTTGCTCCGGATGTTGCGGTTGGGCTACCACCGATCGAGGACTCAAAGACAATTTGGGCAAACATCCGAGAGATGTACTAGCGGCTTGATATGGCAAAGCTTTTTACCATCACCTAAGCTATCTCAAAATTGAAGCAAGGGAACCAATCAGTCACCGCTTGTTTCAATCGGCTCTCGGCTCTCTGGAATGAGCTCGAGGCAGCCAAGGAATGCCTCAAGGGTCTCAAAACCACGCTACAACAGTACCGAGCAATCAAGAAGATGGAGAAAGTGACTCATTTTTTACAAATCTTGAATGACAGATACTCACCTTTTCAATCACAGATCTTGGCGATGGACCCGATGCTGTCGCTCGGCTAGATCTACCAATTGACAGTCCAAGAGGAAAGCCAGCAGCAAACTGCAATCGAGCACGGTAAAGCGAGCGAAGGAGTTGCCCTTGCTGCCCTCCAAACGAGCTTCCGATCTGGAGAGACGCCGCACGGAGCCCATGGCGATCGCGAGATGGCTGGAGAAATCGAGGGCTTTGGGCAAGGAGGGGGCAGATGATTTGTAGTTGCTAGGGTGGGTGGAAACCCTATAGAATGAACGGCTGGGATGGAAGAAGATCAGATGGCTATTCACTAATCCACTAGCCTGAATCCAACGGTCCACATCAGAGAAGATCGGACGATCCTTATTCGACCGTCAACCTAGCTGAAACAAATGGCTCGTATTTGGCCACGACAACACCCCGCGTATAGGGTATCCGGAGGCTCACGAAATGCCACGTCATCCATGAAAACTACTGAGCAAAATTAAAAAAATAAGGGTAAATATTGTGAATATTGTAAGCATCCTTATCATGCTATTGACACGTGCTGGAAATTATATGGAAAGCCAGGTGATAAGGATAAAAATGAAAATGAAATTGTTGCTTACCAAGTTTCGGCACGAAGGATTGATGGGGCGAATCAAATAATTACCCAAGATTAGTATTAGAATATAATGAAGGCATTAAGTCAGCTGACAACAAATGATAAGGCTGCAAGTTGCTTAGGTACTCCTCTATACAAGACAAATTCAATATCAGTTGATGCATGGATAATTAATTCAGGTGTCAGTGACCACATAATTTGCCATGAGCGGTTATTTTCTAGTGTTCAAAAGAGGCCAGGTTCTTCAGCATCTGTACGTCTACCTAATGGAAATACCACTCATGTCACCAAAATTGGCACTGTCCACCTTAGTCCAAATGTTATTCTAAAAAATGTCCTATTCATGCCTAATTTCAAGTTCAATCTCTTATCAGTCTCAAAAACTTGTGAGGATAATTCTTGTCATGCTATATTCAATTCCAATAATTGCTTCTTTCAAGACCTTTTTGATTGGTAAATTGATGGGCTGGGATAGTGTTGTAAAAGGGCTATATTTTTGGATAAATCCTCAAAAGGACTTTGAATTATTCAATAAAAACATTTCTTGTAATGCCATTGCTAGTAATAAAAATCTTATTTTTCATCAACGCTTGGGTCATACCGTGTGATTCCCTTATCCTACATCTCCAATCTACCCATTAGCAAAATAGTCTCGGACAAATTTTCCAATTAGCACATCTAGATCTACTAGTGCTTTTTCCTTACTTCATATGGATATTTGGGGACCTTACCACACTCCACATCATGATGGGTCTCTTTTTTTTCTCGACCATTGTTGATGATTATACTCGTGCTACTTGGGTTTTCCTTATGCAATCAAAGAGTCAGACTTTTTCAACACTGTCGAATTTTCTCTCTCATTAAAAATCAATTTGACAAACCTGTCAAGAAGATTTGCACTGATAATGGACGTGAATTCTTTTCTGGGGAATGTGACTCTTTCCTGTCTTCTCAATGAAAATCACACTTGGGATTTTGTTCCATTACCGGCAGGACGAAAACCTATTGGTTGCAAATGGGTTTATAAAATCAAATTTAAGGCAGATGGATCCATTGAGCGATACAAGGCTTGTTTAGTTGCGAAAGGATTCACGCAACAGGAAGACTTTGATTATCATGAAATATTCTCTCCCGTGGCCAAAGAAGTCACCATTCACTCTTTCTTATCCATTTCTGCTTTCCACAATTGGCCATTGCATCTAATGGATGTCCATAATCCTTTCTTACATGGAGATTTGGATGAAGAGATTTACATGGAGCTTCCAAAGGGATTACGTAGATATGGGGAGTCTCGTGTGTGTCGTCTTTGCAAATCCCTATATGGATTCAAACAGGCTTCTAAGCAATGGTATGCCAAGTTCACTACCGCATTAACCAACGCAAGATTTCAGCATTCCAGACATGATTATGCCCTGTTCACATGGATTGATGGTACCTCATCAATTTATCTTTTAATATATGTTGATGACATTCTTATCATGGGGAATAATGAACTGGCTATTGCAACATTCAAAAGCTATTGGCATTCTACTTTTCATATCAAAGACTTGGGATCTCTAAGTATTTTCTCGGTATTGAGATAGCTCGATCTAACAAAGGAATATCCCTCGGCCAAAGAAAGTTTATTCTGGAAATATTCTCTAAAATAGGATTGTCAGGATGCCGAAATGATAAGTAGACAAAACAAATAACGACACCAAGAATTTAATATGGAAAACCTGATACGGGAAAAATCACAGACCACTAAAAAAACATCCACTAATCACCAAGAATAGCAGGATACACAAAGTATCCTTCTATAGTCACACACTAGATGTTCAATATCAACATTATAATCTCATTTCATCACCATATAGGTGAAGAAATACATTCAAAGTAAGAAAACCCTAATCGCAATGAGAGAATTTGAAGGCTGTTCTCGACGAATGAAAATCATCAACTCGTAGCCCTCGGTCTCACGAACAATATACTTAAATTTGAGCCAATTCTATTAATGTTTGGCCTTCGAATCGGGATCACAAAGTTGCAGCCCTTTTCTTTTCTTCTATTCTCTTCTGTTTCAGTAGCTTTTGGTTTTCTTTCTCTTTCCTCACTTTGGGCGCACACACTTAACAAACGTACTACACATGAATATAAGTTGGTCGATCTGTTTTTCGGCTGAAGAATTAGAGATAGGAACAAGCTGTACAAATTGTCTTTATCCCTCCATATAAGTTCAAAGTCAACTCATCACTTGGAAGGAGATAGACGAATAATTGAAGAGAGGAACAAGATGTTGATCAGACATGAGAGTAGTCTTACATGCCAAATGGCCAAAAGAAGACGGCCCATCATTCCTTTATTAAAGGAGATTTGTCCATTAAACCTCGCGTCACGTAACCTACAAAGACTCGTGTATGAGAGAGAGAGAGAGGGAGGGAAAAGATGAAAATGCAATTTTTATTTAAAGAGTGAGGGCCAGCTAAGCCGTCCTTTTTCCACATAACGATGTCGGTGCTAAGAGGACTTAAAGTCACCCTTCACGGACCTCGTTCAGTAGCAACCTTCAGAGACAAGAAAAGCTCTCTGCAAATCATTGATTTTCACCTTCATCTTCTTCAAAAGGTTTTCGAGCGGTAAACATGGGGATCAAGTCCCTAGCGGTGACAGTGATGTCCGCCAAGGACCTCCACAACGCAAACATCTTCCACAAGATGGACCCCTATGTCATCGTCTCCCTCTCCAGTGGCCACGAGCAGCACACCCACGTCCACAAGGACGGCGGCACCAGCCCCAGATGGGTTGAACTCCTCACCTTCCCCATCGACGAGGCCTACACCAGCATCCTCATCCTCATATTCAAGATCATGACCAAGAAGACCCTCGGCAGTAACAAAGAGGTCGGCAGGGTCGAGGTGCCAATCAAGGAGCTGCTCGAGAAGCAGGGGGACGGGGAGCCCAAGCTAATGAGCTAAAGCGTGACGCTTTCATCTGGGGGGACCTAGGGGGTCCTCGAATTTAATTACATGTTCGGTGAGGAGCTGTCGGTGGAATGTGGAAAGACGCACCAGGAGCCTCCAAAGAGGAGCGGCGGGAAGGCGCTGCTCAGCGGGGTGATCAGCGCGTTGATCGAAGGGTTGATCAGTGGGGGCACCAATGGGTTGACCAACCGGTTGACCGGCGGGTTGTTCCAAGCGGACGGGTCGTAGGCTGCAGAGGAAGTGTAAGATGATGTTCTTCATATATAAAACTGAGTTTTTTCTTCCTTTGTCCGCTATGTTTGATCTGTAGTACGCTAGCGTCACCCCAGGTTCGGTGGTGGTTATGTTTTTTATTGTCAACTTAAATTGAAAAATAAAATGGTAAGAGGATTCGCACTATTAATTTTTATGAATATGATGAAAGAAAAATAAGTTAGGTACCGAAATATAAATAATTGCAAGGCGAGCCACAGATTGGCACAGTAGGACAGCGAGGATGTTACGAGGCAGCTCGCTTTCATGTGGGGCCCGGCTATCATTGAAAAAAAGAAGGAAAAACAATAGAAAAAGAGAGGAGAGAAGTTGAAGAGAAATTGGGCCTTTCTCCATAAGCGTGGACGTAGGTGCGCTGCTCATACCTGCGGGAGAGGGAGACGATGACATAGGGTTCCATCCTATGGAAGACCATTGACGTGCTAGAGGTCCTTGGCGGACAACACCCTCACCTCCAGGGACTTGATCCCCATGCCTACCGCTCGAAAACCTTTTGAAGAAGACGAAGGTGAAAATCGATGATTTGCAAAGAGCTTTTCTCGTTTCTGAAGGCTGCTACTGAACGAGGTTCCTAAAGGGTGACTTCAAGTCCTCTTAACACCGACCTCGTTCCGTGGAAAAGGGGAGGCTTAGAGGACATGTCGCCATGATTTATACGCTTTGTTTTTATTTTCTTTAAGCATAAAGTTTTAATGGATTGATTGGATAATCTGTATAAAAAAATATTGGAATCAAGTGGGAGAATGTTATGTTGGGTGCAGATTATGCACAACCCAAGATCTCCATAACCAGAACAAGAAGAAGCAATTGTAAATAGAATGATTGACGTACCTGATTTAGGATCCATTGTTCTTGAGCGGAAGCGGAGGAAACACAATGTTCCTTGCGCAAATTCTTCTCCTCTATTACCCTCCGAATCACTGGTTCAATGAGGCTGCCTCTCACAATTGACGTTAGAGCAACGTCTCTTAGGTGAGAATATGTGAGATTAGGGCTAGAGGAGAGACTTGAGCACTATTTATAGAGTTTCCAGCCAGTCCCCCTCATTATGGGCCAGGCTCAACTCGGCCCACACTAGCCAGTCCCATATTAGACTAATTAAGAAACCTTCTATCTCACCTAAGACCAAACCCCGTAAAACGGTAAACGTTAAACGGTAAATAACAAAGTCAATTAATTTAGTCCACATATCAGGAAAATTCTAACATTCTCCCACTTGAACTATATTAATTGAAATTGTATTATATGTGCGCACATTGGTCCAGAGATAATTCTTAATAGTCAATCCTATCCCATAAATTCTCCAACACCGAATCATGGCGGTAACTGCATGTATACACGCAGAGCCTTCCATGGTCACAAGTGCTTTCAACTTTATTGATATGGATCCAATATGGTAGTGTGGCAAATGGCTAACATCTCTCATAGAGAGATCCATTTGTCAGTCACCATTCTCTTACTTAGGCGACACAAAAGTTTGTATCACAAGAGAATGAAATCATGGTTCTAATGAACCCACATATGATTCTCTTACTTAGGCGATACAAAAGTTTGTGTCGCAAGAGAATGAAATTATGATTCTAATGAACCTTTGTCAATCATCATTCTCTTACTTAGGCGACACAAAAGCTTGTGTCACAAGAGAATGAAGTTATGGTTCAAATGAACCCATATATGTCTTGTCCTTATGGTCAATCTTTCTTTATGTATTACAAGAACATATGCACAAGGCTAATAACGAATTGCCCCTAGCCTTCACTCAAGGTAATACCTTAAGACTTTATTAATATGTATTCAACATGATAATAACACATTCAAAATTATTTTATTGAATGCAAAAGTTGATACATATCAAACCGTTACTAAAAGTAACGAACACAGATGTGAACTTTATTAGAGTAAAGCCAAAATAGCTCCCACTAAACAACAGTATCCGAAGATACTCCTAGGCCCATGCTAATGATATGTCACTCAAATACACATGGGCGTAGGTCTTTAGTTAGTGGATCTGCTGTTAACGTCACCTTTCTGTACCGTTTCTTTATGGTCAAAAATATTTGACAGCCATATATTTAGACCCCTTGAGACATTTGTTATTAATAAAAATTACAACAAATTTACTATCTCAATTCAACCGTATGGGTCTATCAATAAAGTCAAAACGGTCAACTCCTTCATAAGGTTTCGAAACATAATAGCTCAAGTAACAGCCTATAAGAAAGTTACAAATTCTACTTTCATAGTAGACATAGAACTTTATTTACTGCACTGCACTTCCTGCTAATATAAATATGTATCATGTACATAGAATATGAGAAAAATAAATTTTCTCCCACTGACCTTGCAGTGTATTAAATTACTTTGTTCTCAATTGAACAAAATAACAATACTATGAAACTTTATTAATATTGTTTGGAAACTTGCATAAAACTATTAATAAGACTTTTCAGTCTATCCAGTTGCCGCATTCACTCTGAAAGAATCTTTTAAAGAAATAATTATTTCTTCACTATTAACAATCCACCCCTCTTTCAGAGTGAAAATCCTTTTAGTTTTGTACGCCAATTTGCAACTAATAAACTTGTGATCTTTAGACAAGTCAGTAAGTTTCCAAACATGTTTCATAGATTACATATTGCCTTTCGGCCAAATCTTTTGTCAGGATTTACAGGTATAGTAATTAAATTACCACCCAGAATCTACCAAGTATTCGACAAATGACCCTTTAAGCTATTCCGCATTGTCATACTTGCCAAAATACTCACGGCCACTATTAAGCCTGACAACCTTTTAACCATATACTAGATGTATATGTCATTAGGACGTAAACGCAATTATTGCAAATGTGTCCTAATTTCGGTGTTAGACAATATATCATTACAAGCCACTAAGGCTTCTATCATCTTTTAGCAGTGCAGTCAGTAGGCAATCCACATTACGAGTGTCCCAGAATGAAACGCTTAATGGACAGTAAGCACATTCTATTGCTCTTTTCTCAAGCAATAAATCATATGTCCACAACTTAGAAAACCTCAATAATAATGGAGTTATTAATTATAAAAAGGTGACTGAAAAACAAGCAATGTATATAATTAGCATCATGTGAGCACCGTGTAACTTGAAGTACAAGTACACATACAGAGAGTTACACGCATAATCATATAATCACCTTTGGGCAGAATACATGACATGCAGTTGTAC
This sequence comes from Eucalyptus erythrocorys, assembly GCA_014182555.1. Taxonomy (NCBI): domain Eukaryota; kingdom Viridiplantae; phylum Streptophyta; class Magnoliopsida; order Myrtales; family Myrtaceae; genus Eucalyptus; species Eucalyptus erythrocorys. Next base: position 37,498,675 of record CM024603.1, on the reverse strand, counting down.
ACTCCCCACATGATAGCGGTTATGAGAATATGTTCCAATTTTCGTGAATTCATCATCTTTGGGCAGATGAACCACTAGAACCAATCACTCCTCCACCGCACCATTATGTATCCCTCCATGAACTAATACACAATCACCTCCTTTGGGAGTATCACCATGCATTAGACCAGGAGACATCCCAGACAACATACGAGACCGAAATTTCTCAAACCCAATCAAGCGTGCCACTTTGGCAGTCACTACTCAATTGAATCCTTGAAACTCTCTCATATCAGGGATATATTTATACCTCACATAAACCATATACATGTGATTCGAACTTCAGTGATAGGGGTACATATCACTGAAATCACATATCATGCTAATTACATTACCTTATTCATTAATTAATCATACATATATAAATATATATAGAGAATCTAAAAGATAGATTTCAATGAGATCACCAATCACAGTAACACAGGAAACTTCTCCTGTGCACCAAAATTATAGATTCCAATGATTACTTTTAATGTTAATCTAGAGAATCTATCACCAATCAACATCAATAGCAATACATGGTACACCAGATTGAGAAGTCTGACAGCTGATCCATTATAGCTCATGAATTTCATAAGGCAAAACATGACTCCAAGGCCAACAACTAATTTATTAGTCAATTTCAAGTAACAAATATCATTACTTCAACCAGTGGTCTATAAATCGAGTCATACCACAAAACCAAATATCTAAACTATAACAGTAGATACTATTATTCTGCATAAATATTGCCATACCCCTTAACCATAAAAATATTCAATTTGATGGATATTAACTAGTGACCAGATGATTTTCTTTAGTACAATGCACATTCGGCAGATGTGTAAATTAGTATAATCAGTTTGGTCACAGATTCTTAAGACATCCATCATTCAAAGGTTAAAAGAAATATGCATGAGCAACAAAAGTTTTTCTCATTACCTCAAGATATAGTTCAATAACTATCTCATAATGATTGTATCTCATTAAGCCAGCATCAATTCACAATAAAGCTTGATTTTTATTGATGAATCACACCTTTATAATGATTATGTGATAATATACCCATAACCCAACAGTTGTATTTCCAAAATCACAGAAAATACAAGAAAAATACGCAAAAATACCCTAAAAATACCCGTATTTTAGGGTTAAATATGTATTTTCACATCAATAAAATCACCAAACATATAAAATAAATATGCCACAAGATAGGAAATCTTCATACGAATCCAACGCCGCCAACCATTCGTCGAAAGCAGTCCCCACGCGCTCGCATGCGCCGCCTGAGTGCGCGGCGCGTGGGGCTAACACGCCAGACGTATAACCGGCTTGGAGCCGATCCGACCGGTGGCGGTTCGATCGGTTACCCGGTTCGACCGTCTGGTCCAACCGCCCGGTCCGACCGGCTGACCAGACAGGTCAACCGTTGACCGGGTCGAGTCAAATCCCGGGTCGGGTCGGATCCCGGGGCCGGGTTGGATCCCGGGTCGGGTCAGACTCCGGCCGGGTTGGATCCTCAGCCGGGTCGGTCGCCGGTTCGGGTCGGTCGCCGGTCTGCTGACGTCATCGGGCTGTGCGCTAATGTCATCGGGTCAATCACCGGGTCGGGTCGGCCGGGTTGCCGACGTCACCGTGACGTCAGCGTCACGTGCGACGCACGCATTGGGTCTGACACGGGTCACTGACGTCACGCTGACGTCAGCGGCCGCGTGCGACACACGCCCCGCGCGTGGACGCGCGTGGCGGCGCGTAGCCGCGCGTGGGGGCGCGTGCGGCGTCCCACGGCAACGCGCCGCCGACGGTTTTTACCGTCTTGACGAGCCGAATCCCAATTTGCAATTTAATTTGATTTTTATTGAACTTTAAATCTCGAAAATCGCAAATTAGGGCAAGAATTACACTAATTAGGGCAAATCAGTATAATTTAGGGTAAATTCGTACAGATTAGGGCAAAACCAATTGCGTTCATGTTCTAGAGTTATGGAGGCTCTGATACCACATGTTGGGTGCAGATTATGCACAACCCAAGATCTCCATAACCAGAACAAGAAGAAGCAATTGTAAATAGAAGGATTGATGTACCTGATTTAGGATCCATTGTTCTTGAGCGGAAGCGGAGGAAACACAATGTTCCTTGCGCAAATTCTTCTCCTCTATTACCCTCCGAATCACTGGTTCAATGAGGCTGCCTCTCACAATTGACGTTAGAGCAACGTCTCTTAGGTGAGAATATGTGAGATTAGGGCTAGAGGAGAGACTTGAGTACTATTTATAGAGTTTCCTGGTCCAGCCCCCTCATTATGGGCCGGGCTCAACTCGGCCCACACTAGCAGTCCCATATTAGACTAATTAAAAATTCTATCTCACCTAAGACCAAACCCCGTAAAACGGTAAACGTTAAACGGTAAATAACAAAGTCAATTAATTTAGTCCACATATCAGGAAAATTCTAACATGTTATATATATGATCCCACATTATCGAACTCACGTTCTCTCTTTAAAGTAGCGGCTATTCCACAAGCAATTTTTCCACACTTTGTATCTTTTCATGACAACCGTCCATTTGGTAACCACTTTAATGGGAGACAATTTATAAAAGAAACGATCGTTTATTTCTTAAAAGCAATTACAAGGTCTAACATAAACACTTTCATTTGGAATACATTATCAGTATGCAAGAAGATTGGGTCAGTAGAGTGTGCCTGTAATTTCGCTGAATCTTTGTGAATTTTCGACGAACAATGGCTAAAGGTCTGTTTTACATTATTTTTTTTTTTCCACATTTGATTTTTATGTCTAACGGGTTGGTCATAGCTGAGAGTGAACTTGATGTCCTTGGAGTAGATGCCGAAGAGGTAGGTGGCGCTGGCGCCCGCCATTATCAAGAAGGACACGAACATCATGAACCACTGCCCCTGGAGGACCTGAAGGTGCAGTAGCCTCCGCTGCCGGTGGTCGTCGCCATGGGGGAAGAAAGATCGTCGTCTCTGGGTCGCTGAAGCTTTAGGATATATTTGAGCGGCTGAAGGAGGATTGGGTTTTATGGTGGAGATCATTGATAAAGATTTGAAACATAAAAGACTTAGTTAAGCGGATAAAGGTCAGAATAGATTTTATCTTTCGTTGTTGATGGTTTGCAGTGTTGTGCAATGTGCATGCTGAGTTTCATGTAACTCTTCGTAACTATAGAGAGATGGCTTGCGACCAGAAAAGTTTACTGTTAGTCTTGAATAGCAGGTGGTGGCTTTTCCACCACAAATTTTCACAAAGAAACCTGTTGACTTGTTTAACGGTTTTTTTTTTAAATCAAGATTGGAAAGTCTCATTGTGAGGAAGTTCTTCAAATTCCACTAAGTGAGATTTCTTTAATATGAAAAAAGAAAAAACAGTATAAGGAAACAGATAATTCTCGAGCAAATTAAATATCTAAACATAGATAATTACGAGCATCAATATTATCACCAGAAAAAAAAAATTGGATTAGAAGAATCAATTAAAGTTCAAAGACGAAAAAGTACTTGAAATAATGACTTTGAGACTAATAACGAACTCATTATACAATCATTCTTTTCCTTAGATCAAATTATTTAAAAAAGACTCTCTAATGACCTAAAATCAAGACAATTGATATTAGCTATATATAATAACATATAAAATGAAGACAAGCTCAAATCAATATATGAATAATGATTTAGTAGATGAAAAAAATTACCTTGTTCATTCGAATCTCATAAATGAAGATGTGTAAGGACCTAAAAAATTACGCAATCAATCTTAGATTACATAAATCAAGACCAAATTTAGAATTTACACTAACTTAATTGAATCCTACACAAAGTTTACTTGATGTAGCGCCAATCTCGGTTCAGTGATAAAACTTACATGACCATGTGAGGCTTGACCTTACTTTGTTTCTTATGGATTAGAGGTCAATTTATTTCTTCAAATAATAATGAGTACTAAAGACAATTAAAAACCCCTATTCTTCCTTGATTGAGAATAGCTATGATGACCTATCTAAGCCAAATTCTTAAGTAAGTGAAATTCATTGAAATTCTCTTGAGCGACAACAGCGGTCAAGTGATTAAGGGTTATTTTCTTCTACATTTCTTTTGTTTTATAATTGTTACTTAATTATTTCGAAAGCAACATAAGATGGCAAGTAGGTATTACATCGTTGGCCAACGGACTAGTCGATCTCATTAGTATTTTCATTTTTACTTTTTTAACATAATGACCAATTTGAAAAAAAAAAAATAACATTGTTTAGCATGCCATTATCCTTTCTTTTTAGCTTTCTTTGTTGAAGTAAATAAGGTATGTGTATCTTATAAAATTTATATTTAAATTCATCTACAAGTCCTCCCAGTTACCATGAACTTGTAAAACAAATATGTGGTGAGAAATACACTGTTATTAAATGTAAATGACGGTACTGTTGTCTAAGCAAAGTTTAAAAAAAGAAAAGAAAAAGAAAAAGAAACTATGGAGAGATGGTTCATTCCATCGGGTCCGATGAAAGAAATACCCGCACCGTATCCGTTTGGATTGGGGCGATAAAGCCCGCAATCCATGAGTTCCTTTAGCTATGGACGGGTTCGGATTTCTCGACCCGTCATCAGGTGGATCCAGTTGGGTCAGCCCATCAATGGTCAAGAGCCCGTGGGTCGTGGAGGATTCCGTATGCAGAGTCCATGATCGAGTCTCTTTCGTCTGAGCCATGTTGCCTTCATGGGCTCCTGAGAGCTCCCTTGAGTAAACGTGCGACCATGCCGACGAGTTTCTTAAAGATGCTAATTAGGATTAGGAAATTATTTAATGATTGATTAATATCAAAAATAAATTATTATTTTTTCTGTGAAGGGATTAGGGGAACCTTCTTGTCCTTGAAATCCCAAATCAAGGCAGGTTTATGTTTGTCATTGGATTTAATTCGACTTGACACGCTAGAAGAAAACAACCTTCGGTCCACCAGCATAGAAATTAATGTTAATTCCACTGGTGTTGTTGAGTAGTGTTTCTAGGACATTGACTAATGTTATTTGATAAGAGGGTACCTCGATATTCGAATAATCGATACCTTGACTTCCCATTATTTGATCGCTTACTATGTACGCTTAAAAAATTGTGTTCATGAGTAAATTGGACATGCTTGTTAAATTTTATATGACAAGGAAATTTACGTTTTCAAAGCGTTATCACAAGCAAAATCAATGCATTGGGAGCCACAAAAAATATCTTAATTGATTGTTTAACAAGTGTTTATAAGGAACTTGATACTCATCTTCAATATACTCATTTATTTAAACTTATTGAGAGCCAGGCGATCTAAAATCATCTTACTTTATCGACAACAATACCTAAATGTGGGGTCATGAAGAGACGCCAATGGTCTTGTGCATGACTTGTCCATTGACAATAATTAGTAGTAGGATCATGACGTTTTCGTCCATTCATTGGACTAGTTGTATAAGAATAATGGATTATTAGTTAGGTTCTCTGACCTAAACTAAAAATGTTCCATAAGTTAGTCAAATTGCACGGCCTCAAACTAGAACGGCTTCGTTCCAATCCGACACGCGTGCACGGATGGATGAACTGGTCGCAACCACAATCGATAACATCTTGATAGCAACATATTCGAGCGGACCAAATTCCCTGTAAAGTAAATTACAGAATGACGGTGAAATTTTATATTTACATGGAAATCTATTTTGCCAACAAAAATCTTCTCCTTTCTTTTAATTGACGGAAACAACAAAGCGCGTGGGGTTGGCTGTGACGTCTTGATTCAAGGCTACGACTTTCCTTATCCGAACCAGCGAAACAAACCCACACGTCGTAAAAGCCGTTTCCTTTTTGACGGCCAAGTCAAGCCCGAAGCTTTGAGCGTGTCCTGAAATTCTTGGTGAAGTTTGTTGCCACATATAACAGGAGTGCGGTTCGACGCGTGATCAGGTGTTGATTCCTACGTTGGCCGTTTCCATCTTTTGTTTTTCCGTTTACGACGACCATGACCAGCATCGGGTATATATCACCTTCTTTGGGGAAGTTGGGTAGAGAGAGGAGAGGAGAGAGAAAGTGATGGATCGACCCAGAAACTAATTGAACGTGTGCTGCGTTCGAAACGTCCGAGGAAGTCCCTTGGGAAAAAAGCTCGGACGACTTCCGAGACTTGAAGCATGTTGGTTATTTTGATAAGTTGATGGATAAGGTCAAAAGTCGGATCTTGACTCTCGGAATCGCTGTTGAGAGAGGCACATTAGACCATGAAAGATTAATGACATGTCGGTCTCTCAAATGTTGCTTTTTTAAACAGATTCTTAACAATGAAGGTAAAATTGACGAAGTTTTCAAGCCAGCATGTAAATGCATAAATTGGTGTCTACCTGGTCAACACAATGTGCACTTCAACACTTTCAATATCGTGTTTTTCTAAAGACTAAATGGTGCACTTCAACACTTTCAATATCGTGTTTTTCTAAAGACTAAATGGAGAGAATATATAGTCTCTGTCTCTCGATAATGTGTCACCAAATAAGTCGGGAAAAGTACCAAAATAGTCATAAACCTTTTATATCGGTACCAATTCAGTCCTAAACTTTTTAATTTGACCAATTTATTCCAAAATCTTTTTAAATTGGTACCAGTTCAGTCCATCAGGCTAATTTAAGCTAGAAATTACTGATGTGACCACCGACGGTCTTATGTGGCGCCATGTGGACAAATTTGATAATTTTTTATATTTTTCAGATATTTTAAATTGTTTTTTCCTTTTTTTTCCTTTTTTCTCTTTTTTTTTTTTTTTTCCTTTTTTCCTTACCCTTGGCAAGTGAGGTCGCCGGCCGATCGACCCTCGCCGACCACAAGCTAGTCGGGGCGAGGGGCCCTGTGCCCTCGCTGGCCACTGGTGAGGGCCGCCGCACCCTCGCCAGCCACAAGCGAGGGCGACAGCCCTCGCCCAGATCCAGGCGAGGGCCAAAACCCTTGCCCGTTGGCCGGTGAGGGCACGGCAGCCCTCGCTTGTGGCGGGCGAGGGTGCGGTGGCCCTCGCCCGCATCCAGCGAGGGTCACGGCGGCCTCGCCTCCCCACACCGTTATCCCTCCGAAGCTACCCGAGCTCGGGACGTCGACCACCTCCTTCAACCTCCAGGGGGCCACGAAGGCTCGGGTGACCATGTCACGATCGGAGGCGATGGAGCTCTAGATGCAGCAGACGCAACTCGGCTGGATTTGGGCGAGGGCCGTCGCACCGTCGCTCGCCACGAGCGAGGGCTGCCGCGCCCGCGCCTGTGGCCGACGAGGGCACGGAGGCCCTCGTCGGCCAACGGGCGAGGGTTTCGACCCTCGCCTGGATCTGGGCAGGGGCCGTCACCCTCGCTTGTGGCCGGCGAGGGCGCGACGACCCTCACCAGTGGCCGGCGAGGGCGTGGGGCCCCTCGCCCCGACCAGCTTGTGGCCGGCGATGGTCAGTCGGCCGACAACCTCGCGGCCAAGGGTAAGGAAAAAAAAAAAAAAAAAGAGAAAAAAAGGAAAACAATAAAAAATATAATTTGAAAATTTTGAAAAAAAAATAAAACATTATAAAATTTGTCCACGTAGCCACATAAGACCGTCGATGGCCATGTCAGTAATTTCAGGCTTAAATTAGCCGGATGGACTGAATTGGTACCGATATAAAAAGGTTTAGGACTAAATTGGTTCAATTAAAATGTTTAGGACTGAATTGATACCGATACAAAAGATTTAGGACTATTGTGGTACTTTTCCCCAAATAAGTCTCTAATTATTTTTGGTTGTATTAATGAATTGTTTTGTCACATACACGACAGTTCGAATTACACTTTTGACAAATGCACAAACAGACTCGGATCACACAACCCTATATTGAGCTTTATGCTCTCTAATGATATAGATTAATTTCATGCTTCCACATGATAGACGACTTATAAAATCGACATATTAAAGAATCTTGACTATTATAAGAGTTATACGTGCCATTACACATCTAGCGATTAACCCCATGGGAAGACAAGTTTAAATATTACAATAATTGAAGTTACTCCATTGGAATGATAATCTCGAGTTAATATGCATAAATGTGATGTATTATATGGAAAATGCGCAAAAACCCTCCTCAACTTTTGTAGTTTAACAATCCATTCCATGGCTGAAAAAAACCAAAGCACCCGCAGCCCTTGTCCTCGGCGGTGGCTGATCTTGCTTGCCGCCCCTCCCCACCCCCCCTCCACCCTGTCTGAGGTCATGGATGACCCCAGATTGAGGTTGCCTACGCAGCGAAGATGCTCGATCTAGATGATTGACACAGGGATTGTAAAGATCGGTCATATTCATATTCCCAAAATTTCTTTCTCAATGTATTTTTCATTAACTGTGTCATTATTTTAGTGAGATAGCAACTCTACAATCCAATTCACTGCCATAAATTACAAAAAGAAAGCAACCGAAAGGAAAAAGAGACAAAATCGAAAGGAGATTGCTATTTTGGTCCATGAAACAAACGCGTCCATTATGATCAGTGATTACACAGGAAAAAAAAAAAAAAAAAAAACGCGGCGTCATCAGCTGACGCCTCCAGTCTAATTACACACAGAAAAAACGAAAAAAAAACGCACATCAGACACCGGGGACTAAAAATAAAATTAAAAAAAGAAAAATTGGGTAAAAGATGAAAATCCAATTTCTATTCAAAGAGTGACGGCCAGCTAAGCCGCCCCTTTTCCACAGAACGAGGTTGGTGCTAAGAGGACTTGAAGCCACCCTTTAGGAACCTCGTTCAGTAGCAACCTTCGGAAATGAGAGTCTTGATTTGGGATTTCGCGGACAAGAAGATTCCCCCTAATCCCTTCACAATTTTTCTTTTCGTATTAATCGATCATTAGATAATTTCCTAATCCTAATTAGCATCTTTAAGAAACTCGTGGCCACGGTCGCACGTTTACTCGAGGGAGCTCTCGCGAGCCCATGAAGGCAAGAAGGCCCAGACGAGAGAGACTCCATCATGGACTGCAAACGCATTCCTCCACGACCCACGGGCTTTTGACCATTGATGGGCCGACCCGACCGCATCCAACCAAACGGAAAAGGTACGGGTTTTTCTTTTCATCCGACCCGATGGAATGAACATCTAATATGGTCACGAAGCGTCACGCGCAACGCAGCATGCGCGACTCTCCAAACCATCAACAACGGAAGATCAAGTCTATTCTGACCTTATCCGTTTAACTAAATCTTCTCTGTTTCAAATCTCTAGATCTCCACCATAAAACCCATCCAAAGTCCGCATTGGAATATCCTCCTTCAGACGACGATCTCTCTTCCATGGCGATGACCACTGCCGGCGGCGGCGGCGATGGCGGCGGCTGTTGCACCTTCGGCCTCCAGGTCCTCCGGGGGCGGTGGTTCATGATGTTCGCGTCCTTCCTGATCATGGCGGGCACCGGCGCCACCTACCTCTTCGGCGTCTACTCCAAGGACATCAAGTCCACCCTCGGCTACGACCAGTCGACCCTCAACCTCCTCAGCTCCTGCAAGGACCTCGGCGCCAACGTCGGCGTCCTCTCCGGCCTCATCGCCGAGGTCGTCCCCACGTGGCTCGTTCTCCTCGTCGGCTCAGCCATGAACTTCGCCGGCTACTTCCTCATCGGCTCGCCGTCACCCGTCGCATCCCCGCCCCGTGGTCCGCGGATGTGCGTCTACATCTGCGTCGGCGCCAACTCGCAAAACTTCGCCAACACGGGCTCCCTCGTCACCTGCCTCAAGAACTTCCCCGAGAGCCGCGGCATCATGCTCGGCCTGATGAAGGTATTTCATGGACGACTGATTTCTCGTCAAATATTCATATCGGTGACGTAACGAATACGCGAAATGCTTTCTCTCGTCTCGTGAAGGGCTTCGTGGGGCTGAGCGGCGCGATGATGACGCAGCTTTACTACGCCATCTATGGGGACGACTCCAAGTCCCTCATCCTCCCCATCGGGTGGCTGCCGGCGGTGATCTCGATCGTCTTGTGTACACCATCCGGACGATGAAGCTTTCGACGCACCCCAACGAGCTCAAGGTGTTCTACGAGTACCGGCCATCACGGTCGTGCTCGCGCTGGTCATCATGGCCCCGACCATCGCCCGAAGGAGGTCAGCTTCTCCCATGGGGCCTACGTCGTGAGCGCCGTCGCCGTCGCGTCTTGACCTTCCTCCCCTTCGGGATCGCGGTGAGGGAGGAGTGGGCCACGTGGAAGCGAGGAAGGCACGAAACCTACGACGGCGACCATGGGAGTTGCTGATGATGACGCCTCCCCGCTCGTGATTTGGAAATTCATGCGGCGATCGGCGGAAGCAAGAAGAGCAAGAGGCTGCCAGTCCGAATGACACTTCTTGTTGTGCCGATGTGTTCAAGCCTCCCGAAAGAGGTGCGGACTACACGATCATGCAGGCCCTCTTGGGCTTGGACATGATCACTCTCTTCATGGCGACGTTCTGCGGCCTTGGAAGCAGCCTAACGGCGGTCGACAACTGGGCCGAGATCGGCGAGTCCCTTGGCTATCCGCAGCACACGATCGGCACGTTCGTGTCCCTCGTGAGCGTGTGGAACTACTTCGGCCGGGTCTTCGCCGGGTTCATCTCGGAGATCATATACAGCAAGTGGAAAGTGCCCCGCCCCGTCATCATGATGCTCTTGCTCGTCGTGTCGGGGGTCGGGGACCTCCTCATCGCGTTCCCGGCCCCCGGGTCGGTCTACGTCGCCTCCCTCCTCATCGGGTTTTCCTATGGCGCGCAGCTCACGCTCCTCTTCATCATCATCTCCGAGCTCTTTGGGCTCAAGTACTACTCGACATTTGTTCAACTGCGGGCGCTGGCTAGCCCCCTCGGGTCGTACATCCTCAATGTGCTGGTCGTGGGCAGGCTTTACGACGTGGAGGCGACGAGGCAGCTTGCGGCCAGGGGGCTGACACGATCGGTGGCGAAGGTACTGACCTGCGTCGGGAGGCAGTGCTACCGGACGTCGTTCAGCATCCTGGCGGGCGTGAACGCGCTCGGGGCGCTCGTCTTGCTGGTTTTGGTCGTGAGGACTAGGGAGTACTACCAAGGGGATATCTACAAGAGGTATAGAGATCAAATGGCTGAGAATGAGAAGGGAATTGCGTTGAGCAATGCCGGCATTGATGATCCTGAGGATCTTAAAAATAGAAAGTGACAAGGATCAATTGAAGGTGACGAACCCATCTTCTTCTTCTTTTTCCTCTTTAAGTTTTTCATGTTTGCGATTTACTGCAAACACGAGTTGCTTAATGTACACGAGTCTCCTCTTCTGATTCATCTGTGCTTTTTGTTTTTTGCCCCAAGAGATTCAGATCAGCAGATGTTTTTGATCACGTTCTAAAGTTTCATTTAATCCAGTGATTTTAACAAACTCGGTAATAGTTGATCGGATTGATTGTTAGGATGATAATTGTCACTGAATCTTGGCCGGTAAATTTGAAAATGAAAATAATGTGGATAACTTATGAAATTTGAATCCCTTCGGTAGTTAAGTTAGATGAAATCATTCCAATTGTAATCTGATCGCCAGAAAGGATTTTCAAGTTATTTTCTTATTATTATTAGTCAAAGTAGGTAGAGTCAAATCTCATGCAAAGTGGCTCGTAGGGCAGATCCAAATGGAGGTAAGGCCAAGACCCATTTGATTGACTCGAGGACCCGAATTGCCCCCAGTCCAGCCCAACAGCATCGGTTGATTTTGTGATGCTCTTGGAGGGCCCAAGTTATTAAAATCACCTAATTGGGTCATGCAATTCTTTTTTTTTTTTTTTTTTTTTCGAGGAAAAGAGTTTGACAATACTAGGGCTTTTCTCAGATAAATGATCAAGCGATGCTGCGAGAGCGCTCGATAATTTATCAATCACATGCACAAAATCAAATGGAAAAAAGAAAAAACATTCGAGCAATTTGGATATCTCTTGTGTGGATTTTCTTCCTCTGTCATAAAATAAAGAAAATGAGGTTTGTAGTTGATAATAATATTGATCTTTCCCGACTCAATATCTTCTTTTAATTGGTCCATGGGAATGGTGTGGAGGATTTTTAGCTTGGAATCACCCATTCGGATTTCATGACTTGTGTGCAAACTGCTTAATTCTAGGACGAAATCACTCGCACGGCAAGGATAGTATATCCGGGCTTAATCGAGTTTCGGACTTGAGTATGTGCTTAAAATGTTTCGTTTGAACTTTAAATTCAAGGATATTTCATTCTACACGAAGGAGATAAAGATATACCCAAAAATTAAGGGATTTTTCTCAGGTGGAGAGAGAAGACTCTACCATAACTCCTTCAGAAGTTGTTTGAGGGACTAATAGGTAAGTGTGGTAACTCCCCGTGCCGGTGAAGGTGGGAGAGGGAGGTGAAAGTCCTCTTGTTAGGTTGACTTGCGCTTCGCACAATGAGTAGCTATAGTCTTCCATGTTAGGTTGTAGATCAGTGACATTCGACAGAGGAGACCTATCAACGACGATTGAATGATGTGAGAAATGTCAATAACCTGCTTGATTAGGCAGAGAGAGAAGAGCAGGGCTAACACAGACCGATAGAACCTAGGATGGTCCCATTGCTATAATGGAACTGTGCCTTGCTGCAGTTGGCCCTAATTTTTGGTGTAAGCGCGTGCAATTGGTTCAATGATATACACTTCTCTTTTAGCTGTGTCCGTATCAAACTAGTGTCATGGGCCGATCGATTTGGGATCGAACCGTGCGGTGACTCGGGCAACTTTGGATCACCCAAGCCAAGCCTTACTCGATCAATCGCTCAACTCACTTGCACAACCAGATCTTAGAGAGAGAAGCTCTGGAAGGAAAGTGAGCTTAGATTGCTGAAATGTTGGATGATTACAAATGAGGGAGGACACCCTTTTATAGTAGAGGGCCTCGGATTACAACCGTTGATCTACTTTTCATCCGACGGGCAAGATCGCACCACCTCAACAACCGACATAAATACCAACTACTAGCGACCGACATAAATAGAAGCTATTAGCTATCAACTACCGACATAAATGAGAAGGCTTCTAGAAGATGGCTTAATGACGGTCTCGTCCCTTCTTGGAAACTTCGGGGATAAGACTTGGAGATAATCCAAGTGAGAGCAGAAGGTCCTCCACGGACGTGTCACGGTCGGGCTCCGGGAACCTCTTGGATCGGCCTTCTTTCGGCCCGTGACATTCTCCCCCACTCAATCGAGCGACGTCCTCGTCGCTCTCAGCTTGGTCGGCCTTCTTGGCGCGAGCACGGGCTTTGGCACAAGCTCTCTTGTTCTTGTTTCTCTTCGCTCGGATGCTCATGAACGAAGGGCCACATCCTTCTATGGTCAGCTCGGGCTTGGCATGTGACTCCACTTTCGGCTTCGGCGTGACGTGCGGTGAGCACTCAACCTCGGGGAAGAGCATTTGGATCGGCATGGAGTGCGTTGGAGTAGGATCCAACTTGGGCTTCAGCTTCACCTCGGACAGCTTGTTGATGCACATCACGGCCTTCAAGCTCTTGTCGAGGCGTCGGATTGATGCGATGGTCTTGGTGTCGACCACCCCTTTGATCATGGGGATCATCGACGGGCATTTTTGATCGAGGATCATGAGACACTTGGTCCTCATGTCGATCATGGCTCCCACACTATGGAAAAACTGCATTCCAAGAATGAGATCATAATCGTCAAGAGGGATTACCTCGAATGTCACCTTGCCTTTCCATCCACCAATCTTGACATCCACGTCGGGAGTTGCTCCTACGCCATGGAAGTCGCCCGAATTGATAGGCTTGTACGATTTCGTGGAAGGCTCCACGTGAAGTCCCAAGGCTTTGGCTACCTTGGTTGACATGAACATGTTCGACGCGCCGGTGTCGACCAAGGCGTAAAGCGTTCGGTCGCCCACTTCGACTTCCACGAAGAACATGTCCGTGTTTGGTGTAACTTCTTCTTTCGACGGCGATCGGGCTTGGATCGAGTTGACCATCCTTACAGCTCCAATCCGGATCTGCCGCTTATCCTCTTTGGGCTCCTCCTTTTCTTCCTCGATGGCAAGGAGGGCGTTGATTCGGCCCTTCTTCGGGCACTTTTAGGTCCAATGTGAACCTTGGCAAATGAAGCAAGGAGAAGGCGGGGGTTGATCGAACTTACTCGTCGTGAAGTCCGATTGCGGTCGACCCCCTTGGAAGGACGGCTTGGAAGACCCTTCTCCCCATGTCTTGGCAGGACCGCTTTGATCATGCGCGCCTCGGGGAGTGTTTCTTCCTTCGTCTTTGGATCGATCCGCCCTCCACGATCGACTCCTTGGTTCAGTCTTGGTGAGGTCGACGAGCGACTCGGCCATGCTAAGAGCTCTCGTAAGGCTACTCACATCCCGACACTTGAGCTTGAGAAGTGCCCATGGCTTTAACCCATCCATGAACGCTCCGAGAGCCTCCTCTTTGCTTAGGTTGCAAATTTGGAGTTTGAGCTCCGTGAACTCCTTCACGTACTCTCGGATCGCACCTCTTTGCTCGAGGTGATGGAGCTTGCTACGGGCTTCTTGTTGAGCAAAGTCGGGGAAAAAGTAGTCGCGGAACTCCCTTACGAAGTCATCCCATGTTTCCACGGGATTGGCACCACGTCTAGTCTCGTCGCACCTATTTCGCCACCAAAGCATTGCCATATCAGTAAGGAACATGGAAGCGGTTCGTACCTTGATCGACTCATTGTGGATGTTGGCGGCGCCAAAGTATTGCTCCATGCTCCAAACGAAATTATCCACCTCTTTGGCGGATCGATCTTGGGCACCGCTTGAGTAGGCATCGCTCCATTGGCGATGCTCATTTTGCATAGGGCAAGCTCGGTCTTGAGCTCTTGGATCTCCGCCTTCATGGCTTCGACCTCGTCCCTACGTGGACCTTCTTCCTCAATCACTTGGACACGCTCCTTCAAAACATCGATCGATGCTTCAAGGGCTTCATCCTTCTCGTGCAAAGGAGCAGTAGCTTCGTTGAGGCAGGTCGTGAAGTCTTCACGGAGCGAGGTCTCAACCTCCATGATCCGGT
Organism: Eucalyptus erythrocorys; assembly: GCA_014182555.1. Classification (NCBI taxonomy): domain Eukaryota; kingdom Viridiplantae; phylum Streptophyta; class Magnoliopsida; order Myrtales; family Myrtaceae; genus Eucalyptus; species Eucalyptus erythrocorys. Next base: position 37,483,568 of record CM024603.1, on the reverse strand, counting down.
CTCGCACATCGTCAAGACCTTCCATGAGTTCAAGCACGGCACTCCGGACCTTCCCGATCTTCTCATCGAACGCAGCTATGGCTTCCATCGAGGCGTCTCTTTTCTTTGCTCGGCCACGGGTCTCCTTGACTTGCGCAGTGTCTCCATCCATGACAGCTTCTTGGCTCGACATTCCTTCGAACAGTTAGCGCTCCTTCTCCAAACGGAACTCTCATTTACTCTGATACCACTTGTCACGGGCCGATCGATTTGGGATCGAACTGTGCGGCGACTCGAGCAACTTTGGATCACCCAAGCCAAGCCTTACTCGATCAATCGCTCAACTCGCTTGCACAACCGGATCTTAGAGAGAAAAGGTTTAGAGAAAGAAGCTCTGGAAGGAAAGTGAGCTTAGATTGCTGAAATGTTGGATGATTACAAATGAGGGAGGACATCCCTTTTATAGTAGAGGGCCTCGGATTACAACCGTTGATCTACTTTTCATCCAACGGGTAAGATCGCACCGCCTCAACAACCGACATAAATACCAACTACTAGCGACCGACATAAATAAAAGCTATTAGCTATCAACTACCGACATAAATGAGAAGGCTTCTAGAAGATGGCTTAATGACGGTCTCGTCCCTTCTTGGAAACTTCGGGGATAAGACTTGGAGATAATCCAAGTGAGAGCAGAAGGTCCTCCACGGACGTGTCACGGTTGGGCTCCGGGAACCTCTTCGATCGGCCTTCTTTCGGCCCGTGACACTAGCATCAATTTGATTGCATTTGAGTTTTGAGATGAGCATAGCAGTGAGGGAAGGTTCCTTCTGGGATGAGCATTTTTTAAGAAGACAATGCAGCCAAATTTCCAGTTCAGCTAGATTGTACCTTACTCCTACCACTAGGATCTTGCGCTCCGCAATTTAAAAATGTCTTCTGTTGTTGTTCAGCTAAATTGAACCTTGTTCCTACCATCTTGTTGATCACCCTTTGTTTAATTCCTCTAGCCTGATGTCATACTTTGTCCTTTGATTACGATTCATTCAGAAAGGCCTCTGATTTTCTCTCTTCTTTTGCGGTTTGTTCATTCACAGGGATAGCAGCGTCGTCATATCTAATCTGGGGTTTTCTCGGGGTGGGACCACCACAGCCACCATCACCAACAGTGGCGGAGGGAGTGCATCTTGACGGAGGGGACGGGGACCCCTCTGGAATCAGCTACCTCCATCCTTTTGTCTTTACTAATCATTTTTTTAAACAAACCAATGAAGGAATTTTTAGTGGTACCCAATGCGCTGATTGTGCTCATGGTAACGTTTTAAAATCATAGATTTTCTCATCATACAAAACTTAACGAGCGTCTCAATTTTATTCTTGATCAAAATTCTTCGAACATACATAATAAGTGATTAAGTAAAGAGAAATGGTGGTATCTGCAGCTACAATATTGAAGCACCCTCTTATCAAATGACACTAGCGAATCTCCTAGAATTGTTGCTTAACAACATCGGCGCAATTAGACACTATTTCCAAAGTGAGGGGACTGAAGGTTGTTTTGTTTTGGCGTGCCAAGTTGATTTAAATCTAATGACGAAACTGTTTTGTGTTGCAATTGCAAGGGCAAGGAGATTCACCTAATCCCTCCACAAATAATTTTTGCATTAATCAATCATTAATTAATTCCCTAATCTTAATTACCATCTTTTAGGAATTTATCAGCACGGTTGCATGTTTGCTCAAGAAGGCAAAATGGCCCAGGCGAAAGAGACTCCATCGTGGACTCTGCTTACCAGCCCTCCACGATCCACGGGCTTTTTGACCATTGATGTCACGCCCCGAACCTCAAGCACGCCAACATCCCACCATGGTCATTCAAATGCGACATTCCCAAGTTAAGTCGCCGACCCATTCAGTTCTTTAATGCACATGCAGAAGCATATCATAAGACCCTTGACAATAAAATACGGGATAGAAAAGCAGGAAGCAATTTCACAACAATACATTTTAATAAATCAACGGAGTTACAAACAAAGGCCTACAGCCAAAAGCCTACAAAAGATTGGCTCGTAAAAAGTAACCATCCTACGTCCTATTAGTTAGACACGTTCTCCAATCCTCCTAACTTCAACTCTGCAACTCCTCAAGGCCGACCCAAGCAATCTGGTCGCTCCGTCCACAGGGGACCTGAAAATGTTGGCCCACAACGGGGTGAGATATCGTCTCAGCAAGTTCAACCCCCTAAACCCCTATTAGAAAGCAAATACACCCCAGAGTGACCTAGCCACAACATTAAGAAGACTTATCTCGCATTAGCCTTCATCTGCAAGTTAGAACAATTTATATAATTCAACCACGTACGATTATGATAACCATGCAATTGAGGCACAAACACATCATCAGAGCAATTCAATCACTTGGATCATCTCAGCGATCAATTGGCTTGGCCGATTACATGTTATTCTATCAAATCAATCTCTGCATCCCAATCACGACCCTAGAGGTAGGCTTAACAATCGGTGGCAATCACGGCCTCACTCGGCACGACCCTTAATAGGTGGTAAATCACGGTCCCATGGGCACGACCTCAACGAGGTGGTAAATCACGGCCCCACGGGCACGACCTCAACGAGGTGGTAAATCATAGCCCCATTAGGCACGACCTCTAATAGATGGTTAATCACGGCCAAATTCCCATCAATTTCGACACAGGATTTTTGCAAAGAATCCCTAATTATCGCAATCACACTCAATTCGCCACAACCAAGCATCAAATTCAAATTCTAAATACACAACGGCGATCGGCACGCAAACAACCGGGGCTAAAAATAAAAATTTCCATTTTTTTAATAATATTTAATTAATTTCGGAATATTATATATTATTTTAATCCTTAGAATTTCGAAGCAATTAAATAATTCTAAATTAAAATCCAATTATGTCCCATCATAACTTAACATTAAATAATCCACTTTTAACCTTAATTAAACACAATTTAACTTAAACCAATCTCTTAATCCAACTTATAATAAAATATACTAATCTATCCACCTAAACATGCTTAATTCAAACTAAACACACTTATGGCATCATTAACACTCTAATCAAGGATTAGTGGGATAAACTCACCCAATTAATGAACCGAACGGACCAAAACGACGAGGACGACGAGGGGATCGACTTTCTCCAAAGCGGGCCAAGCATCCGGGGTCGGGAAGCCGGCCAAAACGGCCCACGAAGGGGCTGCCATACCCATTTTCATTTGCTGCTGTCCACTGCGATTTGAGGCCGAGAAGTAGTAGATCCGGTGTTGGTTTGAGCTGGAAAAGGACGGTGGGGCTGCAGTGGTGCCATGCGGCCAAGGCGGGGTCTCACGGCGGCCGGAAGTGGGCTGGACAAGCTGAACAGCTCGCTGGAATGGCGAGCTAGGCGGAGCGGCACGCGGACAACGGCGGCGGCGGCGAGCCTCGACGACGGGCGTGCGGCGGCAAGCTTCGGCTGGCTTTCGGCGGTGGCTACGGCGGCCATGGCTGCTCAGGTGACCTTTGAAGAAGAAGAAGAAGAAGAAGAGATGGAGATGGAGGTCGCACGGTTTGGGAGAGAGGGGAAGAAGGAGAGGGAGAGAGAGAGAGAGAGAGACATGGGATCCTTTTTCTTTTTCTTTTTCTTTTTCTTTTTCTCTTTCTTTAATCCAATAAAATGGCCCACCATGACATCACTGATGATGTCATGCTCCACTATCTCCCACAACCTCTTCAATGGGTGCAATATCATTTCCGCCGGGGTCCAAATCTTTGTACGTCCAATTTCTTCAATTTTTCTTTCAATTCTCTTCTAATTGAATTAAATTGAAGCCCATAAAATTAATCCAATGTCACCACACTTCAATTCACACCCTCACTTGTCCATAGAACCTTCTTGAGTCCCAAAAGCACGACCAAAAGCGGGCCTACTAATTTCTCGAGCCAAATTAGCCATTCTCTGATTTAATTCGCTGAAAAACTCTGATTGCATGAAAAATCTTCCGAGGATGAGTCAATGATCCTAAAATGATTTGTGACATACCATGACTTCCAATTTCTGAATTCCATCTCAATTTTCACGGTTAAGTTCAATCTGGTGCGATTCCAGCGCGCCTAATCCACTGAGTAGCTTTCAGGGAAATTTTCTTGCATCCGACCCGAGGGTGATCAGTCCCCAAGTCCGACACATCAAAATCCCTTAATTGCTTCACCCAATAGACCAGTTCCCTCATGAGTGGCCGACTCAAAGAGACGAACTACATGCACAGATGAATTGTCCGACTCAATTGACTGAAAATAAAATTAAGGAAAATCGGGATGTCACAACTCTTTCCCCCTTATAAAAATTTCGTCCTCGAAATTTAAACCTTTACCAATCCTTAAACCAAAAGGTGAGGGGTACAGTCGTCTCATCTAATCTTCTTTCTCTCGGTTGCTATCTCTCGTTTGCGGTACTGCCAAATGACTTCCAGATCTTGCCCAAGACATTCAGTTCCGAAAGACTGAGCACTTGTCAATTTTCGCAAAACAAAAGTTGCAAAAACTTTTGGTTCTTTTTCTTTTTATTTCTATTTTTCCACAAAGCGGCTAACTGCCGCACCAGGGATTTGAAACCCCGACTTCGGACCAATCGCTTCCTTCTCGGGTACCACTCGGCTAAAGGTGCCGGCGGTGTCTCGACTTGCTTCCTTTACTCACTTAAAGCCAAAATCCTCCTTTGAACCCAATTTCGAAGGATTTTGATTTAAATGCCGATTCATCTTCCCTTCCTTAACATGTCGAGACGTCCTTACCAGGGCGACACCCAAGGAAAATACGCTTCCCCACTTAAAATTCCAAAGGTCTTCGACACAATTTTGTGCAACTATTCTGTCGACTCTGAGCGGTCTTTAAGCTGTTCCTGATAACTGCGACTGAATCACTGATTTCTAAACCAACTCTGTACCTACGATTTTCTAGTCTCTGATCTCAGCTCAACCAACTGAAGTTCTGTACACTCTGCTCTGCTCTGCTCTGCTTTAAAAGGAACCATCTGACTGTTCTGCTGAAACTGGGAACCTTTGGTCAAGACCTGATATAACTCCGACACTGATCGTGGCAACTACAATCACTAACTACTGTACTGACCAAGGCCTATGATCTTTATTTCCCTGACTTCGTCTCAGCAATTGAAATTATGCACTCTTTGTTACGCACTACTTAAGAAAGAACCATCTGAAAGCTCTACCAACTTGGAACGTCTGATCTAAATTTGAAATACAATTCATCCCCGACACCCCCATGCAGATGGTTTATACGATATACACACAGTTCGGTATACTTATTCTAATCGAGATCTTTTCGTGTTGTACTAAGGTGAGTTGACTCTATTCATCTGTCGTCCACAACCCCATGAGGAATCAATACTCTTCCCGACTTCTTAATAAGCCCGTTATAATATTCCATCATGCTATACTTCCATTCCCACACAGGATTCTCTCAAGTGCTTGAAAAAACTTTCCTAGCTTACCTTACCAAATTCTCACTTACTGATACACCCAACATTTACAACTTGCTCGGCGATATCTATCTTCATACCGACCTACCAATCTCGATGATGTAGATTCTGACTCATCTTTGTACGGTTTGGACAACGCTGAAGTTGCTATGATGAGCTTCCCATAAGATCTCTTCTTTAATCTCTGTATCGTCAATTACACACAATCGTCCTCAGAACTCTTAGTGTTCTGTCTTCAGAAATCTGAAAATCAACCTCTCTCTCATCTGCATCTGCTTGCACGATCTTCTGGATTTTTGGATCTGACGGCTGAAGTGTTCTGATTCTGATCCGTACTTCCAACTCAATATTGAGGGTAGCCACAAGATTTAAAAAGGTGGCTTACCAAAATTTGAAAACTGAATCTCCACCCTCTCATGTAAGGTCCACTCTTTAACTAGTATATGCACGAATGAAGACTCTCGACTCAAGGCATCAATGACTTCTTTCCTCCTTCCGGGTGATACTAGATACCACCATCCGAGTCCTTCAAAAGATCTGGTTCACAGCACTATCTCATTCAATTCCTCCTAAGAGAATAGATACTATGAGACTTTAACGGTCGGCGAAGATCTGGAGTCTTTCTTCACACCAACAATATCTCTAAATCTTCAGAGCGAAAATTGTTGCCGTGAATTCCAAGTCATTTATCAGGTAATTTGGTTCATAAGGTCTCAACTGACGAGATGCGTATGTAACGGCCTTACCATGTTGCATCAGCACGTAACTCGGTCCTCTAAACGATGCATGACTGTAGATCTCATAACTTCCAGGATCAGACGGAATGGCCCACACAGGTGCAGCAGTCAGCCTCTTCTTAGGCTCTTGAAAACTACACTCGCACTCATCTATCTACACGAACTTTTCTTCCTTCTTCAGTAGTCTTGTCAACGGCAACACTAACACTGAAAGAAAACCCATATACGAACTGTCTGTAATACCTTGCTAAACCAAGAAACTTCTGATCTTTGTTACTGTAGTCAACCTCGGCCAACTGTTCACTGCTTTAATCTTGGACGGGGTCTACGGAGATTTCTTCGCCTGAAATCACGTGACTTAAGAGCGACACACAAGTCATCCAAAACTTGCACTAACTAAACTTAGCATGAAATTCAAGGGTCCTCAAGGTCTGAAGTATCATCTTTAAATGTCTCTCATGCCCCTTAGCACTCTTCTAACACACTAGAATAACATCCATGAACACGATCATGAAACTAATCCAAGTACCCAATAACCACTTTGTTCCTCAGACTCAGACAAACTGCTGGGGTGTTCGTCAAACCACGCGGTATTACAGTGAACTCATAACTGCCGTAACGAGTGCGAGATGCTAACTTCGATATGTCTTTCTTCCTGATCCTCAAGTGATGATACCTTGACTTCTAGTCGATCTTGAGGAATATCAATGTACAAACACAACGAACCAACTTTCTTCTTCACGAATAGAACAGGTGCTCCCCAAGGTGATGCACCGGAACGTATGAATCCCCTATTCAATAATTCCTGCATCTGCACCTTCAGTCCTTTTAACTCAGGTAATACCATCTGGTAAGGAGCCTTAGGGACTGGCTCTGTTCCGGGTGCTAATTCAATCACAACTCTATTCCTCTTCCTGACAACAAACCTGGCAATTCTCCATAAAATACTTTAGAAAACTCCTGTACCTCGATTATGTTCTCCATATGTGGCCCCTCAACTGACGCATCCATTACCGTTGCCATGTAGATTCGATAACCAACAAACTGAACCAAGTCATCTTCAATGACGAATAACAAGGATTGAAGTCCCTATTTGACTTTCAGTGATTCAAAACTTCCGTATGCTAACTGAACAAACTGAATTATATTATTGTCACGATTCAAAACAACAGAAAGCTCCTTGAGCAAACCTTTTTATAAATGACTTCCAAGTCATACTTAAGCAATTCATTCAAGTACAACTATAGTGAAAGATCCCTCTTTCTAATACTTTATTACCACAACGAAAATCCTACAACCTTCACTGAAAATTCCGCTACATTACTCTGATAAAAACGTCTCAAAAAAATTCTCTTCTTGATCGATGCATGGTCAATCCCTTCATGCTCCTCTAGCCATCCTAGTGGCGTCCTACCTGCAATAACATCGCTTATGCTCTCCTGAACTTACACGGACAGTTCATAACCTGATGGTCATGCTGACCACGTTCAAACCGTGTTCCCTTTTCACTCTGACCCTGGGCTAACTCATGTCTCCTTTCTGCAAACTCGGCACACAATCTATGAGTCCTCTACCTCCTATCAAGAAACATCACACACCCTTCCTTGCACTGAGATCCATTCCAAGTATCCCACTAAATGTCCTGAAGCATGTTTCCTCTGCTTTATCTTATCGACGGCGGTGACAGAAACAACTGTGATTCCATCTGCCTACACAGACAATCTTTGATCAAACGGCCTTACTGGCGATATCTGTAACAAGTCCTTTCCCTCTTACACCACGGAACGGATCCATATCTTTTCTTATAGACATGACACACAACGATCGAGTTAAGCACTGACTTTCCCATTCTACTCTTCCAGTTGGGTGAAACACGACACCTTTCTTCTGACATCGGCTTTTCTCCCCAATCGATTCCCATTTCTGTCTAAACTAAACCTTGACTCAGATATGATGGCTTGATCCTCGATCATAACTCCAGATTGGGCCTCAACAGGCATAGCAACAATGGCGATTACGGCATTGGCGGCAACGGCATTGGTGGCTTTTGCGGCATGACGGCGACGGCGGTAACAGCGACTGAAGCAGCGGCCTACTAACCCATTCTGTCTCCTAACATCTCAAGCATCCTCAATAACCCAGCAAACCTTAGATCTTCAGGGGCTACTACCCTAGCATTGACTGGAGGCAATGCTTCACCACTCGCGCTAGCCCTAACTTGCGCTCTACCCGGGACACCACGGGCATCGACTCTCAACGGCGGCCCATCCCGAAACACAGGGCCTATTACCCTCTTCCTAGCGGCCCTCGACACCCGGTCACTCAAGTTGCAGGCTCAATATAGACACCCGCTTTTAATTCCAACACCACATTAGAATCTGAGTGACCACACAAGCAAGCTACCAAGCAACTATCAATCACATGCATCAGAATATTAAAAGCCTTTCCTACTAACTATCCCGTGACTCGTCGCACCTTATCACTCCATACACAGACCATGCTCTGATACCACTTAAACGGGGATGTCACGCCCCGAACCTCGAGCACGCCAACATCCCACCATGGTCATTCAAATGCAACATTCCCAGGTTAAGTCGCGGACCCATTCAGTTCTTTAATGCACATGCGGAAGCATATCATAAAACCCCTGACAGTAAAATACGGGATAGAAAAGTAGGAAGCAATTTCACAACAATACACTTTAATAAATCAACGGAGTTACAAACAAAGGCCTACAGCCAAAAGCCTACAAAAGACTGGCTCATAAAAAGTAACCATCCTACGTCCTATTAGTTGGACACATTCTCCAATCCTCCTGACTTCAACTCTGCAACTCCTCAAGGCCGACCCAAGCAATCTGGTCGCTCCGTCCACAGGGGACCTGAAAATGTTGGCCCACAACGGGGTGAGACATCGTCTCAGCAAGTTCAACCCCCTAAACCCCTACTAGAAAGCAAATACACCCCAGATTGACCTAGCCACAACATCAATAAGACTTACCTCGCATTAGCCTTCATCTGCAGGTTAGCACAATTTATATAATTCAACCACGTACGATTATGATAACCATGCAATTGAAGCACAAACACATCATCAGAGCAATTCAATCACTTGGATCGTCTCAGCGATCAATCGGCTCGGCCGATTACATGTCATTCTATCAAATCAATCTCTGCATCCCAATCACGACCCTAGAGGTAGGCTTAACAATCAGTGGCAATCACGGCCCCACTCTGCACAACCCTTAATAGGTGGTAAATCACGGCCTCACGGGCACGACCTCAACGAGGTGGTAAATCACGGCCCCATTGGGCACGACCTCTAATACGTGGTTAATCACAGCCAAATTCCCATCAATTTCGACAAATAGGATTTTTGCAAAGAACCCCTAATTATCGCAATCACACTCAATTTGTCACAATCAAGCATCAAATTTAAATTCTAAATGCACAGCAGCAATCGGCACGCAATTCGAACAACGGGAGCTAAAAATAAATTTTTTTCTTTTTAATAATATTTAATTAATTTCGAAATATTATATATTATTTTAATCCTTAGAATTTCGAAGCAATTAAATAATTCTAAATTAAAATCCAATTATGTCCCATCACAACTTAACATTAAATAATCCCCTTTTAACCTTAATTAAACACAATTTAACTTAAACCAATCTCTTAACCCAACTTATAATAAAATATACTAATCTATCCACCTAAACATGCTTAATTCAAACTAAACACACTTATGGCATCATTAATACTCTAATCAAGGATTAGTGAGATAAACTTACTCAATTAACGAACCGAACATACCAAAACGACGAGGACGACGAGGGGATCGACTTTCTCCAAAGCGGGCCAAGCATCCGGGGTCGATTTGAGGCCGAGAAATGGTAGATCCGGTGTCGGTTTGAGTTGGAAACGGACGGTGGGGCTGCAGCAGTGCCGTGCGGCCGAGGGCGGGGTCTCACGGTGGCCGAAAGTGGGCTGGACGAGCTGAATAGCTCGCTGGAACGGCGAGCTGGGCGGAGCGGCGCGCGGCCTTCGCGGGCGGACAACAGCGGTGGCGGCGAGCCTCTACGACGGGCGTGCGGCGGCGAGCTTCGACTGGCTTCTGACGGTGGCTGCGGCGGCCATGGTTGCTTGGGTGACCTCTGAAGAAGAAGAAGAAGAGATGGAGATGGAGGTCACACGGTTTGGGAGAGAGGGGAAGAAGGAGGGGGAGAGAGAGAGAGAGATGGGATCCTTTTTCTTTTTCTTTTTCTCTTTCTTTAATCCAATAAAATGGCCCACCATGACATCACTGATGATGTCATGCTCCACTATCTCCCACAACCTCTTCAATGGGTGCAATATCATTTCCGCCGGGGTCCAAATCCTTGTACGTCCAATTTCTTCAATTTTTCTTTCAATTCTCTTCTAATTGAATTAAATTGAAGCCCATAAAATTAATCTAATGTCACCACACTTCAATTCACACTCTCACTTGTCCATAAAACCTTCTTGAGTCCCAAAAGCACGACCAAAAGCGGGCCTACTAATTTCTCGAGCCAAATTAGCCATTCTCTGATTTAATTCGCTGAAAAACTCTGATTGCATGAAAAATCTTCCAAGGATGAGTGAATGATCCTAAAATGATTTGTGACATACCATGACTTCCAATTTCTGAATTCCATCTCAATTTTCACGGTTAAGTTCAATCTGGTGCGATTCCAGCGCGCCTAATCCACTGAGTAGCTTTCAGGGAAATTTTCTTGCATCCGACCCGAGGGTGATCAGTCCCCAAGTCCGACACATCAAAATCCCTTAATTGCTTCACCCAATAAACCAGTTCCCTCGTGAGTGGCCAACTTAGAGAGACGAACTACATGCACAGATGAATTGCCCGACTCAGTTGACTGAAAATAAAATTAAGGAAAATCGGGATGTCACAATTGACGGGCTGACCCAACTAGATCCACCCGACCCTTCACGGGTCAAGAACTTCGAACCCATCCATATGAAGAGACGGAGATCTTCCCATGACGACCACCACCGGTGGCGATGGTCGCAGATGATTCTGCTGCTCCGAGGGCGGTGGTTCATGATGTTCACGTCGTTCCTAATAATGGCGGGCGCCGATGCCACTCCTACCTCTTCAGCGTCTGCCCCAGGGACAATAGGTCCACCTCGGCTACAGCCAGTCAGCCCTCAACCTCCTCAGCTCTCAAAGGACGTCAGCGCCCGAGTCGGCGTCCTCTCCAGCCTCATCGCCTAGGTCTCCCCCACGTGGCTTGTCCCCCTCATCGGCTCCACCATGAACTTCGCCGGCCATTTCCTCATCTGGCTCGCCGTCACACATCCCATCTCCCAGTCGGTAGTTTGGCAAACGTGCAACTTGGGTGAAAAGCAAAAAAAAAAAAAAAAAAAAAAAAAAAAAAAAAAAGGCTAAAATAGCGCTGGGGAAATAAAGTCACGATATAGACAAAGGATATTAATTAATTATTCATCCACAACAGATAGCGGTGGCTGGGGACATATAGAGCATGTGAATCAAGCTGTCCCACATATTTATTTCCTTTTCGACAAAGTATGAAGGACACGTGCCCAAGGATTATTACTAAGAAAAAAATAAGGTTGAAACTGTAATTAATTTCAAGTGGAGAACATCATGAAACATCTTCCACTTTTCTTGGTTTCGCACCGTTTGGAGTACTCTTTAAATTTGCTTTCCTATTTGAATATCCTATGCATTAAACCTTCTTCCTTTAAAAGACCCCAAGTCAACTCTTAAGTCCTCTCTCTCTCTCTCTCTCTCTCTCTCTCTCTCTCTCTCTCTCTCTCTCTCATAAATATGATTAAAGATAAATTAAATTAAATTTTAAAATATAAATTATTACAAGTAAAAAATATTATCACATACTAAAAAGAAATTGTTAATGTAATTGTTGCGATTTTTACGTTTATATGGTATTGTGACGCTTTCATGATTAGCATCTTTGGTTGCATTGTTCATCTTGTGTATGCATCACCGCCATTATTTTCATTGGCACTTGGAATCTCTAGTGGCGTTCCCTGACTTAGTAGCTTCATCTCGCAAAGCTAGTGTTGGAAATATGATTTGATATCTTAGGAGATGCCAATCCCAAGTATCAATTATTAATTAATTTAATCAGTAATTGACTTGGTAAAATAAGAATTAGAATCAATGTATATTTTCGTATTGGGAAAAAACCACGAAAAACTTCAAATTTTGTCCAAAGTGACAGATTTACCACAAACTATCTTTTTTGTAATGTTAAAAACCCTAAAATTTGTCAACCGTGACACATTTACCTCAAACTTTTTTTTTGTGACACAAAAAACCCTGAATTTCCATTGAGTGACACATTTACCCTAAATTATAGGGCATTTTGGTCTTTTAACTTTTTAAATTTCTTTTTATTATTATTTTTTTTCGATTTTTCTTCTTCTTTTCTCTTCCCTTCGCCAGCTAGGGCGGAGGAAAGCCGGCGTCCGGCGAGGGTCACCCTTGCCTAGGCTGGCGAGGGAGGCCCTTGCTCGACGCAGGTGAGCGCTTGAGTCCAGTAAGGGCATCCCTCGCCAGGCCCTCGTCGGCGTTGGGTGAGGGGTGCCCTCGCTAGATCCGGCGAGGGAGGCCCACACCCAACCCAGCCGAGGGTTACCCGTGCCCGACGCCGGCGAGGGTGGCCCTAGCCAGCCCAGGCGAGGGCGACCCTCTGGCTAGGGCCACCCTCGCTAGATGCCAGCAAGGGCAGCCCTCGCCGAACACCGACTTCCCTCCGCCGGCTTTGCCATGGTTGGCGAAGGGAAGAAGAAGAAAAAAAGAAAAAGCAAAAGCAAAAGAAAAAAAAAAAAAAAAAGGACAAAAATGCCCTTGATTGGGTAAATGTGTCACAGTTTGAAAAGTTTGGGGTTTTTCACATCACAAAAAAAAGTTTGGAGTAAATTTGTCACTTTAGGCAAAATTTGGGGTTTTTGGTGGTCTTTTCCCTTTCATTTATTTCTTTCCTATCTTACACTTTACTCTTGTATTACAAATAGAGTAGTGAACGTATAAAAGAAAATACACAGAAATACATAATTGTAGCCTTCCTCCCTATTCTATTTCAATTTCTATCATGGTATCAGAGCACTCTATTTTGGCCTAAGCTTCCGCAACCCCAAATTGCCTTTCGGTTCTTTTCTGGTCTGTTGTTGCAACATTAACCCTGCAAAACAAACTAGCCACCAAATAAGAATTCTTTTTTTTACCGTGTCAGAAAAATTTTCACAAACCATCCAATTGAAGAGACCCCCAACTCACCCCAACAAGTCTCGAATCCAACACTAGTTGATCCAATCTAAGAAAATGTGGTACCTGCTTAGCCATTAGTTATGACTACAATTGCTTCGATTCAAATCCAGGGGCTGATTCAATGGCCTCACTTTGGCTAGTATCCATTTCAAGGCCAATGGGCCGCTGGGCCTAGCCACACGTGGGCCCAACAAAGCTTACCTGGAGAGGAGAATGCACTAGGCTCTAGAATTCGGCCTGGAGGGCATGGGCCAACATCGCCTTCACAGGAGAATCACCCGAATGATGGATCGGGTTGACAATAATGGGTCTTGGACCCGGATCCATCCCACCGGGTTTGGGGATGAATCCCTACACGGTTCCCCAATCCGGTTTTTTGCCCTACGCGTTCCCCGTCAACAACAGCCGTCTCGAGCCCCAAAACCCCCTCTACACGTTGCCGACCAACAGATCGGAGCTACGACTCATCAACATGCAGCTTACCAAACCAACAACTACAATGCCTAGGCTCGAGACCTTTGGCGAGCATTGGTGATGAAGGACAAGGACGGCTTCCTTGATAGAGCCGTCCCTTATCCGACCAATGAACGGTTGAAATGCCATTGAAAAAAATGCAATCAATTAGTTCGTACCTGGTTGGGAATTATCTCCCTCCAGATGTTGTGGCTGGGCTACCATCGATCGAGGACTCAAAAACAATTTGGGCAAACATCCAAGAAATGTACGAGCGGCTTGATATGGCAAAGCTTTTTACCATCACCTAAGCTATCTCGAAATTGAAGTAAGGGAACCAATTAGTTGCCGCTTGCTTCAATTGGCTCTCGGCTCTCTGGAATGAGCTCGAGGTGGCCAAGGAATGCCTCGAGGGTCCCGAAACCACGCTGCAACAGTACTGAGCAATCAAGGAGAGGGAGAAAGTGACTCGTTTTTTACTAATCTTGAACGACAAATACTCACCTTTTTTATCACAGATCTTGGCGATGGACCCGATGCCGTTGCTCGGCTGGATCTACCAATTGGCGGTCCAAGAGGAAAGCCAGCAACAAACCTCAACCGAGCACAATAGAACGGGCGAAGGAGTTGCCCTTGCTACCCTCCAAACGAGCTTCCAATCTGGAGAGACGCTGCATGGAGCCCATGGTGATTGCGGGATGGGTGGAGAAATTGAGGGCTTTGGGCAAGGAGGGGGTGGACGATCTGTAAATGCTAGGGTGGGTGGAAACCCTAGTTTGAGAATGAACGGCTGGGATGGAAGAAGATCAGACGACTATTCACTAATCCACTCACCTGAATCCAATGGTCCGTATCAGAGAAGATCGGATGGTCCCTATTTGACCGTCAGCCTAGTTGAAACAAACAGCCCATATTTGGCCACGACAACACCCGCGTATAGGGTATTCGGAGGCTCACGAAATGCCACGTCATCCATGAAAACTATTTAGCAAAATTCAAAAAATAAGGGTAAATATTGTGAATATTGTAAGCATCCTCATCATACTATTGACACGTGCTGGAAATTATATGGAAAGCCAGGTGATAAGGATAAAAATGAAAAAGAAATTGTTACTTACCAGGTTTCGGCATGAAGGACTGATGGGGCGAATCAAATACTTACCCAAGATCGGTATTAGAATATAATGAAGGCATTAAGTCAACTGACAACAAATGATAAGGCTACGAGTTTCTCAGGTACTTCTCTATACCAGACAAATTCAATATCAGTTGATGCATGGATAATTGATTCAATGACCACATAGTTTGCAATGAGCGGTTATTTTCTAGTGTTCAAAAGAGGCCACATTCTTCAGTATCTATACATCTACCTAATGAAAATACCACTCATGTCACCAAAATTGGCGCTGTCCACCTTAGTCTAGATGTTATTCTCAAAAATGTCCTATTCATTCCTGATTTCGAGTTCAATCTCTTATCAATCTCAAAAGCTTGTGAGGATAATTCTTGTCATACTATATTCAATTCCAATAATTGCTTCTTTCAGGACCTTTTGACTAGCAGACTGATGGGGTTTGGGTAGTGTTGTAGACGGCCTATTTTTTGGATTAATCCTCAGAAGGACTTTGAATTATTCAATAAAAGCATTTCTTGTAATGCCATTGCTAGTAATAAAAATCTTATTTTTCATCAACGCTTGGGTCATACCACGCGATTCCCTTATCCTAAATGCCCAATCTGCCCATTAGCAAAACAGTCTCGGACAAATTTTCCAATTAGCACATCTAGATCCACTAGTGCTTTTTCCTTACTTCATATGGATATTTGAGGACCTTACCACACTCCGCATCGTGACAGGTCTTGTTTTTTTCTTAACCATTGTTGATGATTATACTCGTGCTACTTGGGTTTTCCTTATGCAATCCAAGAGTCAAGACTTTATCAACACTGTCGAATTTTCTAGCTCTCATTAAAAATCAATTCGACAAACCTGTCCAGAAGATTTGCACTGATAATGAACGTGAATTCTTTTCTGCAAAATGTGACTCTTTCCTGTCTTCTCAATGAATTTTACATGAGAGTTCATGTAATTAGACACCTCAACAAAATGGGATTGTTGAGTGCAAAACATCGCCACCTCTTAGAGGTAGGTCGAGCCCTAAAATATCAAGCTTCCATACCTGAAAATTTTTGGGGTGTTTGTGTGGTCACGGTAGCTTATTTAATTAATCGCATGCCAACTAGAATTCTCGATGGACGGACTCCCTTTGAATTGCTTTATGGAAAGCAACCGGTAATTGATCATTTTCGAGTTTTTGAGTGTTTGTGTTATGCGGTGAATTTGGGCCATCGAAGTAAAATGGATCCTCGTTCTATTTGGTGTATTTTTATGAGATATCCTCCTCTACAAAAAGGCTACCGCGTCATGGAGATTTCTACAGGGCATTTCTTTGTAAGCAGGGATGTTATTTCCATGAGGATATTTTCCCTTTTCAAGAAACTGCATCGTTGTCCTCAACCTCAAAATCTAATCATCGACCTTTCTTGTTAGAAGAAGATTTAATTGTCCAACCTCAATATATACTTATTGCACCAGAACAGCATATGCCGATGACAACAAATGATTCAAATCGGACCATCGACTCACCAGTTTCTTCACCTGAGAAGGATTCCTCATCAAATTCCTCAGTGACTTCTTCACCGATGATTCATCAGAGGTCATCTCTCGTAATATTAGAAGAGACCATAATTGAGCAGCCTTGACGTTCTGGACGTCATACTTGACCTCCTACATGGACAAAAGATTATATATATATATATATATATATATATATATATATCCTATGTTGAATTGTCCAGGTACACAGTACCAAGTATCTTCTTATGTTTCATTTAGTAGACTATCACCAGAATACATGTGCTACATTAGTGGAATTTCCGAAGAACAGGAACCGTCCTCATACTCTGAGGCAACATGTGACCCCAAATGGCAGCATGCTATAAAAGCCGAACTGAAGGCCCTCAATGAAAAATCTCACTTGGGATTTTGTTCCATTACCGGCAGGACGAAAACCTATTGGTTGCAAATGGGTTTATAAAATCAAATTTAAGGCAGATGGATCCATTAAGTGATACAAGGCTTGTTTAGTTGCGAAAGGATTCACGCAATGGGAAGGCTTTGATTATCATGAAACATTCTCTCCCGTGGCCAAAGAAGTCACTGTTCGCTCTTTCTTGTCCATTTCTGCTTTCCACAATTGGCCGTTGCATCGAATGGATGTCCATAATGCTTTCTTACATGGAGATCTAGATGAAGAGATTTACATGGAGCTTCCAAAGGGATTACGCAGACAGGGGGAGTCTCGTGTGTGTCGTCTTCACAAATCCCTATATGGATTCAAACAGGCTTCTAGGCAATGGTATGCCAAGTTCACTGCCGCATTAACCAATGCAAGATTATGCCCTATTCACATGGATTGATGGTACTTCATCAATGTATCTTTTAATATATGTTGATCACATTCTTATCATGGGGAATAATGAACCGGCTATTGCAACATTCAAAAGCTATTGGCATTCTACTTTTCATATCAAAGACTTGGGATCTCCTAAGTATTTTCTCAGCATTGAGATAGCTCGATCTGACAAAGGAATATCCCTCAGCCAAAGAAAGTTTATTTTGGAAATAGTCTCTGAAGCTGGATTGTCAAGATGTAAACCGACAGTTATCCCGATTAAGCAAAATGCAAAGTTAACGACACATGAATATGATTCGAGCTCATCTTCTTCCATTGAGGATTCATTACTTGAAGATCCACCAGAATATCAACGGCTTGTTGGAAAATTGATTTATCTCATGATGACAAGACCATATATATGCTATGTTGTACAAATACTCAGTCAATTCATGCACAAGCCAAAGTAGTCCCATATGAATGCAGCCTTGAAAGTGGTGAAATACTTGAAGGGATGCCCAGGACTTGGTATTTTTCTATCTCGAGATCGCGACATGAAAATGATGGCATATTGTGATACGGATTATGCCACTTGTCCGATGATGAGAAGGTCCATCACTGGTTTTTGTATCAAATTGGGAAATATCTTATCTCATGGAAAACAAAAAAGCAGTCGACCGTATCACTATCATCAGCGGAATCAGAATATCGAGATATGGCAAAGAGTATTTGCTAAATAATCTGGATATGAGGATTGCTTGTAGATCTTGGAGTGCAAGTCGATAGACTTAGTGAATTATTTTGTGACAATGATGCTGCACTCAAGTTAGCAGCCAATCCAATCTTTCATGAGAAGACTAAGCATATAGAGGTCGATTGTCATTTCACTCGAGACAAGATTCAAGAAGGGATCATCATAACGAAAGGAATAGGAACTGCAAAGAACTTGTAGACATCTTTACCAAGCCATTGTGTCAAAGACAACATGCATACCTATTGAGCAAGCTAGGTGTCCTTGATATATATAGGCCACCAGCTTGAGGGGGAGTGTTGGAAATATGATTTGATATCTTAAGAGATACCGATCGTGAGTATCAATGATTGATTCATTTAATCGGTAATTGACTTGGTAAATGGGAATTAGAATCAATGTATATTTTCATTTATTTCTTTCCTATCTTACACTTTACTCTTGTATTACAAATAGAGTAGTGAAAGTGTACAAGAAAATACACATAAATACAAAATTGCAGTCTTCCTCTCCATTCTATTTCAATTTCTGTCAGCTAGCACTCAATCATGCACCAATTGGTCCTTTGCCGTATTCAAATTTTTTCTTGTAGGTCCCCGGACCTTCTTGCAAGATCTAGTCCTTTTCCAATTCAGTTTGTAGCATCTCATAAATTCATGGCATCCTCCCAACAATGCTACAGCTTTAGTCTCGTTGTGACGGCCGAAGCTGCTATCCGTCGTTAGCACCTTACCACCGCGACGGCTTGAGCCCGTAATGACGCTTCAGCTGATCCACCACAAAGAGCTACTCTTCGTGTCGTGCCATCATTGCACCTGTTGGGGAGAACACGGGGACAATAATTCACCACTAGTCAAACGCAATCCAGAATCAATTTCTCTCCCAAAGCTAAATCAACTGAAATTCTCTTAACCCCCAACAACAATTAGCAATATATAACCTCACAATATGCAAATATAATGCCGAAATGATAAGTAGACAAAACAAATAATGATACCAAGGATTTAATGTGGAAAACCAGATACAGGAAAAATCACGGACCACTAAAAAAAATCCACTAATCACCAAGAATAACAGGATACACAAAGTATTCTTCTATAGTCACACACTAGAGGTTCAATATCAACATTACAATCTCATTTCATCACCATATAGGTGAATAAACAAATTCAAAGTAAGAAAACCTTAATCGCAATGAGAGACTTCGAAGGCGGTTCTTGACGAACGAAAATCATCAACTTGTAGCCCTCAGTCTCACGAACAGTATACTTAAATTTGAGTCAATTCTGTTAACAATTGGCCTTCGAATCAGGATCACAAAGTTGCGGCCCTTTTCTTTTCTTCTATTCTCTTCTGTTTCGGTAGTTTTTGGTTTTCTTTCTCTTTCCTCACTTTGGGCACGCACACTTACGCAGAAAGGCCCAATTTCTTTCTAACTTCTCTCCTTTTTTTTCTTTTGTTTTTCCTTTTTTCTTTTCAATGCTAGTCAAGCCCCACATGAAAGTAGACCCAGCCAACAACACGTGCTATAGTGAGCTGCCTCGTAACATCCTTGTTGTCCTACCGTGCCAATCTATGGCTCGCCTTGTAATTATTTATATTTCAGTATCTAATTTATTTTTCTTTCATCATATTCATAAAAATTAATAGTGGTGAATCCTCTTACTTTTTTATTTTTCAATTTAAGTTGACAATAAAAAATAAAAATAAAAATTGGGTAAAAGATGGAATTCCAATTTCTATTCAAAAAGTGACGGCCAGCTAAGCTGCCCCCTTTTCCCCATAACGAGGTCGGTGCTAAGAGGACTTGAAGCCACCATTCACAAACCTCATTCAATAGCAACCTTCAGAAACGAGAAAAGCTCTTTGCAAATCGTCAGTTTTCACCTTCATCTTCTTCAAAAGGTTTTCAAGCGGTAGACATGGGGATCAAGTCCTTGAGGTGACGGTGATGTTCGCCAGGGACCTCGAGGACGTCAACGTCTTCCAAAGGATGGACCCCTATGTCATCGTCTCCCTCTCTAGTGGCTACAAAGCAATGCACCCACATCCACACTTATGCATAAAGGCCCAATTTCTTTTCAACTAGAAGAAACTTTGTTGGACTCCATGAAGGATTACAAAAGAGGAAATAAAATAGAATAATAATAAAAAAAAAAGGCAGCAAAGTTTTCTTCTTCGTCTGTAGGAGGAGGCCGAAATGTGGGCCAAAGTCAAATGTTTGACTTTTGGCACACACATATTCCACGCCAAAGAAAGAAGCCAAAAGTGAGCCCAGGTCAAAGGCGCACATATAAATAAAGTGCCAAAGTCTCCAGGAGGTTTCTTTTGGACTGCCGAAACCCTACGAAATAAAGAAAGAGCTGCACGCCCACGTTGCTTCCAAAGAGCCGCAAGTTTCCTTGAAGCCATGCGAAGCTTTCCAAAGGAATGCGAAGATTTACGTATATGGACCAAAGACGAATGCCAGAGTTCTTCATTTTGACATACGTAGAGCGTTTTGTTTTGAGCTTGAACGTGTGGTAATTTTGTGCTGTGAGTTTATGTCCAAGTGAGTTGTTTATTTATAAACACTTTGGGTTTGAGGTTAAATCTAGGTGTGGGAAATACTTGAGCATGTGAGCGATTGTAAACTTTGATTCTCCGATTATAGTGGATTATTTGCTGCTGGCTCTCTCCGTGGACATAGGTACCGATATTCGGATCGAACCACGTAAATTTCTGGTGTCCTTATTATTTTCTCAGTAATTTCTCTGGTGATTTCGCGTTGACGAAAATTGTAAGATTCTATCATTTCCGCGTATTATAGTCCAACAATTGGTATTAGAGCTTGGATCGGATTTCTTGATTGTGATTTGGAGCTTTTGCTTGTTTGATTATTATTTGGAAATTCTATTATTGCAATTATGTCTGAGAGAAAATCTGAAATTGAGAAATTTAATAAGAGCAACAACTTTGTGTTATGAAGCATCAAGATGCAGGCATTATTGACAATCCAAGGTTTGGCCAAGGCACCGGATGGTGAAGATGAGTTGCCTATTATAATGAAAGCCTCAAAGAGGGTAGAGCTAATGGAAAAAGCGAAGAGCACAATCCTATTAAATTTGTTGGATGAGGTCTTAATAGAGATTACTGAGGAGAAGGATGTCGCAGCATTATAGGCAAAACTTCAAGCAGTCTATGTAAAGAAAGGTTTGAAGAATCGCTTGTACATGTTGAAGAAAATGTTTCAATTTAGATATACTGAAGGTACATCTATCAAAATCCACCTAGATGAATTGAATAAACTCATGATGGATCTAAAGAACGTTGGTAAGATACTTGATGATGAAGAACAGGGCATGATGTTGTTAGCCTCTTTACCAGAGTCATGGGAGCACTTTACTAATTCACCGTTGTAGGGGCGTACTACAATTACCTCAGAAGATGTAAAGTCCGCCTTATTCTCTAAGGAGTGGTAAAGAAAGTTGCGAGATGATGGTCTAGTGCAAAGAGTAGCGCAAGCACTGACGATTCGAGGTGGAGAACAACATCGAGGGCCTAGTAGTAACAGAGGTAAAAGCAGATCGAAATCACGTCATAGAAAGTCCAAGGGACGTGTGAAGTGCTTTGAGTGTCGTAAGGAGGGGCACATCATGAGAGATTGTCCAAAGCGGAGGAATAAAGCTGATAGGCAGAATGCCACAAGCAGTGTGGCAAACGTTGCCGAGGGGGAGCAATAGTGATGTAGAAGCTATTTTATGTGAAACTGCTACTTCGTCAGGAGACAAATGGGTGCTAGATTCGGGGTGTTTTTATCATATGACACCTCATAAGAATTGATTTACTACATACCAGACTGCAGATGATGGTAGAGTTTTTTTTGGGGAATAACGCAGTCTGTAAGGTTGTGGGGATAGGGAGAATTCGAATTCAGATGCACGATGAGGTGGTGCGCACATTGACAGTTGTGAGGCAACCGGAGCTCAAGAAGAATCTTATTTCTCTGGGGACACTCGATGACATCGGGTGTAGGTACACCGCTGAAGGTGGAGTACTGAAGATCTCTCGAGGTGCCATGACAGTGATGAAAGGGAAGAAAGTGAATACTCTCTATCATATATTGGGAGAGACCGTGATCGGAACTGTTGTTGTTTCATTAGGTGAGTTAGATTCTGACTTGACTCAATTATGGCATAAGCGTTTAAAGCATATGAGCGAGGTAGGTATGACGATGTTGAGTGAAAGGGGATTGTTGATCAAAAGACAGGAAAGATAGACTTATATGAGCACTGCATCTTTGGGAAGCAGCACTGAGTTAAGTTTACTATAGCTATTCATTCGACCAAACGACTAGTTGAATATATTCATTCAGACGTCTAGGGCCCGTCTTCGGTTCCTTTGAAAGGAGGTGCTCGATATATGCTGACATTTATCAATGACTATTCGAGGAAGGTATGGGTATACTTTCTTAAAAACAAATATGAAGTGTTTGATCGGTTTAAGAAATTTAATGCATTGATTGAGAAGCAGTCGGATAAACAAATCAAGTGCCTGAGAACCGATAATGGCATGGAGTTTCGTGATAAAAATTTTACCGACTTCTGCGAGAAAGAAGGTATTGTGAGACACCGCACAGTACCTGCGATACCACAGCAGAATGGTGTGGCAGAACGAAAGAATAAAACTTTGCTTGAGCGAGCTTGATGCATGCAGGACTTGACAAGGAATTTTGGGCCGAAACAGTGAACATGGCATGTTACCTAGTTAATCGATCTCCATCATCTATCATCGAGTGGAAGAATCCTGAGGAAGTATGGTCAGGAAAACCTGTTGATTACTCCGGATTACGTATATTCGGATGTCCTGCGTATGTTCATGCGAGTGATGGTAAGCTTGAGCCAAGGGCGAAGAAGTGCATATTTTTGGGTCATGCACATGGGGTGAAAGGCTATCAGTTATGGTGCAACGATCCCAGATCACCCAGTAATCTAATTAGTAGAGATGTGATCTTCGACGAGATTGCAATACTTCAACAGAGGAGTTCTAAGACACAACCAGCAGAGAAGACGGATCATGGTGTCATTAGTGAGGTGGAGCTTCAGGTGGAGACTTCAGAGACCTCAAATGTAACTGAAGTTGAGACTGCAAATGAGGCCACAGTTCCTGAAGTTGGTGATAGTGAATAACCAACAAAGCCGCAACACACTATAGCCGCAGATAGACAAAGAAGGCAAATTAAATCATCAATACATTATGGTTATACAAATATTGCTTATGCATTGACTGTAAGTGATGAGGTGGAGACAGATGAGCCTTCGTCTTACTCTGAGACGATGGCTAGTTCAGAGTCGTCGTAGTGGCTAGGGGCTATGAGTGAAGAGATGGAATCACTCCATCAAAATCAGACATGGGAGCTGATCAAAGTACTCAAGAGCCAAAAGATTGTTGGAAGTAAATGGGTCTTCAAACGAAAAGAGGGCATTCCCAGTGTCGAGGCAGCGAGGTATAAGGCGAGACTTGTGGCGAAGGGATATATACAGCGTGAGGGCATTGACTACAATATTGTGTTCTCTCTTGTGGTAAGACATACTTCAATTCGTGTTTTACTTACCTTAGCTGCTTCGCAGGATCTCGAGTTAAAAGCAGCTATATGTGAAAATTGTGTTTCTTCATGATGAGTTGGAGGAGCAGATTTACATGAGGCAACCAGAGGGATTTGCTATTTCGAGTTAGCTTTGTATGGGCTGAAATAGTCTCTTAGGCAGTGGTATGAACGTTTTGATGCTTTCTTGGCTAGTCAAAACTATTCAAAAAGTCAGATGGATAACTACGTTTACTATAAGAGATTGGAGAATAATTCTTTGATTTATCTACTTTTATATGTTGATGATATGCTGATAGCAACTAGGAATATGTCTGATATTGATGTGCTGAAGAGGCAGTTGAATGCTGAATTTGAGATGAAAGATTTAGGTGCTGCAAGTAAAATATTGGGTATGGAGATTTTGCGTGATAGGACTGCATGAGTTTTACGTCTATCTCAGAAGAAATATATTGAGAAGATTATAGCACGTTTTAATATGCAGTCGGCAAAATCTGTAAGTACACCTTTAGTGAAGTACTTTAAACTTTCAGATAAATTATCACCGCAGACTGATGAGGAGGAGGAGCATATGTTCTATGTTCCTTATTCTAGTAACGTGGGTAGTATTATGTATGCTATGGTGTACACTAGGCTTGATATTTCACAAGCTGTGAACGTGGTTAATCGTTACATGAAGCGTCCTGGTAAAGCTTATTGGGAAGTTGTGAAGTGGATTCTCATATATTTGAAGGGGACAACAGACGTGGGTATAATGTATCGGAGGGACAACAATGGTAGTGAGACCATTGATTTTGTGGATTCGGATCACGTCGGTGACTTGGATGATTGCAGGTCTTTAGCAGGGTACGTGTTTACGCTAGCGGGTGGTGCAGTTAGTTGGAAATTGTCTTTACAATATCACATTGCCTTGTCTTCGACTGAGGTAGAGTACATGGCACTAACCTTTGTAGCGAAGGAGGTGACATGGTTACAAAGTTTGCACTCAGACGTTGGGTTAGAACATAAAAGTGTGGATATAAACTGTGATAACCAAGGTGCAATATATTTGACGTATAATCCAGTTTATCACGAGCGATGAAGCATATTAACATCAGGTACCATTTCATCCGAGATGTTTTAGCTAAGGGTATTGTTATTGTAAAAAAGATTGCTACAACAGATAACCCGGCAGACATGATGACTAAGTTTGTTCCTTTGGCAAAGCTCCAGTTCTACTTGAGCTCTATTGGTGTCTGTGGAGAGTGAGCATCTGTTGGGGTGTTAGGAGAGCAGCATGGATGATGAGTACTATAACTTGGCTTCAAACATCGAGCCAAGGTGGAAAATTGTTAAATAAATGTTTCAAGTTTGAATTCGGATAACGATTTGTTAAATCGAATTTGCTGATAAAGATTTCCCAAGTAGAAGGAACTTCGTTGGACACCATGAAGAATTACAAAAGAGGAAATAAAATAGAATAAAAAAAAAAAATGGCAGCAAAGTTTTCTTCTTCGTCTACAGGAGGAGTCCAAATAAGGTTAGTTATGTGGGGCCAAAAGTCAAATGTTTGACTTTGGCACACACATATTCCACACCGAAAAAAGAAGCCAAAAGTGGGCCCAAGTCAAAGGAGAAAATATAAATAAAGTGCCGAAGTCTCCAGGAGGTTTCTTTTGGACTGCTGAAACCCTCAGAAATAAAGAAAGAGCCGCACGCCCATGTTGCTTCAGAAGAGCCGCAAGTTTCCTTGAAGCCACGCGAAGCTTTCCAAAGGAACGTGAAGATTTACGTATGTGGACCAAAGACGAACGCTGGAGTTCTTGATTTTGGCATTCGTAGAGCGTTTTCTTTTGAGTTTGAATGTGTGGTAATTTTGTGCTGTGAGTTTATGTCCCAGTGAGTTGTTTATTTCTAAACACTTTGGGTTTTTGGTTAAATTTACGTGTAGGAAATACACGAGTGTGTGAGCGTTTGTAAACTTTGATTCTCCGATTATAGTGGATTATTTGCTGTTGGCTCTCCCTGTGGACGTAGATACCGATACTTGGACCGAACCATGTAAATTTCTGGTGTCCTTATTATTTTCTCGGTAACTTCTCTAGTGATTTCGCGTTGACGAAAATTGCAAAATCATGTCGTTTCTGCGTATTATATTCCAATAATTTATATTTCGGCATCAAATTTATTTTTCTTTCATCATATTCATAAAAATTGATAGTGTGAATCCTCTTACTTTTTATTTTTCAATTTAAGTTGACAATAAATAAAAATAAAAATAAAAATAAAAATAAAAATAAAAATTGGGTAAAAGATGGAAATCAAATTTTTATTCAAAGAGTGACAGCCAGCTAAGCCGCCCCCTTTTCCTCAGAACGAGGTTGGTGCCAAGAGGACTTGAAGCCACCATTCACGAACCTCGTTCAGTAACAGTGTTAAGAAACGAGAAAAGCTCTCTGCAAATCATCAATTTTCACCTTCATCTTCTTCAAAAGGTTTTCGAGCGGTAGATATGGGGATCAAGTCCCTGAAGGTGACGGTGATGTTTGCCAAGGACTTCCAAGACGTCAACGTCTTCCACAGGATGGACCCCTACATCATCGTCTCCCTCTCCGGCAGCTACAAGTAGCGCACCCATGTCCATACTTACACAGAAAGGCCCAATTTCTTTTCAATTTCTCTCATTTTTTTTCCTTTGTTTTTCCTTTTTTTTTCAATGCTAGCCGGGCCCCACATGAAAGCGAGCTACCTCGTAACATCCTCGCTATCCTACCGTGCCAATCTATGGCTCGCCTTGTAATTATTTATATTTCGGTATCTAATTTATTTTTCTTTCATCATATTCATAAAAATTGATAGTGTGAATCCTCTTACATTTTTATTTTTCAATTTAAGTTGACAATAAAAAAACATAAAAATAAAAATGAAAAATGAAAAAAAGGTAAAAGATGGAAATCCAATTTCTATTCAAAGAGTGACGGCCAGTTAAGTCGCCCCTTTGCCACGGAATGAGGTCGGTGCTAAGAGGACTTGAAGCCACAATTCACAAACCTCGTTCAGAAGCAGCCTTCAAAAATGAGAAAAGCTCTCTGCAAATCATTTGTTTTCCCCTCATCTTCTTCAAAAGGTTTTCGAGTGGTAGACAGGGGGATCAAGTCCTTGAAGGTGATGGTGATGTCCGCCAAGGACCTCCAGGACGTCAACGTCTTCCACAAGATGGACCCCCACGTCATCGTCTCCCTCTCCGACAGCTAAAAGCAGCACACCCACGTCCACACTAACAAAGAAAGGCCCAATTTCTTTTCAACTTCTCTCCTTTTTTTACTTTTGTTTTTCTTTTTTTTTTCAATGCTAGCCGGGCCCCACATGAAAGCAAGTTACCTCGTAACATCCTCGTTGTCCTACTGTGCCAATCTGTGGCTCACCTTGTAATCATTTATATTTCGGTATCTAATTTATTTTTCTTTCATCATATTCATAAAAATTGATAGTGTGAATCCACCTACATTTTTATTTTTAAATTTAAGTAAACAAAAAAAAAAAAAAAAAGGTAAACGATGGAAATCCAATTTCTATTCAAAGAGTGACGGCCAGCTAAGCCGTCCCTTTTCCACGGAATGAGGTCGGTGCTAAGGGGACTTGAAGCCACCCTTCACGAACCTCCTTCAGTAGCAGCCTTCAGAATCAAGAAAAGTTCTCTGCAAATCATTGGTTTTCACCTTCATCTTCTTCAAAAGGTTTTCGAGCAGTAGACATGGGGATCAAGTCTCTGGAGGTGACGGTGATGTCCGCCAAGGACCTCCAGGACGTCAATGTCTTCCACAGGATGGGCCCCTATGACATCGTCTCCCTCTCCAACAACCACAAGCAGCCCACCCACGTCCACACTTACGCAGAAATGCCCCATTTCTTTTCAACTTCTCTCTTTTTTTCTTTTGTTTTTACTTTTTTAATCAAATCTAGCCGACCCCCACATGAAAGCAAGCTGCCTCGTAACATCCTCATTGTCCTACCATGCCAATTGTGGCTCACCTTGTAATTATTTATATTTTGGTATCTACTTTAATTTTCTTTCATCATATTCATAAAAATTGATAGTGTGAATCCTCTTACTTTTTTATTTTTCAATTTAAATTTACAATAATAAAACATAAAAATTAAAATTAAAAAAATTGGGTAAAAGATGGAAATCCAATTTCCATTGAAAGAGGGACAACCAGCTAAGCCGCCCCTTTTCCACGGAATGAGGTCGGTGCTAAGAGGGCTTGAAGCCACCGTTCACGAACCTCGTTCAGTAGCAGCCTTCAAAGACAAGAAAAGCTCTCTGCAAATAATTGGTTTTCACCATCATCTTCCTCAAAAGGTTTTCGAGCAGTAAACATGGGGATCTAGTCCCTGGAGATGACGGGGATATCCACCAAGGACCTCCAGCACCTCAACGTCTTCCACAGGATGGACCCCTATGACATTGTCTCCCTCTCTAACGGCTACAAGCAGCGCCCCCACGTCCACACTTGTGCAAAAAAGCCCAATTTTTTTTTCAACTTCACTCCTTTTTTTTCTTTTGTTTTTCCTTTTTCAATCAAATCTAGTTGGACCCCACGTGAAAGCAAGCTGCCTCGCAACATCCTTGCTATCCTACCATGCCAATCTATGGCTCACCTTGTAATTATTTACATTTCCATTGAAAGAGGGACGGACAACTAAGCCGCCCCTTTTCCACGGAACGAGGTCGGTACTAAGGGGACTTGAAGCCACCCTTCACGAACCTCCTTCAGTAGCAGCCATCAGAAATGAGAAAAGCTCTCTGCAAATCATTGGTTTTCACCTTCATCTTCTTCAAAAGGTTTTGGAGCGGTAGACATGGGGATCAAGTCCCTGGAGATGACGGTGATATATGCCAAGGTCCTCCAGCACGTCAACGTCTTCCACGAGATGGACCCCTATGACATCATCTCCCTCTTCAACGGCTACAAGTAGTGCACTCACGTCCACACTTACGCAGAAATGCCCAATTTCCTTTTAACTTCTCACTTTTTTTTCTTTTGTTTTTCCTTTCTTTTTCAATGCTAGCCGGGCTGAAAGCGAGCTGCCTCGTAACATCCTCACTATCTATCGTGGCAATCTATGGTTCGCCTTGTAATTATTTATATTTTGGTATCTAATTTATTTTTCCTTCATCATATTCATAAAAATTGATAGTGTGAATCCTCTTACTTTTTTATTTTTTAATTTAAGTTGACAATAAAAAAACATAAAAATAAAAACAAAAAAAGAAAAATTGGGTAAAAGATGGAAATCCAATTTCTTTATAAAGAGTGACGGCCAACTAAGCCGCCCCTTTTCCACAGAACAAGGTCGGTGCTAAGAGGACTTGAAGCCACCCTTCTCAAACCTCATTCAGTAACAGCCATCAGAAACAAGAAAAGCTCTCTGCAAATCATTGGTTTTCACCTTCATCTTCTTCAAGAGGTTTTCGAGCGGTAGACATGGGGATCAAGTACCTGGAGGTGACGGTGATGCCCGCCAAGGACCTCCAACACGTCAACATCTTCCATAGGATGGACCCCTTTGACATTGTCTCCCACTCCGACGGCTACAAGTAGCGCACCCACGTCCACACTTACGCAAAAAGGCCTAATTTCTTTTCTACTTCTCTCATTTTCTTCTTTTGTTTTTCCTTTTTTTTTTTTCAACGCTAGCCAGGCCCCACATGACAGCGAGCTGCCTCGTAACATCCTCGCTGTCCTACCGTGCCAATCTGTGGCTCGTCTTGTAATTATTTATATTTCGGTATCTAATTTAGTTTTCTTTCATCATATTCATAAAAATTGATAGTGTGAATACTCTTACTTTTTTATTTTTCAATTTAAGTTGACAATAAAAAAACATAAAAATTAAAATTAAAAAGAAAATTTGGGTAAAAGATGGAAATCCAATTTCTATTCAAAGAGTGACAG
Source organism: Eucalyptus erythrocorys (assembly GCA_014182555.1). Taxonomy (NCBI): domain Eukaryota; kingdom Viridiplantae; phylum Streptophyta; class Magnoliopsida; order Myrtales; family Myrtaceae; genus Eucalyptus; species Eucalyptus erythrocorys. The sequence goes on along the minus strand of CM024603.1, from coordinate 37,453,854 downwards.
CCAGCTAAGCCGCCCCTTTTCCACGGAAAGAGGTCGGTGCTAAGGGGACTTGAAACCACCCTTCATGAACCTCCTTCAGTAGCAGCCTTCAGAAATGAGAAAAGCTCTTTGCAAATCATTGGTTTTCACCTTCTTCTTCATCAAAAGGTTTTCGAGCAGTAGACATGGGGATCAAGTCCCTGGAGGTGACGGTGATGTCCGCCAGGGACCTCCAGGACGTCAACGTCTTCCACAGGATGGACCCCTATGTCATCATCTCCCTCTCCGACAGCTACCAGCAGTGCACCCACGTCCAAACTTACGCAGAAAGGCCCAATTTCTTTTCAACTTCTCTCCTTTTTATGATTTGTTTTTCCATTTTTTTCAATGCTAGCTAGGCCCCACAAGAAAGCGAGCTGCCTCGTAACATCCTTGCTGTCCTACCGTTCTAATCTGCGGCTCGCCTTGTAATTACTTATATTTCGGTATCTAATTTATTTTCTTTCATCATATTCATAAAAATTGATAGTGTGAATCCTCTTACTTTTTTATTTTTCAATTGAAGTTGAAAATTTTAAAAAAATAAAAATAAAAATACCAAAAGAAAATTTGGGTAAAAGATGGAAATCCAATTTCTATTAAAAGAGTGACAGCCATCTAAGCCGCCCCTTTTCCACGGAACGAGGTCGGTGCTAAGAGGACTTGAAGCCACCCTTCATGAACCTCGTTCAGTAGCAACCTTTAGAAACGAGAAAAGCTCTCTGCAAATCATTGGTTTTGACATTCATCTTCTTCAAAAGGCTTTCGAGCGGTAGACATGGGGATCAAGTCCCCGGTGGTGACGGTGTTGTCCGTCAAGGACCTCTAGGACGTCAACGTTTTCCACAAGGTGGACCCCTATCTCATTGTCTCCCTCTCCGACGGCTACAAGTAGTGCATGCACGTCCACACTTACGCAAAAAGGCCCAATTTCTTTCCAACTTCTCTCATTTTTTTTCTTTTGTTTTTCCTCTTTTTTTCAATGCTTGTCGAGCCCCACATGAAAGCGAGCTGCCTCGTAACATCCTCACTGTGCTACCATGCCAATCTACGGCTCGCCTTGTAATTATTTATATTTCGGTATCTAATTTATTTTTCTTTCATCATTTTGAAAAAAATTGATAGTGGGAATCCCCTTACTTTTTTATTTTTCAATTTCAGTTGACAATAAAAAAAAATATAAATATAAATATAAAACTGGGTAAAAAATGGAAATCCAATTTCTATTCAAAGAGTGACAACCATCTAAGCTGCCCCTATTCTGCAGAACGAGGTCGGTGCTAAGAGGACTTGAAGCCACCCTTCACAAACCTGGTTCAGTAACGGCCTTCAGAAACGAGAAAAGCTCTTTGCAAATCATTGGTTTTCACCTTCATCTTTTTCAAAAGGTTTCCGAGCGGTAGACGTGGGGATCAAGTCCCTAGAGGTGACTATGACGTCCGCCAAGGACCTCCAGCACGTCAATGTCTTCCACAAGATGGACCCCTATGTGAACGTCTCCCTTCCCGACGACTACAAGCAGTGCACCTACGTCCACACTTAGGCAGAAAGGCCCAATTTCTTTTCAACTTCTCTCATTTTTTCCTTTTGTTTTTCCTTTTATTTTTTCAATGCTAGCCGAGCCCCACATGAAAGCGAGCTGCCTCGTAACATCCTCGATGTCCTACCGTGCCAATCTGTGGCTCGCCTTGTAATTATTTATGTTTCGATATCTAATTTATTTTTCTTTCATCATATTCTTAAAAATTGATAGTGTGAATACTCTTACTTTTTTATTTTTCAATTTAAGTTGATAATAAAAAATAAAAATAAAAGAAGAAAAATTGGGTAAAAGATCGAAATTCAATTTCTATTCAAAGAGTGACGGCCAGCTAAGCCGCCCCTTTTCCACGGAACGAGGTCGGTGATAAGAGGACTTGAAGCCGCCCTTCACGAACCTCGTTTAGTAGCAGCCTTCAGAAATGAGAAAAGCTCTCTGCAAATCATTGGTTTTCACCTTCATCTTCTTCAAAAGGTTTCCGAGCGGTACACATGGCGATCAAGTCCCTGGAGGTGACTGTGATGTCCGCCAAGGACCTCCAGCACGTCAACGTCTTCCTCAGGATGGACCCCTATGTCATCGTCTCCCTCTCCGACGGCCACAGGCAGTGCACCCGTGTCCACACTTATGCAGAAAGGCCCAATTTCTTTTCAACTTCACTCCTTTTTTTTTCTTTTGTTTTTCCTTTTTTTTTTCAATGCTAGCCGGGCCTCACATGAAAACGAGTTGCCTCGTAACATCCTCGCTGTCCTACCCTGCCAATTTGTGGCTGGCCTTGTAATTATTCATATTTCGATATCTAATTTAGTCTTCTTTCATCATATTCATAAAAATTGGTAGTGGGAATCCTATTACTTTTGTTATTTTTCAATTTAAGTTGACAATAAAAAACATAAAAATAAAAATAAAATAAGAAAAATTGGGTAAAAGATTGAAATGCAATTTCTAATCAAAGAGTGACGGCCAGCTGAGCCGCCCCTTTTCCATGGGACGAGGTTGGTGCTAAGAGGACTTGAAGCCATCCTTCACGAACCTCATTTAGTAGCAGCCTTCAAAAACGAGAAAAGCTCTCTGGAAATCATTGGTTTTCACCTCCATCTTCTTCAAAACGTTTCTGAGCGGTAGACATGGCAATCAAGTCCCTAGAGGTGACTATGATGTACGCCAAGGACCTCCAGCACGTCAACGTCTTCCACAGGATGGACCCCTATGTCATCGTCTCCCTCTCCGACGGCTACACGCAGTGCACCCACGTCCACACTTACGCAGAAAGGGCCAATGTCTTTTCAACTTCTCTCCTATTTTTCTTTTGTTTTTCCTTTTTTTTCAATACCAGCCGAGTCCCACAAGAAAGCGAGTTGCCTCATAAAATCCTCACTGTCCTACCGAGCCAATCTATGGCTCGCCCTGTAATTATTTATATTTCAATATCTAATTTATTTTTCTTTCATCATATTTAAAAAAATTGATAGTGGGAATCCTTTTACTTTTTATTCTTCAATTTAAGTTGACAATAAAAAACGTAAAAATAAAAATAAAAATAAAAAACTTGGTAAAAGATGGAAATCTCTATTCAAAGAGTGATGGCTAACTAAGCCACCCCTATTCCGCGGAACGAGGTCGATGCTAAGAGGACTTGAAGCCACCCTTCAAGAACCTCATTCAGTAGCAACCTTCAGAATAGAGAAAAGCTCTCTGCAAATCATTGGTTTTCACCTTCATCTTCTTCAAAAGGTTTCTGAGCGGTAGACATGGGGATCAAGTCCCTAGAGGTGACTATGATGTCTGCTAATGACCTCCAGCACGACAACATCTTCCACAAGATGGACCCCTATGTCAACGTCTCCCTCTCCGACGGCTACAAGTAGTGCACCCACGTCCACACTTACGCAGAAAGGCCAAATTTCTTTTTCAACTTCTCTCCTTTTTTTCTTTTGTTTTTCCCTTTTTTTCCTTTACTAGCCGAGCCCCACGGGAGAGCGAGCTGCCTCATAACATCCTCGCTGTCCTACCGTGCCAATCTGTGGCTCCCCTTGTTATTATTTATATTTCGGTATCTAATTTATTTTTCTTTCATCATATTCATAAATATTGATAGTGCAAATACTCTTACTTTTTTATTTTTCAATTTAAGTTGATAATTAAAAAAACATAAAAATTAATATAAAAGAAGAAAAATTGGGTAAAAGATTGAAATCCAATTTCTATTCAACGAGTGACAGCCAGCTAAGCCACCCCTTTTCCACAGAACGAGGTCGGTGCTAAGAGGACTTGAAGCCACCCTTCACAAACCTCGTTCAGTAGCAGCCTTCAGAAACGAGAAAAGCTCTCTGCAAATCATTGGTTTTCACCTTTATCTTCTTCAAAAGGTTTTCGAGCAGTAGACATGGGGATCAAGTCTCTGGTGGTGATGGTGATCTACGCCAAGGACTCCAGGACGTCAGCGTCTTCTATAGGATGGACCCCTATGTCATCGTCTCCCTCTCCGACGGCTACAAGCAACACACCCACGTCCACACTTACGTAGAAAGGCCCTATTTCTTTTTAACTTCTCTCTTTTTTTTCTTTTGTTTTTTCTTTTTTCTTTTCCTTCGCTAGCCAGGCCCCACATGAAAGCGAGCTGCCTCGTAACATCCTCGTTGTCCTACCGTGCCAATCTATGGCTCGAATTGTAATTATTTATATTTGGGAAAATGTCACAAATAGTCTCTAAACTTTCATTCAATGTTGATTTCGTCCCTAGACTTTCAATTGGCTCAATTTAGTCCCTGAACTATCAACAAATGTCCGATCTAGTCCTTTCGTTTGTTTAAACGGTTAAGTGATGATGTGGAGCGTTAATTGATGACATGGAGCTGATTGGATTATTAAAATTATAAGTCAACATATACTTTAAAAAAGGAAAACAAATTAGGGCTTCAAAAGCTTTCTTTTTCAAAGGGACCAGATCTTAGCATAATCACAAAAGCTTTTGGCCTTACATTTTGCCCTTACTCGCACCTTGTCATTCTTGATAAAATCAATATTAACTCTTATGGTAGATGCATATTTATTGATAGCTTCCTTAAATTGCTTAGGGCCATCAAACACCATATTCAGTGCAAAGTGAGGTATTTCTGTGGTTTCATCATATTGCACATGTGTGCTCTTCCTTCTAGCAACCTCTTTTACCTCTAGTTCTTCCTCATAACTTGTGACAAAGCTCTTTTACCTCTTTTCCATTTAATAGGACTTATTATCACATTTATGCATATTAACTTGAGATTATCATTCCAATGGAGTAACTTCAATTATTGTAATATTTAAACTTGTCTTTCCATGGGGTTAATCGCTAGATGTGTAATGGCACGTATAACTCTTATAATAGTCAAGATTTTTTAATATGTCGATTTTATAAGTCGTCTCTCATGTGGAAGCATGAAATTAATCTATATCATTAGTGAGCATGAAGCTCAAGATAGGGTTGAGTGATCCAAGTCTATTTGTGCATTCCTCAAAAGTGTAATTCAAATTGTCATGTCTGTGACAAAACACTTCATTAATACAACCAAAAATAATTAGAGACTTATTTGGTGACACATTATCGAGAGATACAAATTATATATTCTCTCCATTTAGTCTTTAGAAAAACACGATGTTAAAAGTATTGAAGTGAATGCTCACATTGTCTTGACCAGGTAGACACCAATTTATGCATTTACATGCTGCCTTGAAAACTTCGTCAATTTTACCTTCATTGTTAAGAATCTGTTTAAAAAATCAGCATTTGAGAGACCGACATGTCATTAATCTTTCATGGTCTAATGTGCCTCTCTCAACAGCGATTCCGAGAGTCAAGATCCGACTTTTGACCTTATCCATCAACTTATCAAAAGAACCAACATGCTTCAAGTCTCGGAAGTCGTCCGAGCTTTTTTCCCAAGGGACTTCCTCCGACGTTTCAAACGCAGCAGACGTTCAATTAGTTTCTGGGTCGATCCATCATTTTCTCTCTCATTCCCTTGTCTACCATCCTTTCCTCTCCTCTCCTCTCTCTGTCCAACTTCCCCAAAGAGGGTGATATATACCCGATGCTGGTCATGGTCGTCGTAAACGGAAAAACAAAAGATGGAAACGGCCAGCGTAGGAATCAACACCTGATCACGCGTCGAACCGCACTCCTGTTATATATGGCAACAAACTTCGCCAAGAATTTCAGGACACGCTCAAAGCTTCGGGCTTGATTCAGTTCCGATACTGTTCTTGGCCGTCAAAAGGAAACGGCTTTTACGTCCCTTCGCCGGCCACGCGATCGTTCCGACATAGGTTTGTTTCGCTGGTTTGGATAAGGAAAGTCGTAGCCTTGATCAAGACGTCACAGCCAACCCCACGCGCTTTGTTGTTTCTGTCAACTAAAAGAAAGGAGAAGATTTTTGTTGGCGAAATAGATTTCCATGTAAATATAAAATTTCACCGTCATTCTGTAATTTACTTTACAGGGAATTTGGTCCGCTCGAATATGTTGCTATCAAGATGTTATCGATTGTGGTTGCGACCAGTTCATCCATCCGTGCACGCATGTCGGATTGGAATGAAGCCGTTCTAGTTTGAGGCCGTGCAATTTGACTAACTTATGGAACATTTTTAGTTTAGGTCAGAGAACCTAACTAATAATCCATTATTCTTATACAACTAGTCCGATGAATGGACGAAAACGTCGTGATCCTACTACTAATTATTGTCAATGGACAAGTCGTGCACAAGACCATTGACGTTTCTTCATGACCCCACATTTAGGTATCGTTGTCGATAAAGTAAGATGATTTTAGATTGCCTAGTTCTCGATAAGTTTTTAAATAAATGAGTATATTGAAGATGAGTTTCATTATCAAGTTCCTTATAAACACTTATTAAACAATCAATTAAGACATTTTTCATGACTCCCAATGCATTGATTTTGCTTGTGATAACGCTTTGAAAACGTAAATTTCCTCGTCATATAAAATTTAACAAGCATGTCCAATTTACTCATGAACACAATTTTTTAAGCATACATAGTAAGCAACCAAATAAAGGGAAGTTCCTTACCAAAAAAAAAAAAAAAAAAAAAAAAAAAAACCAAATAAAGGGAAGTTGCGGTATCAATGATTAGAATATCAAGGTACCCTCTTATCAAATAACATTAGTCAATGTCCTAGAAACACTACTCAACAACACCAGTGCAATTAACATTAATTTCTATGTCGGTGGACCGAAGGTTGTTTTCTTCTAGCGTGTCAAGTCGAATTAAATTCAATGACAAACAAAAACGTGCCTTGATTTGGGATTTCAAGGACAAGAAGGTTCCCCCAATCCCTTCACAGAAAAAATCATAATTTATTTTTGATATTAATCAATCATTGAATAATTTCCTAATCCTAATTAGCATCTTTAAGAAACTCGTCGGCACGGTCGCACGTTTACTCAAGGGAGCTCTCGGGAGCCCATGAAGGCAACATGGCCCAGACGAAAGAGACTCGATCATGGACTCTGCATACGGAATCCTCCACGACCCACGGGCTCGTGACCATTGATGGGCCGACCCGACTGGATCCACCTGATGATGGGTCGAGAAATCCGAACCCGTCCATAGCTAAAGGAACTCATGGATTGCGGGCTTTATCCGCCCCAATCCAAACGGATACCGTGCGGGTATCTTTTTCATCGGACCCGATGGAATGAACCATCTCTCCATAGTTTCTTTTTCTTTTTCTTTTTTTAAAACTTTGCTTAGACAACGGTACCGTCATTTACATTTAATAACAGTGTATTTCTCACCACATATTTGTCTTACAAGTTCATGGCAACTGGGAGGACTTGTAGATGAATTTAAATATAAATTTTATAAGATACACATACCTTATTTACTTCAACAAAGAAAGCTAAAAAGAAAGGATAATGGCATGCTAAACAATGTTATTTTTTTTTTTTCAAATTGGTCATTATGTTAAAAAAGTAAAAATGAAAATACTAATGAGATCGACTAATCCGTTGGCCAACCATGTAATACCTACTTGCCATCTTATGTTGCTTTCGAAATAATTATGTAACAATTATAAAACAAAAGAAATGTAAAAGAAAATAACCCTTAATCACTTGACCGTTGTTGTCGCTCAAGAGAATTTCAATGAATTTCACTTACTTAAGAATTTGGCTTAGATAGGTCATCATAGCTATTCTCAATCAAGGAAGAATAGGGGTTTTTAATTGTCTTTAGTACTCATTACTATTTGAAGAAATAAATTGACCTCTAATCCATAAGAAACAAAGTAAGATCAAGCCTCACATGGTCATGTAAGTTTTCTCAATGAACCGATATTGGCGCTACATCAAGTAAACTTTGTGTAGGATTCTATTAAGTTAGTGTAAATTCTAAATTTGGTCTTGATTTATGTAATCTAAGATTGATTGCGTAATTTTTTAGGTCCTTACACATCTTCATTTATGAGATTCGAATGAACAAGGTAATTTTTTTCATCTACTAAATCATTATTCATATATTGATTTGAGCTTGTCTTCATTTTATATGTTATTATATATAGCTAATATCACTTGTCTTGATTTTAGGTCATTAGAGAGTCTTTTTAAAATAATTTGATATGGGGAAAAGGATGATGAGCCATATGATTGTATAATGAGTTCGTTATTAGTCTCAAAGTCATTATTTCAACTACTTTTTCGTCTTTGAACTTAAATTGATTCTTCTAATCCAATTTTTTTTCTAGTGATAATATTGATGCTCGTAATTATCTATGTTTAGATATTTAATTTGCTCGAGAATTATCTGTTTCCTTATACTGTTTTTTCTTTTTTCATATTAAAGAAATCTCACTTAGTGGAATTTGAAGAAATTCCTCACAATGAGACTTTCCAATCTTGGTTTAAAAAAAAAAAAACCGTTAAACAAGTGAAAATTTATGGTGGAAAAGCCACCACCTGTTATTCAAGACTAACAGTACTGTTAACTTTTCTGGTCGCAAAGCCATCTCTCTATAGTTACGAAGAGTTACATGAAACTCAGCATGCACGTTGCACAACACTGCAAACCATCAACAACGAAAGATAAAATCTATTCTGACCTTATCCGCTTAACTAAGTCTTTTATGTTTCAAATCTTTATCAATGATCTCCACCATAAAACCCAATCCTCCTTTAGCCGCTCAAATATATCCTAAAGCTTCAGCGACCCAGAGACGACGATCTTTCTTCCCCCATGGCGACGACCACCAGCAGCAGAGGCTACTGCACCTTCAGGTCCTCCAGGGGCAGTGGTTCATGATGTTCGTGTCCTTCTTGATAATTGCGGGCGCCAGCGCCACCAACCTCTTCGGCATCTACTCCAAGGACATCGAGTTCACTCACAACTAGGACCAACCCTCTGTTAGACATAAAAATCAAATGTGGAAAAAAAAAAATTAATGTAAAACAGACCTTTAGCCATTGTTCGTTTAAAATTCACAGAGATTCGGCGAAATTACAGGCACACTCTATTAACCCAATCTTCTTGCATACTGATGATGTATTCCAAATGAGAGGGTTTATGTTAGACCTTGTAATTGCTTTTAAGAAATAAATGATCGTTTATTTTATAAATTATTTCCCATTAAAGTGGTTACCAAATGGATAGTTGTCATGAAAAGATACAAAACATGGAAAAATTGCTTGTGGAATAGCCGCTACTTTAAAGAGAGAACGTGAATTTGATAATGTGGGATCATATATATAACATTCTCCTACTTGATTCCAATATTTTTATCATACAGATTATCCAATCAATTCATTAAAACTTTATGCTTAAAGATTATTAAAAAAAAAAAAAAAGCGCATGAATCATGGCGACATGTCCTCTAAGCCACCCCTTTTCCACAGAACGAGGTCGGTGCTAAGAGGACTTGAAGCCACCCTTCACAAACCTCGTTCAGTAGCAGCCTTTAGAAACGAGAAAAGCTCTCTGCAAATCATTGGTTTTCACCTTTATCTTCTTCAAAAGGTTTTCGAGCAGTAGACATGGGGATCAAGTCTCTGGTGGTGATGGTGATCTACGCCAAGGACTCCAGGACGTCAGCGTCTTCTATAGGATGGACCCCTATGTCATCGTCTCCCTCTCCGACGGCTACAAGCAACACACCCACGTCCACACTTACGTAGAAAGGCCCTATTTCTTTTTAACTTCTCTCTTTTTTTCTTTTGTTTTTTCTTTTTCTTTTCCTTCGCTAGCCAGGCCCCACATGAAAGCGAGCTGCCTCGTAACATCCTCGTTGTCCTACCGTGCCAATCTATGGCTCGAATTGTAATTATTTATATTTGGGAAAATGTCACAAATAGTCTCTAAACTTTCATTCAATGTTCAATTTCGTCCCTAGACTTTCAATTGGCTCAATTTAGTCCCTGAACTATCAACAAATGTCCGATCTAGTCCTTTCGTTTGTTTAAACGGTTAAGTGATGATGTGGAGCGTTAATTGATGACATGGAGCTGATTGGATTATTAAAATTATAAGTCAACATATACTTTAAAAAAGGAAAACAAATTAGGGCTTCAAAAGCTTTCTTTTTCAAAGGGACCAGATCTTAGCATAATCACAAAAGCTTTTGGCCTTACATTTTGCCCTTACTCGCACCTTGTCATTCTTGATAAAATCAATATTAACTCTTATGGTAGATGCATATTTATTGATAGCTTCCTTAAATTGCTTAGGGCCATCAAACACCATATTCAGTGCAAAGTGAGGTATTTCTGTGGTTTCATCATATTGCACATGTGTGCTCTTCCTTCTAGCAACCTCTTTTACCTCTAGTTCTTCCTCATAACTTGTGACAAAGCTCCAATTAGAGTCACTTGAGTCAGAGCCTTCAATCTCAAGCTCAACGTTATCTTCACAATGGACTGCTATAGCCTCTTTCCTCCTCCTTTTTTGTTCTACTTCTACATTTATTTCACTAGGTATCTCTACCAACCTAGCAACACCATATGCATTATCTCCCTTAAAAGTTCTAGTTTTTCCCCTAGCCATCTGAAGTTCTTCTTCTTCATTGTCAGATAATTATGGCACCTCAACAAGCTCATAATCATCTTCAATAAACATTGCAGCTCCCTCATCTTCTTTTACATTCATTAATCCCTTGGCTAACCCATCACCAATGCCAACACTCATGTCTTTGTCATGTTCAATAAATATCTCACATGTACCGAAATTTTTTTCCCAAAATCCTATCATTTCCTATACCGAAGTGTCATCTTCAATTACTCTTAAACCATTCTCAAAATTCTTTCCCGGCATTAAGTAGTGGAGTTTCTCAATATTAGAGTAACCCATATCTTGTACCAAGTACAAAATCTCAAACTTAATTTGTCTAGATCATAAAGCCACTCACTGCTATAACCATCAACATACTCTATTATTCTATCACGAATAAACCTACCCCCAACCCATAGAGTAAATCGGAACGTCTCATCAGCCATGTAAATCTGCAAAAAATTACGCATAAAAATCATCTAAACTAAAAAAGGAAAATGACACCAATCAAAATATTTCTATTGTTTATACAATAAGAACAAACATCGAAAGTATAATCTAAAGACAACAAAACAAATACAAATGGGGTCACGTCAAAAAGGGGAAAATTACCAAAAAAGTCCTAAACCTATTACTGATTTTTTGATTCGGTCCTAAACTTATTTTTTTGACCAATTAAGTCCTAAACCTTTTTATAATTATTCAGATCAGTCCATCCGGCCAAAATTGGCCGGACGGCGTGGACGTGGCAGTGGCCGGCACTTAGGCGGCGTTTTTAATATTTTTAATATTTTTTTATTTTTCAAAATTTTTATTAATTTTTTTTTTTTTTTTTTTTTTCCCCTCCTCCCTCCTCCTTCCTTCTGCTCCGGCGACCGGCCAGGCTGGCCGGTCGCCGGACTGAGGCGATCCGGCGGGGCGAGCCCCCGCCGGAGGGGAGGCCTCGCCAGACGCGACGGCGGGGGGTGGGGTCTTGCCGTTGCGTCTAGCGAGGGCTCGCCAAACGCAATGGTGAGCCCCCTCCCCCCGCCGGATCGGCGAGGGCTCCTCACCGATCCGGCAAGGGCTCACTAGACGCGACGGCGAGCCCCAGGCGGATCGGTGAGGAGCCCTCGCCGGATCCGGCGGGGGGGGGGCTCGCCGTCACATCGGGCGAGGCCTCCCCTCCGGCCGGGGCTCTCCCGCCGGAGCAGAAGGAAGGAGGAGGGAGGAAGGAAAAAAAAAAAAAAAAAAAAAAGAAAATTTTAATAAAAAATTTTAAAAATAAAAAAATATTGAAAATTATTAAAAAACGCTCGCCCATCGGCCAGCTGCCACGTCAGCGCCGTCTGGCCAATTTTGGCCGGATGGACTGATCTGAATAATTATAAAAGGTTTAGAACTTAATTGGTCGGCCAAAAAAATAAGTTTAGACTGATGAAAAATCAGAATAGGTTTAGCAGGGACTTTTTGATAATTTTGCCCGTCAAAAAGCTACAACCTAATGCTATGGCAAGTTGGGACCACTGTAAATTGCATAACAGTGGTCCCATACAGTGGTCCAACTGTTATATTTCTATTGTTTAATAAAGCAAAACTTGTTGTGCATTTAATATTGTTTCAATACTCTTATAGGGCATTGCATAACACAACATGCTCAAATAAACTATTCACACTTTATGTCATAACCACACATTGTTCAAGTCAGATAAACTGTGCATTATCATCTTCGAGAAAGCCTCAATTAACCCATCCTTGAAGAAAGCCCTAATTAACCATAAATAACATACATGGAGGAGCCATCAAGACACATCGTCCTTGTAGAACCCCCTCATGTATAGACTTGAGTCTTCATTCGAAGCATTATGCCCGAGACAACACTCCGGGCAAAAGGAACTTCTCTTGTGTGACAAGATAGAGTCGCTGTTTAACACAAGTTGAACCCTAAACCTACGTGTATGCGCTAAAAAAATCGATGATACGTACTTCTAGTGGACTATAACCCTTACCTCCTCCTCCTCCTCCTTCGTGTCTTGATCTTCTTCTTCGTGTCTTGGTACAAGTTTTGGGACCAGCTGCAGAGGAAAAAACCAATCGCAAAAGCAGAGAGAGAAGCGCTACTGCATTTCTTTTTTTTTTTTTTTGGACGTTGATTTATCTTGTTTTAATGGTAATTCCCATGTGGATTTTTCCACATGTTATTTCTATTTTATACTTCAGAGACTAAAAGCCATGTAAGCTAATTTCGTTAACTTTAACTAACGGAAGGACGAAATTGATCAATTTACAAATAGTTTAGGGATTAGATCGGACATTTGTTAATAGTTCAGGGACTAAATTGAGCCAATCGAAAGTCTAGAGACGAAATTGAACATTGAATGAAAGTTTATGGACTATTTGTGACATTTTCCCTTTATATTTTGGTATCTAATTTATTTTTCTTCCATCATATTCATAAAAATTGATAGTGTGAATCCTCTCACTTTTTTATTTTTCAATTTAAGTTGACAATAAAAAAAAACATAAAAATAAAAATAATAAAAAAAATTGGGTAAATGATGAAAAACCAATTTCTATTCAAGGAGTGACGGCCAGGTAAGCCGCCCCTATTCCACGGAATGAGGTTAGTGCTAAGAGGACTTGAAGCCACTCTTCAAGAACCTCGTTCAGTAGCAGCTTTCAGAAACGAGAAAAGCTCTCTGCAAATCATTGGTTTTCACTTTCATCTTCTTCAAAAGGTTTCCAAGCGGTAGACATGGGGATCAAGTCCCTAGAGGTGACTATGATGTTCGCCAAGGACCTCCAGCACGTCAACATCTTCCACAAGATGGAACCCTATGTTAACGTCTCCCTCTCCGACGACTACAGGCAGTGCACCCACGTCCACACTTACACAAAAAGGCTCAATTTCTTTTCAACTTCTCTCCCTTTTTTCTTTTGTTTTTCCTTTTCTTTCAATACTAGCCGAGCCCCACATGAAAGCGAGCTGCCTCGTAACATCCTCGCTGTCCTACCGTGCCAATCTGTGGCTCGCCTTGTAATTATTTATATTTCAGTGTCTAATTTAATTTTCTTTCATCTTATTCATAAAAATTGATAGTGGGAATCCTATTACTTTTGTTATTTTTCAATTTAAGTGGACAATAAAAAAAACATTAAAAATAAAAATAAAATAAGAAAAAATTGGGTAAAAGATTGAAATCCAATTTCTATTCAAAGAGTGACTGCCAGCTAAGCCGCCCCTTTTCCATTGAATAGGGTTGGTGCTAAGAGGACTTGAAGCCACCCTTCACGAACCTCGTTCAGTAGCAGCCTTCAGAAACTAGAAAAGCTCTCTACAAATCATTGGTTTTCACCTTCATCTTCTTCAAAAGGTTTTCGAGCGATAGACATGGGGATCAAGTCCATGGAGGTGACGGTGATGTCCGCCAAGGACCTCCAGCACGTCAACATCTTCCACATGTCATTGTCTCCCTCTCCAATGGCTACAGGCAGTGCACCCACGTCCACACTTACGTGGAAAGGCCCGATTTCTTTTCAACTTCTCTCCTTTTTTTCTTTTGTTTTTCCTTTTTATTTCAATGCTCACCGTGCCCCATATGAAAGCGAGCTACCTTGTAACATCCTCACTGTCGTATCGTGCCAATCTGTAGCTCGCCTTGTAATTATTTATATTTCGATATCTAATTTATTTTTCTTTCATCATATTCATAAAAATTGATGGTGTGAATCCTCTTACTCTTTTATTTTTCAATTTAAGTTGAAAAAAAAAACATAAAAGTAAAAATAAAAAAGAAAAATTGAGTAAAAGATGGAAATCCAATTTCTATTCAAAGAGTGATGGCCAACTAAGCCGCCCCTTTTCCACGTAATGAGGTCGGTGCTAAGAGGACTTGAAGCCACCCTTCACGAACCTCGTTCAGTAGCTGCCTTTAGAAACGAGAAAAGCTCTCTGCAAATGATTGGTTTTCACCTTCATCTTCTTCAAAAGGTTTTCGAGCGGTAGACATGGGGATCAAGTCCCTGGAGGTGACAGTGATGTTCGCCAAGGACCTCCAGCACGTTAACGTCTTCCACAGGATGGACCCCTATGTCATCGTCTCCTTTTCCGACGGCTGCAAGCAGCGCACCCACGTCCACACTTACACAAAAAGGCCCAATTTCTTTTCTACTTCTCTTCTTTTTTTTTTCTTTTGATTTTCCTTTTTTTTTTTTCAATGCTAGCCGGGCCCCACATGAAAGCGAGCTACCTCGTAACATCCTCGTTGTCCTACCATGCCAATTTGTGGCTCGCCTTATAATTATTTATATTTCGGTATCTAATTTATTTTTCTTTCATCATATTCATAACAATAGATAGTGGGAATCCTATTACTTTTGTTAATTTTCAATTTAAGTTGACAATAGAAAAACATAAAGACAAAAATAAAATAAGAAAAACTGGGTAAAACATGGAAATCCAATTTCTATTCAAAGAGTGACAACCAGCTAAGCTGCCCCTTTTCCACGGAACGAGGTCGGTGCTAAGAGGACTTGAAACCATCGTTCACAAACCTTGTTCAGTAGCAGTCTTCAGAAACGAGAAAAGCTCTCTGCAAATCATTGGTTTTCACCTTCATCTTCTTCAAAAAGTTTTCAAGCGGTAGACATGGGGATCAAGTCCCTGGAGGTGACGGTGATGTCTGCCAAGGACCTCCAGCACGTCAACGTCTTCCATAGGATGGACCCCTATGTCATCGTCTCCCTCTTCGACGACTACAAGCAGCGCACCCATGTCCACACTTACGCAGAAAGGCCAAATTTCTTTTCAACTTCTCTCCTTTTTCCTTTTGTTTTTCCTTTTTTTTTTTCAATACTAGCCAAGCCCCACATGAAAGCGAGCTGCCTTATAACATCCTCGCTGTCCTACCATGCCAATCTGTTGCTCACCTTCTAATTATTTCTATTTTGGTATCTAATTTATTTTTCTTTCATCTAATTTATTTTTCAATTTAAGTTGACAATAAAAAAACATAAAAATAAAAATAAATAAAGAAAAATTGGGTAAAAGATGGAAATCCAATTCCTATTCAATAAGTGACGGCCAGCTAAGCTGCCCCTTTTTATCAGAACGAGGTCGGTGCTTAAAGGACTTAAAGCCTCCCTTCACGAACCTCGTTCAGTAGTAGCCTTCAAAAACGAGAAAAGCTCTCTACAAATCATTGATTTTCACCTTCATCTTCTTCAAAAGGTTTTCGAGCGATAGACATGGGGATCAAGTCCCTGGAGGTGACAGTGATGTCCGCCAAGGACCTCCAAGACATCAACGTCTTGCACAGGATGGACCCCTATGTCATTGTCTCCCTCTCCGGCGGCTACAAGCAATGCACCCACGTCCACAAGAATGGCGGCACGAACCCCAACTGGGTCGAACTCCTCACCTTCCCCATCGACGAGGCCCGCGCCGGCCTCCTCATCCTCATGTTCGAGATCATGACCGAGAAGACCCTCGGCGATGACAAAGAGGTCGGCAAGGTTGAGGTGCCGATCAAGGAGCTACTCGAGAAGCAAGGGGACGGGAATCCCAAGCCAATGAGCTACAGCGTGAGGCTGCCATCCGAGGAGACCCAGGGGGTCCTAGAATTTAATTACAAGTTTTGCGAGGAGCCGCCGGTGGGAGGTGGAGAGACGCACCAGGAGCCTCCAAAGAAGAGCGTTAGGCAGGGGCTGATGAGCGGGTTGGCCAGCGGGTTGGCCGAAGGGTTGGCCAGTGGGTTGGCCAGTGGGTAGACCAGCAAGTTGTTCGCAGCGGACAGGTTGAAGGCCGCAGCGGCCGAGTCGAAGGCCACAACGGACGAGTTGGAAGCCGCAGTGGACGTGTAAGAGATGATTTTTTTTTTTTTTTTTTTTTTTTGGTAAAAGGTAAGTAATATAGATAGACTAGAGAACCATGAAGCTATCAAAGAACAGCAGAGAAGAGTCGGCACCAAAAAACTTGCACTCAAAGGGTCAGAGAAACCACTCGAGTGGAAGGGTGCCAATCCAAGCTGCAGAGGAAGAGACAAGAAACGGGAGAAAAAGTAGCAAGAAGAAGGCTAACAAATAGGGTAGCGAGGCCAGAAAGCAAAACAAGACTAGACGAAGAAAAAAGAAGGGCAAAAATACAACCCAACAAAACCAGGTTACAACCAAATCAAAGCAGCAGCCGAGTGAACTGGAACCAGCAAAATCAGCACCTGAAATACAACGTGTAAGATGATGTTCTTTTAACAAAGTGTAAAGATGGAATTTGTATTACTGTATTGATGTAATTCCTTGTACAAGACTGTATATATATTACAGAGAATGAATTAATAAAAAAGGAAAATAAGTATTCTCCTATATTTCTAGTCCTAAAATAGAACGATACAATATCAATTTACAATTTATATGGTATGCTAAATCATATCTTCCAATAGTTCTTGATATATAAAACTGAGTTTTTTCTTGCTTTGTCCGCTATGTTCGATCTGTAGTACGCCAGCGTCACCCCAGGTTTGGTGGTGGTAGTCCTTGGTGTCTGATGTGCGCGCTTTTTCATTTTTTCTGTGTGTAATTAAACTGGAGGCGTCAGCCGATGACGCTGCGTTCGGTTTTTTTTTTTTTTTTTTTTTCCTGTGTAATCACTGATCATAATGGATGCGTTTGTTTCATGGACCAAAATAGCGATATGACCTTTCGATTTTGTCTCTTTTTCCTTTCAGTTGCTTTCTTTTTGTAATTTATGGCAGTGAATTGGATTGTAGAGTTGGTATCTCACTAAAATAATGACACAGTCAATGAAAAATACATTGAGAAAGAAATTTTGGGAATATGAATATGACCGATCTTTACAATCCCTGTGTCGATCATCTAGATCGAGCATCATCGCTGCTTAGGTGACCTCAAGCAAGATCAGCCACCACCGAGGACAAGGGCTGCGGGTGCTTTGGTTTTTTTTCAGCCATGGAATGGATGGTTAAACTACAAAAGTTGAGGAGGGTTTTTGCGCATTTTCCATAAAATAGGACTTATTATCACATTTATGCATATTAACTCGAGATTATCATTCCAATGGAGTAACTTCAATCATTGCAATATTTAAACTTGTCTTTCCATGGGGTTAATCGCTAGATGTGTAATGGCACGTATAACTCTTATAATAGTCAAGATTTTTTAATATGTCGATTTTATAAGTCGTCTCTCATGTGGAAGCATGAAATTAATCTATATCATTAGTGAGCATGAAGCTCAAGATAGGGTTGAGTGATCCAAGTCTGTTTGTGCATTCGTCAAAAGTGTAATTCAAACTGTCATGTCTGTGACAAAACACTTCATTAATACAACCAAAAATAATTAGAGACTTATTTGGTGACACATTATCGAGAGATACAAACTATATATTCTCTCCATTTAGTCTTTAGAAAAATACGATGTTAAAAGTATTGAAGTGAATGCTCATATTGTCTTGACCAGGTAGACACCAATTTATGCATTTACATGCTGCCTTGAAAACTTCGTCAATTTTACCTTCATTGTTAAGAATCTGTTTAAAAAATCAGCATTTGAGAGACCAACATGTCATTAATCTTTCATGGTCTAATGTGCCTCTCTCAACAGCGATTCCGAGAGTCAAGATCCGACTTTTGCCCTATTCCATCAACTTATCAAAAGAACCAACATGCTTCAAGTCTCGGAAGTCGTCCGAGCTTTTTTCCCAAGGGACTTCCTCCGACGTTTCAAACGCAGCAGACGTTCAATTAGTTTCTGGGTCGATCCATCATTTTCTCTCTCATTCCCTTGTCTACCATCCTTTCCTCTCCTCTCCTCTCTCTGTCCAACTTCCCCAAAGAGGGTGATATATACCCGATGCTGGTCATGGTCGTCGTAAACGGAAAAACAAAAGATGGAAACGGCCAACGTAGGAATCAACACCTGATCACGCGTCGAACCGCACTTCTGTTATATATGGCAACAAACTTCGCCAAGAATTTCAGGACACGCTCAAAGCTTCGGGCTTGATTCAGTTCCGATACTGTTCTTGGCCGTCAAAAAGGAAACGGCTTTTACGTCCCTTCGCCGGCCACGCGATCGTTCCGACGTAGGTTTGTTTCGCTGGTTTGGATAAGGAAAGTCGTAGCCTTGATCAAGACGTCACAGCCAACCCCACGCGCTTTGTTGTTTCTGTCAACTAAAAGAAAGGAGAAGATTTTTGTTGGCGAAATAGATTTCCATGTAAATATAAAATTTCACCGTCATTCTGTAATTTACTTTACAGGGAATTTGGTCCGCTCGAATATGTTGCTATCAAGATGTTATCGATTGTGGTTGCGACCAGTTCATCCATCCGTGCACGCATGTCGGATTGGAATGAAGCCGTTCTAGTTTGAGGCCGTGCAATTTGACTAACTTATGGAACATTTTTAGTTTAGGTCAGAGAACCTAACTAATAATCCATTATTCTTATACAACTAGTCCGATGAATGGACGAAAATGTCGTGATCCTACTACTAATTATTGTCAATGGACAAGTCGTGCACAAGACCATTGGCGTTTCTTCATGACCCCACATTTAGGTATCGTTGTCAATAAAGTAAGATGATTTTAGATTGCCTAGTTCTCGATAAGTTTTTAAATAAATGAGTATATTGAAGATGAGTTTCATTATCAAGTTCCTTATAAACACTTATTAAACAATCAATTAAGATATTTTTCATGACTCCCAATGCATTGGTTTTGCTTGTGATAACGCTTTGAAAACGTAAATTTCCTCGTCATATAAAATTTAACAAGCATGTCCAATTTACTCATGAACACAATTTTTAAGCATACATAGTAAGCAACCAAATAAAGGGAAGTTCCTTACCAAAAAAAAAAAAAAACAAACAAACAAAATAAAGGGAAGTTGCGGTATCAATGATTAGAATATCAAGGTACCCTCTTATCAAATAACATTAGTCAATGTCCTAGAAACACTACTCAACAACACCAGTGCAATTAACATTAATTTCTATGTCGGTGGACCGAAGGTTGTTTTCTTCTAGCGT
The DNA here is from genome assembly GCA_014182555.1 of Eucalyptus erythrocorys. Taxonomy (NCBI): domain Eukaryota; kingdom Viridiplantae; phylum Streptophyta; class Magnoliopsida; order Myrtales; family Myrtaceae; genus Eucalyptus; species Eucalyptus erythrocorys. The sequence goes on along the minus strand of CM024603.1, from coordinate 37,434,239 downwards.
GTCAAGTCGAATTAAATTCAATGACAAACAAAAACGTGCCTTGATTTGGGATTTCAAGGACAAGAAGGTTCCCCTAATCCCTTCACAGAAAAAATAATAATTTATTTTTGATATTAATCAATCATTAAATAATTTCCTAATCCTAATTAGCATCTTTAAGAAACTCGTCGGCACGGTCGCACGTTTACTCAAGGGAGCTCTGGGGAGCCCATGAAGGCAACATGGCTCAGACGAAAGAGACTCGATCATGGACTTTGCATACGCAATCCTTCACGACCCACGAGCTCTTGACCATTGATGGGCCGACCCAACTGGATCCACCTGATGACGAGTCGAGAAATCCGAACCCGTCCATAGCTAAAGGAACTCATGGATTGCCGCATCGGCTTAATCTCTCCTTCTCACGAAAAGGGAAGAATTTGAATCCCAGTATGGTTGCTAGTGGTTTTAAATGTAATGTCGTGGTGGTGGATTTTGCACTAGCACCGCCCCTCGTTTGCGTCGACCACCCCGGGTTTGCTTCGTCAACTGTCGGCTTTCAACGATTCCTAAGTCAAAAAATAACGAAAATTAATGAATGATAAATTTATTATAAATATATCTATTTATGATTTTATAATAAAAATTTAAAATAAAATTGTCATAGTTATATTAATACAGGCATCTCGCGGTATAAATTCTATTATCAACGATAATTCATTTTAATAAATAATACAACCAATCAGTATCCTTTTCCTTTGCCCGCTCTCTCTTTTCACATCAGAAGGGACAGGTTCGCAGATTGCACGAGAAAAGGTCAAAAAAGAGAGCAGGCTTTCCAGAACCACTGGGGCCCACTCAGCTCTTCTGTTCGAGAATCTCCTTCTGTTCAGGACGCGACCCCGACATCCGGACCTCCAGCTGCGTCCCCCTTAGTCATGATAATAAGTGGAATAATTGCACACCCCAAAAAAAAAACAAAATTGCACACCCCGGTCCTGGTCCTATTTTCTCGCCCATTTCGGAAAATCAGGACCGTATCTTCTGTATTTTGACCCAAAATCACCCCTCTTAATTTTTTAAAGAGATAAGTGCATTGGAAGTCCTAAAACTTATTATGAAAATATAATTAAGTCCTAAAACTTTCAAAAAGTACAATTAAGTCCTAAAATTTATTACGAAAATTGATAAAGTCCAAAAACTTTCAAAATGTTGATAAAGTCCAAAAAACTTGTTTGAAAGTCTGTGCCAGAAGTCACAAAAAACTTATCTCGAAAGTCTGTTAAGTCCCAAAAACTTTCTAAAAGTACAATCAATGGAATGACTTAGATTGAACCATTTTGATAAGTTTTAGGACTTGATTGCACTTTTGAAAATTTTAGGACTTAATTGCACTTTGTGACAAGTTTTAGGACTTAATTGCACTTTTTGAAAGTTTTAGGACTTAATTGTATTTTCATAACAAATTTTAGGACTTCCAATACACTTATCCCATTTTTTTAAATATTCTCATCATTTTAACCCGCCTCCTATTGTCACGGCGGGATTTTACCGACACCAACATTAACGGCATTGAATAATTACTCGCGTGAACTTCTTTTGCCCGGCGGAATTCCTTTTCATCTTCGAAGTTTGAGCTCCGGGACATGGCACGCTTGAGCTTCGAGCTCGTGACGTGGTCGTTCCATCTCATCTAACCTGTCGCCATGGCTGCTCGAGCTTGCGGGCCCCTAGCCATGGCTACTTTTTTGATCCCTAGATCTTCAAGCTAGTTTGCCGTGACCGATTGAGCTGCAAGGTCGTGCCCGTGGATGCTCAAACTTGAGACGGCTTCGTACGATAGCGGCAAGCCACATCATTAGTGTCGGCGAAGCTAGGTGCTTCATTTAACGGTAACAATAATAATTATAAATAAGAGATTAGGTGAAGGATGAACATGGGAACTTCTTAAAAGTACAAGGACGATTTGGGTTCAAAGAAAAGTGAAGGGATGATTTTGCTTTCTAAGAAAATATAAAGGAGCCGTTGGTGTCATTATCTTTATCATAATTGTTAAATTGAGATTCATATTTGGAATCGAGATCTTCAATTTGTGAATTGAGAATCAAACTAAATTATAAGATTTAATAAACTAACTAAAGTGAGAATTTATGTCATGGATATAAATGTTACTTTCGATTATCTCGGACTATTAAAATATTGAAATTAGAATGACAAAGGTTATGTCAATTGATATTCATAAAGCATACTAAAAATTGAATTTCCTAAATCAACAAACACTTATTAATTGTCAATCTGCTTGGCTTTCACAAAAAAATAAATAAATAAATAGATGCATCAAATCTTGTTTGGTGTATTATTTTTGCCTTAAATTTTCTACTTCACAAAGATAAACAAACTTTTTACCCAAGGGTCAATTTTGGCCACTCAAGTTTTATGACAAAATATGATTATGTCGCATCTAAGATAGTAAACACACATTGACATGACAATGTTAGTTTCCTTAAAGCAGATGCGTCTTCCATGTACAATCAACATTGTTTCCCACTTGTAACGTAAACATCAATTTCAACCTTAACTTTGATTCCCATGAAGTTACATTGTTTTTACTAAACAAGAGGAACAAACTGTTTCTCTAAGTGTAGAGAGAGAGATGCGAATTGGGGCTCAAGGTTATGCCTCTTCATGAAATCATATGAAGGGAAGACATTAAGATATATTATTGAATATGGCCTTATTTTGTGAAGAAACCCAAGCCCTAATTCTTATACCTGTTCTCTCAATCTGATTTGAAGCCATAATGTTTGGCTAGAAAACAATATCGTTTTTATTATAAGTTGGAGACGTCGTCGTCTTAATTGTTTATGAAAGTCACGTTCATTGACAATCACTATTTGTCATGTCAACATTCGTTTGCCACCTCAAATGGCACGTGCGCACATTTGGACAAATTCTAATGACAGCCAAAATTTGTTTTTCAGATAACGATTGGTACCTTTTTATGTAACGCTTCAAAGTTGAGGCCAAAATTGTTTTCGCTGGAATCTCATTTGGATCGAATCACCAGATAATAACGAAAGTTGCTGATATAAAAAGATAAAAACTTTCCACTGCATATAGTAAGACATCCCAGCGAGCTTTGTTCTATTATCTTGTCATTCTATCTTTGCACGTGATCTTGCGGGGCTTAGAGAATCTTTCAAGAGGGCCAACAGTATGGCCTTGCAGTTCAATTGTCCTTTTCCTTGCGTGCCTTTTCCAGTTCACCAATAATCTGCAGTCCTTTGCAGTGACTTCTTCTGTGTTTTATGCAAATGGGTAAATCCTCTTTTTGCCCACTACTTTTTACCCTTTTATCTGTGTAGGCCAGTTAGCAATTCTCGACCAATCCCTAGTCATGCTAGTCAGAACCTATATCCGAGTCCATATAATGCATGCTTTCATCATCGCGTTGATCTGTGATTGAAAGTCCTAGACTTTGTTCTACTAATTTAAATCTCTGATTTCAGCGACAATTGCCTCAAGAAAAATAGGTGAAAGGACGTGAAATGCATAATCTTTTTCCCAAGATTGTTTGGACAGGGTAAATTGCACACCATTTTCTCCTAGACGAGTTAAATTTCTAGGGCTTGACCTTTTGGAGTAGACTCCCTTGTCTAATGAGAAGGCTCACTCAAGCTGATGAATAGCTTTTGCAATATGGGCATCCAGGCTTGTAACAGTAAAATGAACCCAACCCATGTGACAATTCTGCCTAAAATAGTATATAAGATGAGATGTTTTTTTCGCTTTTTCTGACACAAGGGTTTGAGCTGGAAAACCAGTGTCTCCAATCAAAAGCTCATGACTTTGAGCATGGCGGATAAAAAGGACTTTCCGAGTGCTAGAGGGCTTGATGGAGGAGGCAATTTTTCTCTTCCTTTGGTTTCCTTTATCTGGTCTAATTGGAGGCTGCTTCATTATAGTCAAAGAAAATGTTATTTGCGCACCCTGGAAAGTCACAGAAAAGATCATTGGATTTGCGTGTGCATTAAGGTTAGAAGGGAATTAGCGAGGAGCGTACGGGGGTCATATTCCCTTGCATCTGCCGTCGAGCCAATACTCGTGGGACCTGCCAATGAAAAATTGCATTTTATTTTAATTAGGTTGGACTATAGGATGGGCGTTGTGGGCCCCACCCACTTGCTGGGGGAGGGGGGACCTGATAGGAACTAGCCAACTGGCTGCGGTACTGTTTTTTTTTGGTAAGGACCGGCTGCGGTACTGTTACATATAATAAAATTGAAAAAGAAAAAATAAAGAAGCTTTTTTTTCCAAGAGACCTTGTTCGCTGTCCTATTCTCCTATTCTACTGTCAACTCCTTTTCACGTTGGTATGTTCAATGTTATTACTGTTATGTTCCCCCAGCCATGCCTGAACATAGGAGAGGGAGAGAGATGGTTGCCTCCTCGCAACTCCCATCGGCCGCATCTTGTTTCCAATCCACGGGATTTTCGGGCAATGCTTTGACTCGACTGGGTCAGCATAGGCTGGGGTTAGTCGTATTTCATGGTTATGATGGTACCTATTGAACCATGGTCGGGCGTGAGAATCTTAGATCGAAATCCTCCAAAGAACGCACATTGCTAGATTTCCTTTTGACCATGTCGATGCTAGCGCCAGATCTATGCGAGGATCTAGAGAGTTACTTGATATTGCCTGGAAAAGGAAAGCTCACCTTCTTGTGCTAAGTCAGACCCGAGTTTTGTTCGAAGCAAAGTTTAGGTGGGTTTAGGAACAGCTTGCTTGAAAGCAACAGTGGGAGCAATTCGGCAACTCCTCCTCTAGTGCTCCTGCACAAGTTCTCCGGCGAACCAGTCGAGCTTCTTGAAGTTACTCTGTTATGAGATTCTCTTGCCACCAAACCGCACCGATTCAACATTCTTCTGCTTCAGCATTTCCTCTGCTATCCCTGTCAGCATCTTTACATTGTTAGGACTCCAGCCTGTATCAACATTCGGTCCATAACGACCAATGCTAGACCCATTTGCCTGAAAAAACACAATTATAATTCTGTGATCAGAGTGGAGACTACTAAGCAAAAACACTTAGAAATGCACAACGAGATTCCAGTAATCAATTTAATCAGCAGAATGAATTTCTCTAAGGCAAAAGACTTTAAGACGGATTTAATATATATCTACCGAACTAAGCTAATAACATATTCCAGAAAACATAAACTTGAAACATTTTCTTTATGCACCGCAAATGCTACTCCACGAATTGCAGTAGCCTTTCTTTGAATGGGACAATTTACCAGTAAGCATCAAAAACCAGAAAGGGCTCCTACTGCGGAAGGTAATGTGCCGAAGGTTTTATGCTTGTGCCTAAGAAAAAAATTAGGAAGGACCTAAAAACATTGCCATTCCCACAACAAGTCCCAGACTATTTGCAGAATTGAGAGAGAGTACCACAGATGCAGCTTAAAGGGTAAGCCCCACTGGACCTGAGGTGCTACCACAAACACCAAACTAGGAAAATCGGAAGCATCCTCTCAGCACGCTGACAGCGCATAAATTTAGTCTCATGGCCCTCTCATTTATCAGCAGCGAGCTAATTCTGGAAAGAGTAGAGATCTCTTTTTAGGCTATCTAGAAATGGAGAGCATCTGACTATACATGTGGGAGGTGGGCACCACCTCTGGTGGCTTGAATTAATGAGATATGAAGAGAAGAATATAGCCAAAGGAATGCCATTCCGTGTACCAGGAGTGGGTACAAAACTAGGCAGAAACAAGTCATCTGAATCGACGAACGCGTAGACATCAGACAAATGCCGGGTTGCAGAGATAGAATTTAGCATCGACAATGAATTAGATCAGTGTGATCAGCTTACTACTCCGGTCTTGCGCAGCCATCAACGAAGGGTGTCTCCTCTAACATGTGATGAAAGGGGTGCTACATGAATGGGGAGCCAATCTAGCTAGCCACGCAAATTGCAGTCAAACGTAGCGCACTAAAAAGTATGTCATCGTCTCCCTCTCCGACGGACCGACGACTACGAGCAGCGCACCCACGTCCACACTTTCACAGAAAGGCCCAATTTCCTTTCAACTTCTCTCCTTTTTTTTCTATTGTTTTTCCTTATCGTTTCAATGCTAGCCGGGCCCACATGAAAGCGAGTTGCCTCGTAACACCCTCACTATCCTATAATGCCAATTTGTGGGTCGCTGTTCTGAAATTCTAAACGCAAGTGCACGTGTCGAACAAGTAATATAATGATGAGGAAAAGTATCGTCCCACGAAGATCGATGATTAATAAACCAATTAAATATTAAAATAGACTAATTCTAAAATTTATCTAACAAATCAAAATATAATTAAGAATAAATTAAAAATGAAAATTGTAGACTAAATGTAGTAAATCGATCAGATAAATATGTTAGAGCATCCGATTTCACCATAACTATTAGATATGAATTTCAGATTATTATGAATACAAGAACGATATCAAACATGTGATAGCGGAATTTCCTAACCTATTTACTATCCTATCTCTAGGTATAGCAAATCTACTCGGCTTATTAATCCACTATATCTCTATGTGAATTAAAATAAACATGAGTGCATTAAAAACTATGAATATTAAGCTTACAATGAGTCTTTTGGATTACTTTATCACCGAAAGTTACACAAATAACGCGGTATATTTCTATCCACGTTTAATTCATGGTTATACATTATAATGAGCAATTGCATATTATCACTTCTCGTCTCAAACATGCACATCGGATCATCTAAGTGGTGGCCAGTCACTTAAAAGCATTAAACACAATAATATATAACTCACATGAATGAAATCAATTGTAAAACATAAAAATCATGAAATTCACATCATCATGGTTAGGCTACATCGTAGCCCTAACAAAAGAAAATTAGAACATAATAGAAGAATAAATAAAAATATAAATCAAACCCAAAGATCTTGAATCAAAGAACAAGAATTCTGTCACCACTTTTGTCTTCTCTTCAAAATACTTTGAAAAACTCTCCTCAGAAGAATGAAAAACGACCTAACCCCCTCTCTAAAAACCTAGCTGCTCTTTCCATCTTTCCTATTTATAGGAGATCCAAAATATCTATCTCCCAACGCTTGCAGATAACGTTAGGGAACAAAATCAAGAATTTCCCGATTTGATATCCATCTTCAACTTCTTTGCTTTTATTTGAATTTCGATATTTGCCATTCTTTTCTTTATCTTCTCCATATCTCATTATTCTGCATAAACAAAGAAAATTCAAATAATCGAAGGAAATCCAAATATTTTCTCTAAGATATTGCATTAATTGTTGCTTAAAATAGGTAAAATAACTCTATTTTTATAGAGTTATCAAACCCCAAACTTAACATTTTGCTAGTCCTCAAGCAAAAGTAAGACATAACACATAATCAAGCTAGCAACCTCCTCCATGACATCTTTCCATAATTGCTCAAATTCACAATTCAAAGAAAAACACAAATTTCATCCAAACATTGAAATCGATTTATAAGTTAAGACAAATTCTAACTATATGATCCAAGTGTGTGTGTGAAAGTCCTCATCTTTTCGAATTATATGCAATCCAGATAAATTCACATTAACATGTAACTTCTCAAAAATTCTCAATAATTATGACCAAATCTCATAGGTTTGCTTTTCATTCCTCTCTCCACTAATGTAAGCTAATCATCCAACCAAAAATCAATAGGACTTTTCTCGGGTTGTAATGTAAGGCTAGGCTAAAGGTGAGATAACGGGAATTTTAAGCTCAAATCACCCATCAACACGTTGATTTCTAGGATCCAATTAGAGCCAATGTCACTATCCAATTTCACTCCTTCAAGATTTTTCTGCCACCATATATCACCAATCCTTTTTTTTTTTCTTCTTTTCTTTTTTTTTTTTCTCTTTTTTTTTTTTTTTCGCCTTCTAATTATTTATATTTCGATATCTAATTTCTTTTTCTTTCATCATATTCATAAAAATTGATAGTGTGAATCCTCTTACTTTTTATTTTTCAATTTAAGTTGACAATAAAAAAATTAAAAAAAAAAAAAGAAAATTAGGTAAAAGATGGAAATCCAATTTCCAGTTAAAGAGTGAGGGCTAGCTAAGCCCTTCTTTTTCCACAGAACGAGGTCGGTGCTAAGAGGATTTAAAGTCACCCTTCACGGACCTCGTTCAGTAGCAGTCTTCATAAACGAGAAAAGCTCTCTGCAAATCTTTGGTTTTCACCTTCATCTTCTTCAAAAGTTTTCGAGCGGTAGACATGGGGATCAAGTTCCTGGAGGTGACGGTGATGTCCGCCAAGGACCTCCACAAGGTCAACAAAGTCCACAGGATGGACCCCTATGTCATCGTCTCCCTCTCCGGCGGCGACAAGCAGCGCACCCACGTCCACACTTTCACAGAAAGGCCCAATTTCCTTTCAACTCTCTCTTTTTTTTTTTTTTTTTTTTTTTTTTCCTTATCGTTTTAATGCTAGCCGGCCCCACATGAAAGCGAGCTGTCTCGTAACATCCTCACTGTCCTATAATGCCAATTTGTGGCTCGCCTTCTAATTATTTATATTTCGATATCTAATTTATTTTTCTTTCATCATATTCATAAAAATTGATAGTGTGAATCCTCTTACTTTTTTATTTTTCAATTTAAGTTGACAATAAAAAACATAAAAAGAAAAATTAGGAAAAAGATGGAAATCCAATTTCTATTTAAAGAGTGAGGGCCAGCTAAGCCGTCCTTTTTCCACAGAACGCGGTCGGTGCTAAGAGGACTTGAAGTCACCCTTCACGGACCTCGTTCAGTAGCAGTCTTTAGAAACGAGAAAAGTTCTCTACAAATCATTGATTTTCACCTTCATCTCCTTCAAAAGGTTTTCGAGCGGTAGACATGGGGATCAAGTCCCTAGCGGTGTCGGAGATGTCCGCCAAGGACCTCTACAACGTCAACACCTTACCCTTACACAAGATGAACCCCTATGTCATCGTCTCCCTCTCCAGCGGCCAAAAGCAGCACACCCAAGTCCACAAGGACGGCGGCACCAGCCCAGGTGGGTCGACCTCCTCACCTTCCGCATCGACGAGGTCCACACCAGCATGCTCATCCTCATATTCACGATCATGACCAAGAAGACCAGCGGTGACAAAGAGGTCGGCAAGGTCGAGGTGCCGATCAAGGAGCTGCTCGAGAAGCGCGGGGACGGGGATCCCAAGCCAATGAGCTACGGCGTGATGCGGGGGAGAAGCCCCGGGGGTCCTCGAATTTAAATACAAGTTCAGCGAGGAGCTGCTGGGAGGGATGTGGAAAGACGCAGCGGGAGCCTCCCAAGAAGAGCCGCGGGAAGGCGCGATCGGCGAGGTGACCAACGTGGTGGTCGGCGGGTTGACCTTGTTCGCAGCGGGCGGGTCGGCCTTCCCGGCGGACGAGTCGGAGGCCGCAGCGGATGGGCGGAAGCCACGGCGGACGAGTCGGAGGCGCAGCGGATGGGCGGAAGCCGCGGCGGGACGAGTTGGAGGCCGCGGCGGACGGGTCGGAAGGCACGGCACGCGTGTAAGATGATGTTCTTGATATATAAAACTGAGTTTTTTCCTGCTTTGTCCTCTATGTTTGATCTCGTAGTACGCCGGCATCACCCCAGGTTCGGGTGGTGGTAGTCCGGGTGTCGATGTGCGCTTTTTACTTTTTTTCTGTGTAATTAGAATGGAGGCGTCGGCCGATGACGCCGCGTTCGGTTTTTCTTTCTTTTCCTGCGTAAATGGACGCGTTTGTTTCATGGACCAAAATAGCGATCTCCTTTCGATTTTGTCTCTTTTTCCTTTCGGTTGCTTTCTTTTTGTAATTTATGGCAGTGAATTGGATTGTAGAGTTGGTATCTCACTAAAATAATGACACAGTTAATGAAAAATACATTTGAGAAAGAAATTTTGGGAATACGAATATGACCAATCTTTACAAGCCCCAAATCCGGGGCGGCGAGGTCGCGCGACCCCGCCGCGACCCGGATGCGGGGGCGACGGGGTCGTAGGAGGACCTTGCCGACCCCGATCTAGGTCGAGCGACTTCGCTGCCCTCGGATGCGGGTCGCGGCGACGTTGCGCAACCTCCGCGACCTCGTCGCCCCGGATCCGGGGTGGCGAGGTCGCGCGACCTGTTGCGACCCGGATCCGTGGCGGCGAGGTCCTCTCGCGACCTCGACGCCCCGGATCTAGGTCGCGGCGGGGGCGCCGGAGGTTGAGGCGGCGTCGTGCGACCTCACCGCCCAGATTCGGGGTCGCCAGAGGTCGCCGAATGTCGCCAGAGGTCGCTTGCGGCCCCGCCCTTCTTGGTCAATTTTTTTTTTTTTTTTTTTTTGATAATTTTTTTTTATGACAAAGGTCCTTTGTAAATGTAATTCCCCCAAACATCGTTTTGCCCAGAGGTACTTCACAAAGAGCTTTCAAATTACAATTTACAAAACACACTTTGCAATTTGAAAAATACATTGGGCTCAAAAGTCTTTGCATTTTCCTAGGCTTTCCCCAAAAGTTTTTTCAAACGCACCCTACAAAAGTTGATGAGGGTTTTTGCGCATTTTCCATATAATAGGACTTATTATCACATTTATGCATATTAACTCGAGATTATCATTCCAATGGAGTAACTTCAATTATTGTAATATTTAAACTTGTCTTTCCATGGGGTTAATCGCTAGATGTGTAATGGCACGTATAACTCTTATAACAGTCAAGATTCTTTAATATGTCGATTTTATAAGTCGTCTCTCATGTGAAAGCATGAAATTAATCTATATCATTAGAGAGCATGAAGCTCAAGATAGGGTTGAGTGATCCAAGTCTATTTGTGCATTTGTCAAAAGTGTAATTCCAACTGTCATGTCTGTGACAAAACAATTCATTAATACAATCAAAAATAATAAGAGACTTATTTGGCGACACATTATCGAGAGACACATACTATATATTCTCTCCATTTAGTCTTTAGAAAAACACGATGTTAAAAATATTGAAGTGAATGCTCACATTGTCTTGACCAGATAGACACCAATTTATGCATTTACATGCTGGCTTGAAAGCTTCGTCAATTTTACCTTTATTTTTAAGAATCTGTTTAAAAAATCAGCATTTGAGAGACCGACATGTCATTAATCTTTCATGGTCTAATATGCCTCTCTCAACCGCGATTCCGAGAGTCAAGATCCGACTTTTGACCTTATCCATCAACTTATCAAAATAACCAACATGCTTCAAGTCTCCGAAGTCGTCCGAGCTTTTTTCCCAGGGACTTCCTCCGACGTTTCAAACGCAGCAGACGTTCAATTAGTTTCTGGGTCGATCCATCATTTTCTCTCATTCCCTCGTCTACCATCCTTTCCTTTCCTCTCCTCTCCTCTCTCTGCCCAACTTCCCCAAAGAAAGTGATATATACCCGATGCTGGTCATGGTCGTCGTAAACGGAAAAACAAAAGATGGAAACGGCCAACGTAGGAATCAACACCTGATCACGCGTCGAACCGCACTCCTATTATATACGGCAACAAACTTCACCAAGAATTTCAGGACGCGCTCAAAGCTTCGGGCTTGATTCAGTTCCGATACTGTTCTTGGCTGTCAAAAAGGAAACGGCTTTTATGTCCCTTCGCCGGCCACGCGATCGTTCCGACATGGCTTTGTTTCGCTGGTTCAGATAAGGAAAGTCGTAGCCTTGATCGAGACGTCACAACCAACCCCTGGCGCTTTGTTGTTTCTGTCAATTAAGGTTATATTTGGTCGTCCGGAATTCTAATCAAGATAGTATTGAGTATGATAGGATATGAAATCCTGGAATTTTTTTATATCCTATCAATTGTTTGGTAAATCCCAATAATAAAGTCGGATATATCCATATCATATTATGCACATTATATATACATATATATATCATTATAAATGAACCTAAATATTCATAAATGGAGGTGGTGAAGATCTCTCATAGCACTATTCCTTATTTTATTTTTATTTTATTTTTCCTCTTTTTTATATTATTTTCTTTATTATTTCTTTTTTCCCCTTTCGTCTTTCTTAAATAAAATTTTAATAAATAGTAAAATGTACTAACATACCTAAAATACAAAAATACCTAAAGTATATAATAAATATAAATATTTAATATATAGATTGAATGTTTATTATAAGATAGAATTATTGAATATATAAATCAAAAAAGATTAATTTAAAATAATTTTTTATTTTTATTTTAATTTCTTAAATTAGAATTCAAATATTATTTATATTGAAATAAAATTTCAATTTTCTTAATTTAATAAATTTGATATTTGAGAAAATAACTTTCCTATTATAAATTTTAGAAATCATATCCACCTTTATCCCACCTCCCCCATGGGATAATTTTATCCTGCCTATATCCTCCTTATATCCGACTTTATTCTATCTTGAGGGAGCACCAAACGTAGGATAGGATAATCCTATTCTATCCCGAATTTTATTCCAACTACCAAACGTAGCCTAAAAGAAAGGAGAAGATTTTTGTTGACGAAATAGATTTCCATGTAAATATAAAATTTCAACGTCATTCTATAATTTACTTTACAGGGAATTTGGTCCGCTCAAATATGTCACTATCAAGATATTATCGATTGTGGTTGCGACCAGTTCATCTATCCGTGCACGCATGTCGGATTGGAATGAAGCCGTTCTAGTTTGAGGCCGTGCAATTTGACTAACTTATGTAACACTTTTAGTTTAGGTCAAAGAACCTAACTAATAATCCATTATTCTTATACAACTAGTCCGATGAATGGACGAAAACGTCGTGATCCTACTACTAATTATTGTCAATGGAAAGTCGTGCACAAGACCATTGGCGTCTCTTCATGACCCCACATTTAGGTATTGTTGTCGATGAAGTAAGATGATTTTAGATCGCCTGGCTCTCGATAAGTTTATATAAATGAGTATATTGAAGATGAGTATCAAGTTCCTTATAAATACTTGTTAAACAATCGATTAAGATATTTTTCGTGGCTCCCAATGCATTGATTTTGCTTGTGATAATGCTTTGAAAACGTAAATTTCCTCGTCATATAAAATTTAACAAGCATGTCAAATTTATTCATGAACACAATTTTTTAAGCATACATAGTAACGATCAAATAAAGGGAAGTCGCGGTATCGATGATTAGAATATCGAGGTACCCTCTTATCAAATAACATTAGTCAATGTCCTAGAAACACTACTCAACAACATCAGTGCAATTAACATTAATTTCTATGGTGGTGGACCGAAGGTTGTTTTCTTCTAGCGTGTCAAGTCGAATTAAATCCAATGACAAACAAAAACCTGCCTTGATTTGGGATTTCAAGGACAAGAAGGTTCCCCTAATCCCTTCACAGAAAAAATAATAATTTATTTTTGATATTAATCAATAATTAAATAATTTCCTAATCCTAATTAGCATCTTTAAGAAACTCGTCGGCACAGTCGCACGTTTACTCAAGGGAGCTCTCGGGAGCCCATGAAGGCAACATGGCCCAGACGAGAGAGACTCGATCATGGACTCTGCATACGGAATCCTCCACGACCCACGGGCTCTTGACCATTGATGGGCCGACCCGACTGGATCCACCTGATGACGGGTCGAGAAATTCGAACCCGTCCATAGCTAAAGGAACTCATGGATTGCAGGCTTTATCCGCCCCAATCCAAACGGATACAATGTGGGTATATTTTTTCATCGGACCCGATGGAATGAACCATCTCTCCATAGTTTCTTTTTCTTTTCTTTTTTTTTTTTTTTTTTTTTTAACTTTGCTTAGACAACGGTACCGTCATTTTCATTTAATAACAGTGTATTTCTCACCACATATTTGTTTTACAAGTTCATGGCAACTGGGAGGGCTTGTAGATGAATTTAAATATAAATTTTATAAGATACACATACCTTATTTACTTCAACAAAGAAAGCTAAAAAGAAAGGATAATGGCATGCTAAACAATGTTTTTTTTTTTTTTTTTCAAATTGGTCATTATGTTAAAAAAGTAAAAATGAAAATACTAATGAGATTGACTAATCCGTTGGCCAACGATGTAATACCTACTTGCCATCTTATGTTGCTTTCAAAATAATTAAGTAACAATTATAAAACAAAAGAAATGGAGAAGAAAATAACCCTTAATCACTTGACCGCTGTTGTCGCTCAAGAGAATTTCAATGAATTTCACTTACTTAAGAATTTGGCTTAGATAGGTCATCATAGCTATTCTCAATCAAGGAAGAATAGGGGTTTTTAATTGTCATTAGTACTCATTATTATTTGAAGAAATAAATTGACCTCTAATCCATAAGAAACGAAGTAAGGTCAAGTCTCACATGGTCATGTAAGTTTTCTCAATGAACCGAGATTGGCGCTACATCAAGTAAACTTTGTGTCGGATTCTATTAAATTAGTGTAAATTCTAAATTTGGTCTTGATTTATGTAATCTAAGATTGATTGTGTAATTTTTAAGGTCCTTACACATCTTCATTTATGAGATTCGAATGAACAAGGTAATTTTTTTCATCTACTAAATCATTATTCATATATTGATTTGAGCTTGTCTTCATTTTATATGTTATTATATATAGCTAATATCACTTGTCTTGATTTTAGGTCATTAGAGAGTTTTTTAAAATAATTTGATTTAAGGAAAAGAATGATGAGCCATATGATTGTATAGTGAGTTCGTTATTAGTCTCAAAGTCAGCATTTCAAGTACTTTTTCGTCTTTGAACTTTAATTGATTCTTCTAATCCAATTTTTTTTCTAGTGATAATATTGATGCTCATAATTATCTATGTTAGATATTTAATTTGCTCTAGAATTATCTGTTTCCTTATACTGTTTTTTCTTTTTTCATATTAAAGAAATCTCACTTAGTGGAATTTGAAGAAATTCCTCACAATGAGACTTTCCAATCTTGATTTTTCCAAAAAAAAACGTTAAACAAGTCAACGGGTTTCTTTGTGAAAATTTGTGGTGGAAAAGCCACCACCTGTTATTCAAGACTAACAGTAAACTTTTCTGGTCGCAAGCCATCTCTCTATAGTTACGAAGAGTTACATGAAACTCAGCATGCACATTGCACAACACTGCAAACCATCAACAACGAAAGATAAAATCTATTCTGACCTTATCCGCTTAACTAAGTCTTTTATGTTTCAAATCTTTATCAATGATCTCCACCATAAAACCCAATCCTCCTTCAGCCGCTCAAATATATCCTCAAGCTTCAGCGACCCAGAGACGACGATCTTTCTTCCCCCATGGCGACGACCACCGGCAGCGGAGGCTACTGCACCTTCAGGTCCTCCAGGGGCAGTGGTTCATGATGTCCGTGCCCTTCTCGATACTGGCATCTACTCCAAGGACATCAAGTTCACTCTCAGCTATGACCAACCCTCTGTTAGACATAAAAATCAAATGTGGAAAAAAAAAAATGTAAAACAGACCTTTAGCCATTGTTCGTCGAAAATTCACAAAGATTCGACGAAATTATAGGCACATTCTACTAACCCAATCTTCTCGCATACTGATGATGTATTCCAAATGAAAGGGTTTATGTTAGACCTTGTAATTGCTTTTAAGAAATAAACAATTGTTTCTTTTATAAATTGTCTCCCATTAAAGTGGTTATCAAATGGACAGTTGTCATGAAAAGATACAAAACATGGAAAATTTGCTTGTGGAATAGCCGTTACTTTAAAGAGAGAACGTGAATTCGATAATGTGGGATCATATATATATATATATATATATATATATATATATATATATATATATAACATTCTCCCAATTGATTCCAATATTTTTATCTTATAGATTATCCAATCAATCCATTAAAACTTTATGCTTAAAAAAAAAAAAAAAAACAAAGCGCATGAATCATGGCGACATGTCCTCTAAGCCGCCCCTTTTCCATGGAACGAGGTCGGTGTTAAGAGGACTTGAAGCCACCCTTCAGGAACCCCGTTCAGTATCAGCCTTCGGAAACGAGAAAAGCTCCCTGCAAATCATCGGTTTTCACCTTCATCTTCTTCAAAAGGTTTTCGAGCGGTAGGCATGGGGATCAAGTCCCTGGAGGTGAGGGTGTTGTCCGCCAAGGACCTCTAGCACGTCGACGGTCTTCCACAGGATGGACCCCTATGTCATCGTCTCCCTCTCCCGCGGGTATAAGCAGCGCACCTACGTCCACGCTTATGGAGAAAGGCCTAATTTCTCTTCGACTTCTCTCCTCTTCTTTTCTTTTGTTTTTCCTTCTTTTTTTCAATGATCGCCGGGCCCCACATGAAAGCGAGCTGCCTTGTAACATCCTCGCTGTCCTACCGTGCCAATCTATGGCTCGCCTTGAAATTATTTATATTTCGGTATCTAACTTATTTTTCTTTCATTATATTCATAAAAATTGATAGTGCGAATCCTCTTACCATTTTATTTTTCAATTTAAGTTGACAATAAAAAACATAAAAATAAAAATAAAAAAAGAAAATTTGGGTAAAAGATGGAATCCAATTTCTATTCAAAGAGTGACGGCCAGCTAAGCTGTCCCTTTTCCATAGAACGAGGTGGGTGCTAAGAGGACTTGAAGCCATCCTTTAGGAACCTCATTCATAGCAACCTTCAGAAACGAGAGTCTTGATTTGGGATTTCGCGGACAAGAAGATTCCCCAAATCCCTTCACAATTTTTCTTTCCGTATTAATCAATCATTAGATAATTTCCTAATCCTAATTAACATCTTTAAGAAACTCGTGGCCACGGTCGCACGTTTACTCGAGGGAGCTCTCGCGAGCCCATGAAGGCAAGAAGGCCCAGACGCGAGAGAGTCCATCATGGACTGCAAACGCATTCCTCCACGACCCACGGGCTTTTGACCATTGATGGGCCGACCCGACCGCATCCAACCAAACGGAAAAGGTACGGGTTTATCTTTTCATCCGACCCGATGGAATGAACATCTATATGATCACGAAGCGTCACGCGCAAGGAAGCATGCGCGACGCTCCAAACCATCAGCAACGGAAGATCAAATCTATTCTGACCTCATCCGTTTAACTAAATCTTCTCTGTTTCAAATCTCTAGATCTCCACCATAAAACCCATCCAAAGTCCGCATTGGAATATGCTCCTTCAAACGACGATCTCTCTTCCATGGCGATGACCGCCGCCGCCGCCGCCGCCGGCGATGGCGGCGGCTGCTGCGCCTTCGCCCTCCAGGTCCTCCGGGGGCGGTGGTTCATGATCTTCGCGTCCTTCCTGATCATGGCGGGCGCCGGCGCCACCTACCTCTTCGGCGTCTACTCCAAGGACATCAAGTCCACCCTCGGCTACGACCAGTCGACCCTCAACCTCCTCAGCTCCTGCAAGGACCTCCGCGCCAACGTCGGCGTCCTCTCCGGCCTCATCGCCGAGGTCGCCCCCACGTGGCTCGTCCTCCTCGCCGGCTCCGCCATGAACTTCGCCGGCTACTTCCTCATCTGGCTCGCCGTCACCCGTCGCATCCCCCGCCCCGCGGTCTGGCAGATGTGCGTCTACATCTGCGTCGGCGCCAACTCCCAGAACTTCGCCAACACGGGCTCCCTCGTCACCTGCGTCAAGAACTTCCCCGAGAGCCGCGGCATCATGCTCGGCCTGATGAAGGTATTTCATGGACGACTGATTTCTCGTCAAATATTCCTATCGGCGACGTAAAGAATACGCGAAATGCTTTCTCTCGTCTCGTGAAGGGCTTCGTGGGGCTGAGCGGCGCGATGATGACGCAGCTTTACTACGCCATCTATGGGGACGACTCCAAGTCCCTCATCCTCCTCATCGGGTGGCTGCCGGCGGTGATCTCGATCGTCTTCGTGTACACCATCCGGACGATGAAGCTCTGGACGCACCCCAACGAGCTCAAGGTGTTCTACGAGTACCTGGCCATCACCGTCGTGCTCGCCCTGGTCATCATGGCCCTGACCATCGCCCAGAAGGAGGTCAGCTTCTCCCATGGGGCCTACGTCGTGAGCGCGGTCGCCGTCTGCATCTTGACCTTCCTCCCCCTCGGGATCGCGGTGAGGGAGGAGTGGGCCACGTGGAAGCAGAGGAAGGCACAGAAACCTACGACGGCGACCGTGGGAGTTGCTGATGATGACGCCTCCAGTCCCGCTCGTGATTTGGAAATTCATGCGACTGATCAACGGAAGCAAGAAGTGCAAGAGGCTGCCAGTCCGAATGACACTTCGTGTTGTGCCGATGTGTTCAAGCCTCCCGAAAGAGGTGCGGACTACACGATCATGCAGGCCCTCTTGAGCTTGGACATGATCACTCTCTTCGTGGCGACGTTCTGCGGCCTTGGATGCAGCCTGACTGCGGTCGACAACCTGGGCCAGATCGGCGAGTCCCTTGGCTATCCGCAGCACACGATCGGCACGTTGGTGTCCCTCGTGATCGTGTGGAACTACTTTGGCCGGGTCTTCGCTGGGTTCGCCTCGGAGATCATATACGACAAGTGGAAGGTGCCCCGCCCCGTCATCATGATGCTCTCGCTCGTCGTGTCGGGGGTCGGGGACCTCCTCATCGCGTTCCCGGCCCCTGGGTCGGTCTACGTCGCCTCCCTCTTCATCGGGTTCTCCTACGGCGCGCAGCTCACGCTCCTCTTCATCATCATCTCCGAGCTCTTCGGGCTCAAGTACTACTCGACGCTGTTCAACTGTGGGCAGCTGGCGAGCCCCCTCGGGTCGTACATCCTCAATGTGCTGGTCGTGGGCAGGCTTTATGACGTGGAGGCGACGAGGCAGCTTGCGGCCAGGGGGGTGACACGATCGGCGGGGAAGGAGCTGACCTGCGTCGGAAGGCAGTGCTACCGGTCGTCGTTCAGCATCCTGGCGGGCGTGAACGCGCTCGGGGCGCTCGTCTTGCTGGTTTTGGTCGTGAGGACTAGGGAGTACTACCAAGGGGATATCTACAAGAGGTATAGAGATCAAATGGCTGAGAATGAGAAGGGGATTGCGTTGAGCAATGCCGGCATTGACGAGCCGGTGAATGTAAAAGATAGAAAGTGACAAGGATCGAGTGAAGTTACGAACCCATCTTCTTCTTTTTCCTCTTTAAGTTTTTTATGCTTGCGATTTAGTGCGAACACGAGTTACTTAATTAGCACGAGTCTCCTCTTCCTGGTTCGTCTTATTGTTTTTTGCCCTCGAAGATTTCAATCAGCAGATGTTCTTGATCATGTTCTAAAGTTTCATTTAATCCGGTGATTTTTACAAACTCAATAGCAGTCAATTGGATTAGTTATTAAGATGATTAACTGTTATTGAATCTTGGCCGAAACAGGGTATATTTGAAAAGGGGATAACTCATGAAATTTGAATCCCTTTGGCAGTTAAGTTAGATGAGATCATCCCACTTGTAATCTAAACACTAGAAAGTATTTTCGAGTTATTTTCTTATCGTCAATAGTCAGAGTCGGTAGAGTCAAATCTCATGCAAAGTGGCTCATGGAGTAGATCCAAATGGAGGTAAGGCCAAGACCCATCTAATTGACTCGAGGACCCGAATTGCCCCTAGTCCAGCCCAACAGCATTGTTGATTTCGTGATGCTCTTGGAGCGCCCAAGTTGTTAAAATCACCTAGTTGGGTCGTGAAATTCTGTTTTTTTATTTTCGAGGAAAATAGTTTGACAATACTAGGGCTTTTCTCGGATGAATGATCAACGTGATGCTGTGAGAGAGCTCAATAATTTATCGATCACATGCACAAAATCAAATGGAAAAAAGAAAAAACATTCGAGCAATTTGGATATCCCTTGTGTAGATTTTCTTCCTTTGTCATAAAATAAAGAAAATGGGGTTCATAGTTGATAATTATATTGATCTTTCCCGACTCCATATCTTCTTTTAATTGGTCCATGGGAATGGTGTGGAGGATTTTTAGCTCGGAATCACCCATTCGGATTTCATGGTCCATGTGCAAACTGCTTGATTCTAAGCCAAAATCACTCGCACGGCAAGGATAATGTATCCAGGCTTAATCGAGTTTTGGACCTGAGTATGTGCTTAAACTGTTTCGTTTGAACTTTTATATGTAAAATTCGAGGATATTTCCTTCTACACGAGGGAGATAAAGATATACCCAAAAATTAAGGAACTTTCTCAGGTGGAGAGAGAAGACTCTACCATGACTCCTTCGGAAGTCGTTTGAGGAACTAATAGGTAAGCATAGTAACTGCCCGTGCCGGTGAAGATGGGAGAGGAGGTGAAAACCCTCCTCTTAGGCTGACCTGTGCTTTGCGCAATGGGTCCGTTGAAAGAAGACACCATTGTGGTTGAGAGATACCGTGCGAAGATAATATATCCGAGCTTAACTGCGTTCATTAAACTTGTAAGATGGTCAAAACGCTTGCAGACTGTCCGTCAGATCTCTTTCGTCCAATGTTTCGGATTATTAAAAGAAGAAATATATGTATGGATTGGCTCATTTAATATTTATGCCGCTACGGAGCCTTTTGCAGGAGGCAAAGGCAGGACATTGTATTGACGATAGCAGGCTTTTACGCTGTGCTTTTGCTCCTCCATGGTAGTCCGCGGAAAAAGAAGGGGGAAAAGAAGAGAGCAAAAGGGACCTCTTTTATACCAGATCCGCAGCAGCCATTGCCAGGGCAGCCTCGTCTTCTACCACCTCCGCGAAGCAAATTTTAACTGAATCAATGGAAGAATCTGACCCAGAAATCGTCAAAAACAAAACCTTCACTCGCACAAAAGAAAAGGAAAGGAAAGAAAGAAAGAAAGAAAGAAAGAAAACCCAATAGAAGAAAAGTGAAAAAGGTCTTTGTCCACATTGTTGAGGAAGAACCCGAGCAAAGAATCTCCATCCCTCATGCAAGATAAAAAGATGACTTGCTCATCCATTTGGATATGCTCTCCCTCCCTCCCTCCCTCCCTCCCTCTCTCTCGTCTTTCTCTCTCCGTCAATTTGGTTTGTCTAAGTATTTGTGTAGAATGATTGACAAGCAAGCTAGGAATGTAAGTGACCGAGAGGCTCGCGCAAGAAACAGAGGATTAGGGTAGAGAGATACAGAGGGGGCGGTTCTGTCTTCTTCTCCTCCTCATTCCAAGCTCTCATGGCGTCTCCCCTTCTCCTTGTTGAAATGAAATAGGAAAGCCCCTTAAAAAAGAGAAAAAAAAACCACTCCCGACCGCAAGAAAGTATAAAATACAATTTTGCGGCGCATATCGAACAGCTACTTCGCGCACCATGACGAGGTGATGCTGCTGGGCCACAACAAGAAGTACGCCCCGGACTCCGGGATGCAGGTGCCCATCGCGTTCAACCTCTTCGGGGAGGGGCTGGTGCAGCGGATGCCGCGGTGCCGGCGGGGCTACATCCACGTGGTCAACAACGACTTCACGGAGTGGCAGATGTACGCCATCGGCGGCAGCGCCAACCCCACCATCAACAGCCAGGGCAACCGCTACACGGCGCCCGTCGACCCCGACGCCAAGGAGGTGAGCGTGCGCGTGGGGACGAGGGGCGGTTTCGGGACGAAAAATGATTCCTTTCTCGTGCTAAGATATTCTCGTGCGTCTCGTCAGGAGCAGTTTCAGTCAATTTTCTTAAGTCCGATTAATCATAAAGAAACGATTTTTACAATACCCTTTTGCATTACACAAGACAAGGTGAACTCGCAGCATTGAAAAACGAAGAAAAGTTAGCGAGCGTTTTGAAGCGCTGTCGGATTCATTAATAAAAATCTGATTTTTACTAGGGAAGGGGTGTGGGTCGTCCAGCCTTTTTTGACTTCAGCTTTTCTGCGCCTCGATGGGGACGGGTGTCCTGTCTGTGAGCGACGTGGGGTGTTTCCCCACTTGCCGTGACGGCGCGTGGAGCCGACGCCGCTGTCCTTGGGCTAGTCCAGCCCGGTAACTCGACGTGGAAGCTTTGGTTGGTCCGTGCCGTGTCGTCCGATAGATCGACTCTGGTCTTATCAATGCTTTGACAGCCATGCAACCAGCAGAGTTTCTTTTGGTACTGAAGGACCCAATTGTTTTCGAGCCGTTTCACATTGAGGATGCGCTTGCGCTTGTTTCGGATCTAAAGGGACTTTTCCTTCCGGGGATTTGATATGTCTTCGTTACGAGGCGAGAGATTTGATATCGATAGGCCCCAGTGACGCTAATCCCAATGCAGGTGACGAAGCGCGTGGACACGGAGGAGAACGAATGGGCGGACTGGAACTGACGGACGGAGGGGGGCATCATGGCGAACGGCGCCTTCTTCGTGCCGTCCTGGGTCGACCTCAGCGAGCAGTACTCCAAGGCCTCCAGCCTCGAGTTTAAGTCCGCCGGCGTCATCAACCACTTGATTATGAACGCCGGCGACTTCGCGATCCTAGGTACACTGTCACTTTCTCTTCCTTGCATGTTCTTTTCCCAGCATTTTTGTTAGCTATTATTTGCTTCAAAAGTGGATTCAGTTTACTCTGCTAGGCTCAGCGTCGGATGCCCAGATTTAGATCAGAAGGCCACTTTGCATTACTCTAGTTCCGGGGCTAAAATGGTGATATGATAATTTGATATCAAGTTCAAAAGATTATATTATGCTTCTATACAAAGTTGCACCAAGTTACTAAGCTCTAAATTGGTTTTTCATGGCAAAGCTCTAATTCATGATAACTTTTGATACTATCGTACTTTATGGGCACATGATCCAGATTAGCATTGAGTTCATTATTAGTTAGTAGAAAAATAAGTTCCACGCTGAGGTGATGCTGGTGCTTTCTGCTTTTCAAGTATCTATCTGAACTGTCAAGTAGATTTGGCATGCCCATTTTTACTTGAATACAGCTCTTCACAAATGCAATTTTACAAGAGATTCGGGTAATTTGCATTCTTCCAGGAGTATTTTCTTGGAATAGAGAGCAAATTGTGAGTCCTTTATCTGATCGGTCTTTTGTTAGGTCTTGAAGATAGCTTTTGCTTAGGTACCCTTCACTTCAAATGACTGATTTGTGCGATGCTCTACAAATTGGAAGCATCTACCAATTGGAACGGTTGGATCAATAGTACTCGGGAGAGATATTCTATATATTTCTTTGTTCTGAAACTACAATGGGAATATGAATCCGGATTTAATACCCTGCAATCTTTCCTGATAAAGAGATGAGCGACCACAGAACCCTGTCACTTTAGCTGTCCCTATGAAGGGGGTATAATTCGTCTTCGGCATTGTGTCTGTTTTTCATTTTCCCAGTTGCTGTTATTGATCCATGCCCTTTTAATGAACAAGAAAAAGCAAGTTGTTTTCGCTGGAATCTCATTTGGATCTAATCACCAGATAATAACGAAAGTTGCTGATATAAAAAGATAGAAACTTTCCACTGCATATAGTAAGACATCACAGCGAGCTTTGTTCTATTATCTTGTCATTCTATCTTTGCACGTGATCTTGCGGGGCTTAGAGAATCTTTCAAGAGGGCCAACAGTATGGCCTTGCAGTTCAATTGTCCTTTTCCTTGCGTGCCTTTTCCAGTTCACCAATAATCTGCAGTCCTTTGCAGTGACTTCTTCTGTGTTTTATGCAAATGGGTAAATCCTCTTTTTGCCCACTACTTTTTACCCTTTTATCTGTGTAGGCCAGTTAGCAATTCTCGACCAATCCCTAGTCATGCTAGTCAGAACCTATATCCGAGTCCATATAATGCATGCTTTCATCATCGCGTTGATCTGTGATTGAAAGTCCTAGACTTTGTTCTACTAATTTAAATCTCTGATTTCAGCGACAATTGCCTCAAGAAAAATAGGTGAAAGGACGTGAAATGCATAATCTTTTTCCCAAGATTGTTTGGACAGGGTAAATTGCACACCATTTTCTCCTAGACGAGTTAAATTTCTAGGGCTTGACCTTTTGGAGTAGACTCCCTTGTCTAATGAGAAGGCTCACTCAAGCTGATGAATAGCTTTTGCAATATGGGCATCCAGGCTTGTAACAGTAAAATGAACCCAACCCATGTGACAATTCTGCCTAAAATAGTATATAAGATGAGATGTTTTTTTCGCTTTTTCTGACACAAGGGTTTGAGCTGGAAAACCAGTGTCTCCAATCAAAAGCTCATGACTTTGAGCATGGCGGATAAAAAGGACTTTCCGAGTGCTAGAGGGCTTGATGGAGGAGGCAATTTTTCTCTTCCTTTGGTTTCCTTTATCTGGTCTAATTGGAGGCTGCTTCATTATAGTCAAAGAAAATGTTATTTGCGCACCCTGGAAAGTCACAGAAAAGATCATTGGATTTGCGTGTGCATTAAGGTTAGAAGGGAATTAGCGAGGAGCGTACGCGGGTCATATTCCCTTGCATCTGCCGTCGAGCCAATACTCGTGGGACCTGCCAATGAAAAATTGCATTTTATTTTAATTAGGTTGGACTATAGGATGGGCGTTGTGGGCCCCACCCACTTGCTGGGGGGAGGGGGGACCTGATAGGAACTAGCCAACTGGCTGCGGTACTGTTTTTTTTTGGTAAGGACCGGCCGCGGTACTGTTACATATAATAAAATTGAAAAAGAAAAAATAAAGAAGCTTTTTTTTCCAAGAGACCTTGTTCGCTGTCCTATTCTCCTATTCCACTGTCAACTCCTTTTCACGTTGGTATGTTCAATGTTATTACTGTTATGTTCCCCCAGCCATGCCTGAACATAGGAGAGGGAGAGAGATGGTTGCCTCCTCGCAACTCCCATCGGCCGCATCTTGTTTCCAAACCACGGGATTTTCGGGCAATGCTTTGACTCGACTGGGTCAGCATAGGCTGGGGTTAGTCGTATTTCATGGTTATGATGGTACCTATTGAACCATGGTCGGGCGTGAGAATCTTAGATCGAAATCCTCCAAAGAACGCACATTGCTAGATTTTCTTTTGACCATGTCGATGCTAGCGCCAGATCTATGCGAGGATCTAGAGAGTTACTTGATATTGCCTGGAAAAGGAAAGCTCACCTTCTTGTGCTAAGTCAGACCCGAGTTTTGTTCGAAGCAAAGTTTAGGTGGGTTTAGGAACAGCTTGCTTGAAAGCAACAGTGGGAGCAATTCGGCAACTCCTCCTCTAGTGCTCCTGCACAAGTTCTCCGGCGAACCGGTCGAGCTTCTTGAAGTTACTCTGTTATGAGATTCTCTTGCCACCAAACCGCACCGATTCAACATTCTTCTGCTTCAGCATTTCCTCTGCTATCCCTGTCAGCATCTTTACATTGTTAGGACTCCAGCCTGTATCAACATTCGGTCCACAACGACCAATGCTGGACCCATTTGCCTGAAAAAACACAATTATAATTCTGTGATCAGAGTGGAGACTACTAAGCAAAAACACTTAGAAATGCACAACGAGATTCCAGTAATCAATTTAATCAGCAGAATGAATTTCTCTAAGGCAAAAGACTTTAAGACGGATTTAATATATATCTACCGAACTAAGCTAATAACATATTCCAGAAAACATAAACTTGAAACATTTTCTTTATGCACCGCAAATGCTACTCCACGAATTGCAGTAGCCTTTCTTTGAATGGGACAATTTACCAGTAAGCATCAAAAACCAGAAAGGGCTCCTACTGCGGAAGGTAATGTGCCGAAGGTTTTATGCTTGTGCCTAAGAAAAAAATTAGGAAGGACCTAAAAACATTGCCATTCCCACAACAAGTCCCAGACTATTTGCAGAATTGAGAGAGAGTACCACAGATGCAGCTTAAAGGGTAAGCCCCACTAGACCTGAGGTGCTACCACAAACACCAAACTAGGAAAATCGGAAGCATCCTCTCAGCACGCTGACAGCGCATAAATTTAGTCTCATGGCCCTCTCATTTATCAGCAGCGAGCTAATTCTGGAAAGAGTAGAGATCTCTTTTTAGGCTATCTAGAAATGGAGAGCATCTGACTATACATGTGGGAGGTGGGCACCACCTCTGGTGGCTTGAATTAATGAGATATGAAGAGAAGAATATAGCCAAAGGAATGCCATTCCGTGTACCAGGAGTGGGTACAAAACTAGGCAGAAACAAGTCATCTGAATCGACGAACGCGTAGACATCAGACAAATGCCGGGTTGCAGAGATAGAATTTAGCATCGACAATGAATTAGATCAGTGTGATCAGCTTACTACTCCGGTCTTGCGCAGCCATCAACGAAGGGTGTCTCCTCTAACATGTGATGAAAGGGGTGCTACATGAATGGGGAGCCAATCTAGCTAGCCACGCAAATTGCAGTCAAACGTAGCGCACTAAAAAGTATGTCATCGTCTCCCTCTCCGACGGACCGACGACTACGAGCAGCGCACCCACGTCCACACTTTCACAGAAAGGCCCAATTTCCTTTCAACTTCTCTCCTTTTTTTTCTTTTGTTTTTCCTTATCGTTTCAATGCTAGCCGGGCCCACATGAAAGCGAGTTGCCTCGTAACACCCTCACTATCCTATAATGCCAATTTGTGGGTCGCCTTCTAATTATTTATATTTCGATATCTAATTTCTTTTTCTTTCATCATATTCATAAAAATTGATAGTGTGAATCCTCTTCCTTTTTTATTTTTCAATTTAAGTTGACAATAAAAAATTAAAAAAAAAAAAAAAAAGAAAATTAGGTAAAAGATGGAAATCCAATTTCCAGTTAAAGAGTGAGGGCCAGCTAAGCCCTTCTTTTCCCACAGAACGAGGTCGGTGCTAAGAGGATTTAAAGTCACCCTTCACGGACCTCGTTCAGTTGCAGTCTTCAGAAACGAGAAAAGCTCTCTACAAATCTTTGGTTTTCACCTTCATCTTCTTCAAAAGGTTTTCGAGCGGTAGACATGGGGATCAAGTCCCTAGCGGTGTCGGAGATGTCCGCCAAGGACCTCTACAAGGTCAACAAAGTCCACAGGATGGACCCCTATGTCATCGTCTCCCTCTCCGGCGGCGACAAGCAGCGCACCCACGTCCACACTTTCACAGAAAGGCCCAATTTCCTTTCAACTTCTCTCTTTTTTTTTTTTTTTCTTTTTTTTTTCCTTATCGTTTTAATGCTAGCCGGCCCCACATGAAAGCGAGCTGTCTCGTAACATCCTCACTGTCCTATAATGCCAATTTGTGGCTCGCCTTCTAATTATTTATATTTCGATATCTAATTTATTTTTCTTTCATCATATTCATAAAAATTGATAGTGTGAATCCTCTTACTTTTTTATTTTTCAATTTAAGTTGACAATAAAAAACATAAAAAGAAAAATTAGGAAAAAGATGGAAATCCAATTTCTATTTAAAGAGTGAGGGCCAGCTAAGCCGTCCTTTTTCCACAGAACGCGGTCGGTGCTAAGAGGACTTGAAGTCACCCTTCACGGACCTCGTTCAGTAGCAGTCTTTAGAAACGAGAAAAGTTCTCTACAAATCATTGATTTTCACCTTCATCTCCTTCAAAAGGTTTTCGAGCGGTAGACATGGGGATCAAGTCCCTAGCGGTGTCGGAGATGTCCGCCAAGGACCTCTACAACGTCAACACCTTACCCTTACACAAGATGAACCCCTATGTCATCGTCTCCCTCTCCAGCGGCCAAAAGCAGCACACCCAAGTCCACAAGGACGGCGGCACCAGCCCCAGGTGGGTCGACCTCCTCACCTTCCGCATCGACGAGGTCCACACCAGCATGCTCATCCTCATATTCACGATCATGACCAAGAAGACCAGCGGTGACAAAGAGGTCGGCAAGGTCGAGGTGCCGATCAAGGAGCTGCTCGAGAAGCAGGGGGACGGGGATCCCAAGCCAATGAGCTACAGCGTGATGCGGGGGGAGAAGCCCCAGGGGGTCCTCGAATTTAAATACAAGTTCAGCGAGGAGCTGCCGGAGGGATGTGGAAAGACGCAGCAGGAGCCTCCCAAGAAGAGCCGCGGGAAGGCGCTGATCAGCGAGGTGACCAACGTGGTGGTCGGCGGGTTGACCTTGTTCGCAGCGGGCGGGTCGGCCTTCCCAGCGGACGAGTCGGAGGCCGCAGCGGATGGGCCAGAAGCCACAGCGGACGAGTCGGAGGCCGCAGCGGATGGGCCGGAAGCCGCAGCGGACGAGTTGGAGGCCGCAGCGGACGGGTCGGAAGGCACAGCACGCGTGTAAGATGATGTTCTTGATATATAAAACTGAGTTTTTTTCCTGCTTTGTCCTCTATGTTTGATCTGTAGTACGCCGACATCACCCCAGGTTCGGGTGGTGGTAGTCCCGGGTGTCTGATGTGCGCTTTTTTACTTTTTTTCTGTGTAATTAGAATGGAGGCGTCAGCCGATGACGCCGCGTTCGGTTTTTCTTTCTTTTCCTGCGTAAATGGACGCATTTGTTTCATGGACCAAAATAGCGATCTCCTTTCGATTTTGTCTCTTTTTCCTTTCGGTTGCTTTCTTTTTGTAATTTATGGCAGTGAATTGGATTGTAGAGTTGGTATCTCACTAAAATAATGACACAGTTAATGAAAAATACATTTGAGAAAGAAATTTTGGGAATACGAATATGACCAATCTTTACAAGCCCCAAATCCGGGGGCGGCGAGGTCGCGCGACCCCGCCGCGACCCAGATCTGGGGCGACAGGGTCGTAGGAGGACCTTGCCGACCCCGATCTAGGTCGCGCGACCTCGCTGCCCTCGAATCTGGGTCGCGGCGGCGTTGTGCAACCTCCCGCGAACTCGCCGCCCCAGATCCAGGGGTGGCGAGGTCGCGCGACCCTGTTGCGACCCAGATCTGGGGCGGCGAGGTCCTCTCGGTACCTCGACGCCCCGAATCTAGGTCGCGGCGGGGGCGCCGGAGGTTGAGGCGGCATCGTGCGACCTCACCGCCCCAGATTCGGGGTCGCCAGAGGTCGCCGAATGTCGCCAGAGGTCGCTTGCGGCCGCCTGCCCTTACTGGTCAATTTTTTTTTTTTGATAATTTTTTTTTATGACAAAGGTCCTTTGTAAATGTAATTCCCCCAAACATCGTTTTGCCCAGAGGTACTTCACAAAGAGCTTTCAAATTACAATTTACCAAACACACTTTGCAATTTGAAAAATACATTGGGCTCAAAAGTCTTTGCATTTTCCTAGGCTTTCCCCAAAAGTTTTTTCAAACGCACCCTACAAAAGTTGAGGAGGGTTTTTGCGCATTTTCCATATAATAGGACTTATTATCACATTTATGCATATTAACTCGAGATTATCATTCCAATGGAGTAACTTCAATTATTGTAATATTTAAACTTGTCTTTCCTTGGGGTTAATCGCTAGATGTGTAATGGCACGTATAACTCTTATAACAGTCAAGATTCTTTAATATGTCGATTTTATAAGTCGTCTCTCATGTGAAAGCATGAAATTAATCTATATCATTAGAGAGCATGAAGCTCAAGATAGGGTTGAGTGATCCAAGTCTATTTGTGCATTTGTCAAAAGTGTAATTCCAACTGTCATGTCTGTGACAAAACAATTCATTAATACAATCAAAAATAATAAGAGACTTATTTGGCGACACATTATCGAGAGACACATACTATATATTCTCTCCATTTAGTCTTTAGAAAAACACGATGTTAAAAGTATTGAAGTGAATGCTCACATTGTCTTGACCAGATAGACACCAATTTATGCATTTACATGCTGGCTTGAAAGCTTCGTCAATTTTACCTTTATTGTTAAGAATCTGTTTAAAAAATCAGCATTTGAGAGACCGACATGTCATTAATCTTTCATGGTCTAATATGCCTCTCTCAACCGCGATTCCGAGAGTCAAGATCCGACTTTTGACCTTATCCATCAACTTATCAAAATAAACAACATGCTTCAAGTCTCCGAAGTCGTCCGAGCTTTTTTCCCAGGGACTTCCTCCGACGTTTCAAACGCAGCAGACGTTCAATTAGTTTCTGGGTCGATCCATCATTTTCTCTCATTCCCTCGTCTACCATCCTTTCCTCTCCTCTCCTCTCTCTGCCCAACTTCCCCAAAGAAAGTGATATATACCCGATGCTGGTCATGGTCGTCGTAAACGGAAAAACAAAAGATGGAAACGGCCAACGTAGGAATCAACACCTGATCACGCGTCGAACCGCACTCCTGTTATATACGGCAACAAACTTCACCAAGAATTTCAGGACGCGCTCAAAGCTTCGGGCTTGATTCAGTTCCGATACTGTTCTTGGCTGTCAAAAGGAAACGGCTTTTATGTCCCTTCGCCGGCCACGCGATCGTTCCGACGTGGCTTTGTTTCGCTGGTTCAGATAAGGAAAGTCGTAGCCTTGATCGAGACGTCACAACCAACCCCTGGCGCTTTGTTGTTTCTGTCAATTAAGGTTATATTTGGTCGTCCGGAATTCTAATCAAGATAGTATTGAGTATGATAGGATATGAAATCCTGGAATTTTTTTATATCCTATCAATTGTTTGGTAAATCCCAATAATAAGGTCGGATATATTCATATCATATTATGCACATTATATATACATATATATATCATTATAAATGAACCTAAATATTCATAAATGGAGGTGGTGAAGATCTCTCATAGCACTATTCCTTATTTTATTTTTATTTTATTTTTCCTCTTTTTTATATTATTTTCTTTATTATTTCTTTTTTTCCCCTTTCGTCTTTCTTTAATAAAATTTTAATAAATAGTAAAATGTACTAACATACCTAAAATACAAAAATACCTAAAGTATATAATAAATATAAATATTTAATATATAGATTGAATGTTTATTATAAGATAGAATTATTGAATATATAAATCAAACAAAGATTAATTTAAAATACTTTTTATTTTTATTTTAATTTCTTAAATTAGAATTCAAATATTATTTATATTGAAATAAAATTTCAATTTTCTTAATTTAATAAATTTGTTATTTGAGAAAATAACTTTCCTATTATAAATTTTAGAAATCATATCCACCTTTATCCTACCTCCCCATGGGATAATTTTATCCTATCTATATCCTCCTTATATCCGACTTTATCGTCTGCCGAGCGAAGACCAAACGTAGGATAGGATAATCCTATTCTATCCCGAATTTTATTCCAACTACCAAACGTAGCCTAAAAGAAAGGAGAAGATTTTTGTTGACGAAATAGATTTCCATGTAAATATAAAATTTCAATGTCATTCTATAATTTACTTTACAGGGAATTTGGTCCGCTCAAATATGTCACTATCAAGATATTATCGATTGTGGTTGCGACTAGTTCATCTATCCGTGCACGCATGTCGGATTGGAATGAAGCCGTTCTAGTTTGAGGCCGTGCAATTTGACTGACTTATGGAACACTTTTAGTTTAGGTCAAAGAACCTAACTAATAATCCATTATTCTTATACAACTAGTCCGATGAATGGACGAAAACGTCGTGATCCTACTACTAATTATTGTCAATGGAAAGTCGTGCACAAGACCATTGGCGTCTCTTCATGACCCCACATTTAGGTATTGTTGTCGATGAAGTAAGATGATTTTAGATCGCCTGGCTCTCGATAAGTTTAAATAAATGAGTATATTGAAGATGAGTATCAAGTTCCTTATAAATACTTGTTAAACAATCGATTAAGATATTTTTCGTGGCTCCCAATGCATTGATTTTGCTTGTGATAATGCTTTGAAAACGTAAATTTCCTCGTCATATAAAATTTAACAAGCATGTCAAATTTATTCATGAACACAATTTTTTAAGCATACATAGTAACGATCAAATAAAGGGAAGTCGCGGTATCGATGATTAGAATATCGAGGTACCCTCTTATCAAATAACATTAGTCAATGTCCTAGAAACACTACTCAACAACATCAGTGCAATTAACATTAATTTCTATGGTGGTGGACCGAAGGTTGTTTTCTTCTAGCGTGTCAAGTCGAATTAAATCCAATGACAAACAAAAACCTGCCTTGATTTGGGATTTCAAGGACAAGAAGGTTCCCCTAATCCCTTCACAGAAAAAATAATAATTTATTTTTGATATTAATCAATCATTAAATAATTTCCTAATCCTAATTAGCATCTTTAAGAAACTCGTCGGCACGGTCGCACGTTTACTCAAGGGAGCTCTCGGGAGCCCATGAAGGCAACATGGCCCGGACGAGAGAGACTCGATCATGGACTCGCATACGGAATCCTCCACGACCCACGGGCTCTTGACCATTGATGGGCCGACCCGACTGGATCCACGATGACGGGTCGAGAAATCCGAACCCGTCCATAGCTAAAGGAACTCATGGATTGCGGGCTTTATCCGCCCCAATCCAAACGGATACGGTGCGGGTATATTTTTTCATCGGACCCGATGGAATGAACCATCTCTCCATAGTTTCTTTTTCTTTTCTTTTCTTTTTTTTTTTAACTTTGCTTAGACAACGGTACCGTCATTTTCATTTAATAACAGTGTATTTCTCACCACATATTTGTTTTACAAGTTCATGGCAACTGGGAGGGCTTGTAGATGAATTTAAATATAAATTTTATAAGATACACATACCTTATTTACTTCAACAAAGAAAGCTAAAAAGAAAGGATAATGGCATGCTAAACAATGTTTTTTTTTTTTTTTTTTTTTTCAAATTGGTCATTATGTTAAAAAGTAAAAATGAAAATACTAATGAGATTGACTAATCCGTTGGCCAACGATGTAATACCTACTTGCCATCTTATGTTGCTTTCAAAATAATTAAGTAACAATTATAAAACAAAAGAAATGGGGAAGAAAATAACCCTTAATCACTCGACCGCTGTTGTCGCTCAAGAGAATTTCAATGAATTTCACTTACTTAAGAATTTGGCTTAGATAGGTCATCATAGCTATTCTCAATCAAGGAAGAATAGGGGTTTTTAATTGTCATTAGTACTCATTATTATTTGAAGAAATAAATTGACCTCTAATCCATAAGAAACGAAGTAAGGTCAAGTCTCACATGGTCATGTAAGTTTTCTCAATGAACCGAGATTGGCGCTACATCAAGTAAACTTTGTGTCGGATTCTATTAAATTAGTGTAAATTCTAAATTTGGTCTTGATTTATGTAATCTAAGATTGATTGTGTAATTTTTAAGGTCCTTACACATCTTCATTTATGAGATTCGAATGAACAAGGTAATTTTTTTCATCTAATAAATCATTATTCATATATTGATTTGAGCTTGTCTTCATTTTATATGTTATTATATATAGCTAATATCACTTGTCTTGATTTTAGGTCATTAGAGAGTTCTTTAAAATAATTTGATTTAAGGAAAAGAATGATGAGCCATATGATTGTATAGTGAGTTCGTTATTAGTCTCAAAGTCATCATTTCAAGTACTTTTTCGTCTTTGAACTTTAATTGATTCTTCTAATCCAATTTTTTTCTAGTGATAATATTGATGCTCATAATTATCTATGTTAGATATTTAATTTGCTCTAGAATTATCTATTTCCTTATACTGTTTTTTCTTTTTTCATATTAAAGAAATCTCACTTAGTGGAATTTGAAGAAATTCCTCACAATGAGACTTTCCAATCTTGATTTTTCCAAAAAAAAAACGTTAAACAAGTCAACGGGTTTCTTTGTGAAAATTTGTGGTGGAAAAGCCACCACCTGTTATTCAAGACTAACAGTAAACTTTTCTG
The DNA here is from genome assembly GCA_014182555.1 of Eucalyptus erythrocorys. Classification (NCBI taxonomy): domain Eukaryota; kingdom Viridiplantae; phylum Streptophyta; class Magnoliopsida; order Myrtales; family Myrtaceae; genus Eucalyptus; species Eucalyptus erythrocorys. The sequence continues at coordinate 37,400,611 of CM024603.1, read as the reverse complement.
GTCGCAAGCCATCTCTCTATAGTTACGAAGAGTTACATGAAACTCAGCATGCACATTGCACAACACTGCAAACCATCAACAACGAAAGATAAAATCTATTCTGACCTTATCCGCTTAACTAAGTCTTTTATGTTTCAAATCTTTATCAATGATCTCCACCATAAAACCCAATCCTCCTTCAGCCGCTCAGATATATCCTCAAGCTTCAGCGACCCAGAGACGACGATCTTTCTTCCCCCATGGCGACGACCACCGGCAGCGGAGGCTACTGCACCTTCAGGTCCTCCAGGGGCAGTGGTTCATGATGTCCGTGCCCTTCTCGATACTGGCATCTACTCCAAGGACATCAAGTTCACTCTCAGCTATGACCAACCCTCTGTTAGACATAAAAATCAAATGTGGAAAAAAAAAAAATGTAAAACAGACCTTTAGCCATTGTTCGTCGAAAATTCACAAAGATTCGACGAAATTACAAGCACATTCTACTAACCCAATCTTCTCGCATACTGATGATGTATTCCAAATGAAAGGGTTTATGTTAGACCTTGTAATTGCTTTTAAGAAATAAACAATTGTTTCTTTTATAAATTGTCTCCCATTAAAGTGGTTATCAAATGGACAATTGTCATGAAAAGATACAAAACATGGAAAATTTGCTTGTGGAATAGCCGTTACTTTAAAGAGAGAACGTGAATTCGATAATGTGGGATCATATATATATATAACATTCTCCCACTTGATTCCAATATTTTTATCATATAGATTATCCAATCAATCCATTAAAACTTTATGCTTAAAAAAAAAAAAAAAAAAAAACAAAGCGCATGAATCATGGCGACATGTCCTCTAAGCCGCCCCTTTTCCACGGAACGAGGTCAGTGTTAAGAGGACTTGAAGCCACCCTTCAGAACCCCGTTCGTATCAGCCTTCGGAAACGAGAAAAGCTCCCTGCAAATCATCGGTTTTCACCTTCATCTTCTTCAAAAGGTTTTCGAGCGGTAGGCATGGGGATCAAGTCCCTGGAGGTGAGGGTGTTGTCCGCCAAGGACCTCTAGCACGTCGACGGTCTTCCACAGGATGGACCCCTATGTCATCGTCTCCCTCTCCCGCGGGGTTAGGCAACGCACCTACGTCCACGCTTACGGATAAAGGCCCAATTTCTCTTCAACTTCTCTCCTCTTTTTTTATTTTGTTTTTCCTTCTTTTTTTCAATGATAGCCGGGCCCTACATGAAAGCTAGCTGCCTCGTAACATCCTCGCTGTCCTATTGTGCCAATCTGTGGCTCGCCTTGCAATTATTTATATTTCGGTATCTAACTTATTTTTCTTTCATCATATTCATAAAAATTGATAGTGGGAATCCTCTTACCATTTTATTTTTCAATTTAAGTTGACAATAAAAAACATAAAAATAAAAATAAAAAAAGAAAAATTGGGTAAAAGATGGAAATCCAATTTCTATTCAAAGAGTGACGGCCAGCTAAGCCGCCCCTTTTTCACGAAACAAGATCGGTGCTAAGACTAAGAGGACTTGAAGCCACCCTTTAGGAACCTCCTTCAATAGCAACCTTCAGAAACGAGAGTCTTGATTTGGGATTTCGGGGACAAGAAGATTCCCCTAATCCATTCACAATTTTTCTTTTCGTATCAATCAATCATTAGATAATTTCCCAATCCTAATTAGCATCTTTGAGAAACTCGTGGCCACGGTCGCACGTTTACTCGAGGGAGCTCTCGCGAGCCCATGAAGGCAAGAAGGCCCAGACGAGAGAGACTCCATCATGGACTGCAAACGCATTCCTCTACGACCCACGGGCTTTTGACCATTGATGGGCCGACCCGACCGCATCCAACCAAACGGAAAAGGTACGGGTTTTTCTTTTCATCCGACCCGATGGAATGAAGATCTATACGGTCACGAAGCGTCACGCGCGACGCAGCATGCGCGACGCTCCAAACCATCAACAGCGGAAGATCAAATCTCTTCTGACCTTATCCGTTTAACTAAATCTTCTCTGTTTCAAATCTCTAGATCTCCACCATAAAACCCATCCAAAGTCCGCATTGGAATATCCTCCTTCAGACCACGATCTCTCTTCCATGGCGATGACCACTGCCGCCGCCGCCGGCGATGGCGACGGCTGCTGCGCCTTCGCCCTCCAGGTCCTCCGGGGGCGGTGGTTCATGATCTTCGCGTCCTTCCTGATCATGGCGGGCGCCGGCGCCACCTACCTCTTCGGCGTCTACTCCAAGGACATCAAGTCCACCCTCGGCTACGACCCGTCGACCCTCAACCTCCTCAGCTCCTGCAAGGACCTCGGCGCCAACGTCGGCATCCTCTCCGGCCTCATCGCCGAGGTCGCCCCCACGTGGCTCGTCCTCCTCGTCGGCTCCGCCATGAACTTCGCCGGCTACTTCCTCATCTGGCTCGCCGTCACCCGTCGCATCCCCCGCCCCGCGGTCTGGCAGATGTGCGTCTACATCTGCGTCGGCGCCAACTCCCAGAACTTCGCCAACACGGTCTCCCTCGTCACCTGCGTCAAGAACTTCCCCGAGAGCCGCGGCATCATGCTCGGTCTGATGAAGGTATTTCATGGACGACTGATTTCTCCTCAAATATTCCTATCGGCGACGTAACGAATACGCGAAATGCTTTTTCTCGTCTCGTGAAGGGCTTCGTGGGGCTGAGCGGCGCGATGATGACGCAGCTTTACTACGCCATCTATGGGGACGACTCCAAGTCCCTCATCCTCCTCATCGGGTGGCTGCCGGCGGTGATCTCGATCGTCTTCGTGTACACCATCCGGACGATGAAGCTCTCGACGCACCCCAACGAGCTCAAGGTGTTCTACGAGTACCTGGCCATCACGGTCGTGCTCGCGCTGGTCATCATGGCCCTGACCATCGCCCAGAAGGAGGTCAGCTTCTCCCATGGGGCCTACGTCGTGAGCGCAGTGGCCGTCTGCGTCTTGACCTTCCTCCCCCTCGGGATCGCGGTGAGGGAGGAGTGGGCCACGTGGAAGCAGAGGAAGGCACAGAAACCTACGATCGCGACCGTGGGAGTTGCTGATGACGACGCCTCCAGTCCTGCTCGTGATTTGGAAATTCATGCGACTGATCAGCGGAAGCAAGAAGAGCAAGAGGCTGCCAATCCGCATGACACTTCGTGTTGTGCCGATGTGTTCAAACCTCCCGAAAGAGGTGCGGACTACACGATCATGCAGGCCCTCTTGAGCTTGGACATGATCACTCTCTTCGTGGCGACGTTCTGCGGCCTTGGAAGCAGCCTAACGGCGGTCGACAACCTGGGCCAGATCGGCGAGTCCCTTGGCTATCCGCAGCACACGATCGGCACGTTCGTGTCCCTCGTGAGCGTGTGGAACTACTTCGGCCGGGTCTTCGCCGGGTTCATCTCGGAATTCATATACAACAAGTGGAAAGTGCCCCGCCCCGTCATCATGATGCTCTCGCTCGTCGTGTCGGGGGTCGGGGACCTTCTCGTCGCGTTCCCGGCCCCCGGGTCGGTCTACGTTGCCTCCCTCCTCATTGGGTTTTTCTACGGCGCGCAGCTCACGCTCCTCTTCATCATCATCTCCGAGCTCTTTGGGCTCAAGTACTACTCGACGCTGTTCAACTGCGGGCAGCTGGCTAGCCCCCTCGGGTCGTACATCCTCAATGTGCTGGTCGTGGGCAGGCTTTACGACGTGGAGGCGACGAGGCAGCTTGCGGCCAAGGGGCTGAAACGATCAGCGGCGAAGGAGCTGACCTGCGTCGGGAGGCAGTGCTACCGGACGTCGTTCAGCATCCTGGCGGGCGTGAACGCGCTCGGGGCGCTCGTCTTGCTGGTTTTGGTCGTGAGGACTAGGAAGTACTACCAAGGGGATATCTACAAGAGGTATAGAGATCAAATGGCCGAGAATGAGAAGGGGATTGCGTTGAGCAATGCCGGCATTGACGAGCCCGTGAATGTAAAAGATAGAAAGTGACGAGGATCGAGTGAAGTTACGAACCTATCTTCTTCTTCTTTTTCCTCTTAAGTTTTTCATGCTTGCGATTTAGTGCGAACACGAGTTGCTTAATTAACACGAGTCTCCTCTTACTGGTTCGTCTTATTGTTTTTTGCCCTCGAAGATTTCAATCAGTGGACGTTCTTGATCATGTTCTAAAGTTTCATTTAATCCGGTGATTTTTACAAACTCAATAGTAGTCAATCGGATTAGTTATTAAGATGATTAACTGTTATTGAATCTTGGCCGAAACAGGGTACATTTGAAAAGGAAAACACTGTGGATAACTTATGAAATTTGAATCCCTTCGGCAGTTAAGTTAGATGAGATCATCCCACTTGTAACCTAATCACCAGAAAGTATTTTCAAGTTATTTTCTTATCGTCATTAGTTAGAGTAGGTAGAGTCAAATCTCATGCAAAGTGGCTCATGGGGCAGATCCAAATGGAGGTAAGGCCAAGACCCATCTGATTGACTCGAGGACCCGAATTGCCCCCAGTCTAGCCCAACAGCATCTGTTGATTTCGTGATGCTCTTGGGGCGCCCAAGTTATTAAAATCACCCAGTTGGGTCGTGAAATTCTGTTTTTTTATTTTCGAGGAAAATAGTTTGACAATACTAGGACTTTTCTCGGATGAATGATCAACGTGATGCTGTGAGAGCACTCGATAATTTATCGATCACATGCACAAAATCAAATGGAAAATAGAAAAAAACATTCGAGCAATTTGGATATCCCTTGTGTGGATTTTCTTCCTCTGTCATAAAATAAAGAAAATGGGGTTCGTAGTTGATAATAATATTGATCTTTCCCGACTCAATATCTTTTAATTGGTCCACAGGATGGTGTGGAGGATTTTTATTTGGGATTCACCCATTCGAATTTCATAACCTGTGTGCAAACTGCTTAATTCTAGGTCAAAATCACTCGCACGGCGAGGATAATATATCTAGGCTCAAACAAGTTTTGGACCTGAGTATGTGTTTAAACTGTTTTGTCTAAACTTTTAGATGTAAAATTCGAAAATATTTCCTTCTCACAAGGGAGATAAATATATACCCAAAAATTAAAGAACTTTCTCAGGTGGAGAGAGAAGACTCTACCATAACTTCTTCAGAAGTTGTTTGAGGAACTAATAGGTAAGTATAGTATTTGCCCGTGTCGATGAAGATAGGAGAGAGAGGTGAAAGCCCTCCTCTTAGGCTGACCTGTGCTTCGCACAATGGGTCCGTTGAAAGAAGACACCATTGTGGTTGAAAGATACCGTGCGCAGATAATATATCCGAGCTTAACCGCGTTCATTAAACTTGTAAGATGGTCAAAACGCTTGCAGACTATCTGTCAGATCTCTTTCGTCCAATGTTTTGGATTATTAAAAGAAGAAATATATTTATGGATTGGCTCAATTAATATTTATGCCGCTACGGAGCCTTTTGCGGGAGGCAAAGGCCGGACATTGTATTGACGATAGCAGGCTTTTACGCTGTGCTTTTGCTCCTCTATGTAGTGGTCTGCGGAAAAAGAAGGGGGAAAAGAAGAGAGCAAAAGGGACCCCTTTTATACCAGATCCGCAGCAGCCATTGCCATAGCAGCCTCGTCTTCTACCTACGCGAAGCAAATTTTAACTGAATCAATGGAAGAATCTGACCCAGAAATCATTAAAAACAAAACCTTCACTTGCACAAAAGAAAAGAAAAGAAAAGGAAGGGAAGAAAGACAACTCAATAGAAGAAACCCGAACACGTAGGAGGAGAATACGAAGATTTGCATACTTAATTTGGAATACATCGTTTTTCATGCGAAATGACGACGATTCAATGCTCAAACGACGAGCTGACGCTCAACCCTCGGTTTCTGATTCGATGAGACCACTATTCACAACTTATCTTATGTGAGGTGAGAAAAAGTTTATTTAGCACTATTTATAGTGTTTTAGACGAGCCCTTTCATCACGGGTCAGGCCCAACTCAACCCACACAATGTTTAGCTCATATTCAACTATTAAAAAACTTTATATCTTACCTTATAAGAACAACTCGTAAAACGGTCAATTATAATCTCAATTAATGTAGCTGAGAAAACTCTAACATGACAAGCAAGCTAGGAACGTGAGTGACCATGAGGGGCGTGCAAGAAACAGAGGATTAGGGTAGAGAGACACAGGGGGGCAGTTCCAGTTCTGTCTTCTCCTCCTCCTCATTCCAGCTCTCATGGCGTCCTCCCTTTCTCCCTATTGAAATGAAATAGAAAAGCCTCTTAAAAAAAATAAAAATAAATAAAAACCCACCCCCGACCGCAAGAAAGTATAAAATGCAATTTTGCGGCGCATAATTATATTATATAATTCCTGTTTAAGCTCTGTTTTATGAAGCCACCTCCCAGGATAAGTTCCCATGAAATACGTTGCTCCTGCTTTTTTTTTTTTTTTCTCTTTTCTAATTTTTTCTCCCCGGGGGTGGTGTGGGCGGTGGTTTGTCTAAGGCCTTTTTAGCTTTAGAGAAGCAAACAACTAGCTCTAGCGGCAACAGCGCCTCCCCCATTTGCCTCATTATTGCTAAAGAGGGCTTGAAAACCACCGGTCACCGCTCGCAGACCTCGTTCTGTAGCGGCCTTCAAAAACAAGAAAGCTCTCTGCAAATAATCAGTTTTCACCTTCATCTTCTTCAAAAGGTTTTCAAGCGGTAGACATGGTGATCCAATCCTTGGAGGTGACGGTGATCTGTTATAATATTATAATATGTAATATATTTTATTATTCTAAATATGATCCCACTTATTTGTATTCTCAATAAATTCCGATGTTATTGTCAAATTTATCATCCACGTGTATCTCGTGATATTTGCCCGTTAATATGTTACCATAACGGTTTTGATGGAAAATATCGGTAACGTAATAAATGGTATATAAACGTTAGGTCGTCTAGTTCAAGTCCCATCACTATAGAAAAACACACCATCAGGTTTGAGGGGTATTGGCTAGTAGAACAGGACGTACAGTTCTCCATATTGTAGATCGATCGTGTTGTGTAGATCCATCAAAAGTTTTGAAGCTTTTCGCTTTTGCAGATTTCATCAATGGCTGGAGGTATGTTGATATTTACGTTTCCGCAAATTGATCCCGAATCCTATATGAATTTATTAGTGATTGATAAATTGGGATCATGAAGTTTTTAGTTTATATTTATTCTAATAGTTGGTATCAAAGCATGTCTATAATCTCTGTCTTGGTGAAATTTTTGGAATTTATTTTCATTGAATTATATGGCTTGGATCGGAATTTAGAATTCCGGTCAAATTCGGGTGACCCACCACGCGATGATGGATTTGCATGATCACACCGCCATTAGGAAGAAAAACCCTTAATTTTTCGGTATATTACTCATCGTCAGAGGTTAATCAAGTGATGAAATTTTGATGGTTAGGGTTTTATAGAACATATCGTTTTTAGAATTAATTTTGATTGAGGCGGAAGAAGCGACCAAAAAAAAAAAAAAAAAAAAAAAAAAGGATGCCCGAAAGGAGGGTTTCGGGGATGCGGCGCGTGTGTCGCACGCGCCCGAGGGCTACAGCGGGCGCGTGGGTTGCAGGCGCCCGAGGAGCTGCAACGCACGCGCCCGAAGGACTGCGCGGGCGCGTGCGAGGGGCTGAAGCGGGCGCGTGCAACTGAAAAGCACGCGTGTGATTTCTCAGTTCTGCCCTCCGCTTTTTGGAAAATTGCGGTTCTGCCCTGAACGCCTAAAATTTCGGTTTTGCCCCTTTTGGGCATGAAAATCTACGATTTTGCCCCTTTTGGGTGTGAAATTCCTGTTCTACCCTTAGGTGCAATTTTATGAATATTTACTCATAAAATTAAATGTCTAGTGATCCGTATATATTTAGTTAATTAAAGATTAGCCACAGCATCTTTGATTATATTAAATTATATACATTAAGAACCTTTGGATCACATATAGTAAAGGACAATAATTGTGATTAGTCACATTAATATTATGAATTTTATCCCATAGGAATTTTCAATATATTAATGTGATTAATTAGGATGAAATATTATTTTATCTTTCTTAATTTACTCATAGGGATTAAGGAAGGGAATATAATTTGATAGTTTAATCATGAAGTAATTATGAATCAATTTAAATTAAAAACTTAGCCCACAGGCAGTTTTTGATGTTATGCAATTCATATTTTATAACATGTTTTACATTGGTAAAATATGATTTAAGTTTATTTGCCTCAAATATATTGATACATAAGTTTTATTTGATTATGATGCAGTCTTACCACCTACGATTAATTCTGGTATAATTGTTCCCGAACTTAATGGAAATAACTTTAAAGAATGGAGGGAATTAGTCGTTATTCAATTGGGGTACATGGATCTTGATTATGCTCTAAGGTCAGATGAACTACCTGAACCTACTAAGAATAGTACTCATACTGAACATACTCGTTATGTTCAATGGGAGCGGTCCAACCGTCTCAGTATGATGTACATAAAGACAAAATTCTCTACTAGCATTCGTGGTTCAGTCATTCAACATAACAATGCCAAGGAATTGCTGGAGGCTATCGATGCACAATTTGAGTCTTCAGAGAAGGCGCATGCCATGATCCTAATTATGAAGTTCTCCTCGTTAAAGCTTACCAGTGTAAAAGGTGTGCGTGAGCACATCATGAAAATGAGGGACATTGCAGCTCAGCTAAAGAATCTTGAGGTTGGGATATCAGAATCCTTTCTTGTATACTATATACTAAATACTCTCCCACAAGAGTATGCCCCTTTTAAGATCTCTTATAACACACATAACACTAAATGGTCAATCAATAAACTCATGACCATGTGTGTTCAAGAGGAAGAGAGGCTACTCATGGAGAAAGGAGAAAGTGCTCATATGGCAACACAGGATAAGTATAAAGGGCAAGGCAAGCAGAAGGGAAAAGGTAAGATGCCTCTACCTCCCCAAGCTGGCATTAAGAAGGAATCCAAGTGCTTATAGAAGGGGCACATGAAGAAGGATTGCGCCAAATTTAAGGCCTGGCTCAACAAGAAAGGTAACCAACTCACATGAGTTTGTTATAAAACTAATATGGTTGATGTGAGTCACAACACTTGGTGGATTGATTCTGGTTCAACAATTCACATTTCAAATTCCTTACAAGGTTTTCAAAACCAGTGGAAACCAGTGGGAATTGAACAAGGCATTTATTCAGGAAATAAGATGCGCTCGCGTGTGGAAGCTATTGGAACATGCAGAATAGTTCTCAGTAGTGGTTTTGTTTTAATTTTAGAAAGGACCTTTTGTATTCCTAGTTTTTCTAGGAATTTAATTTCAATTTCAAGACTTGTACCTTTGGGATACTCCTTTGAATTTTCATATTCAACATTCAATTTATCGTATAAATCTGAAATTGTTGGGAGTGGTATTTTGTCTGACGGTCTCTTTCGAATTAATTTACAAGACAATGCCATTAATAATGCGATGCACGTTCATGATAATGCTGGTATAAAACGAAGTGTTGTGAATGAGGATTCCTTTATGTTGTGGCACCGGAGATTGGGACATATCTCCAATTCTCCATGGATAGAATTAAGAGACTAGTAAATGAAGGAGTACTTAATACTCTAGATTTTACTGATTAGGACACTTGTGTGGACTGTATAAAGGGAAAACATACCAACAAGTCAAAGAAATGTGCTAAGAGGAGTACAGAAATATTAGAAATCATACATACAGATATTTATAGTCAATGGTTAGAGATACTTCATTTCTTTCATAGACGATTATTCACGATTCATGTATCTCTACTTGCTTCGTAATAAGCACGAAACACTAGATGCCTTTAAGGTATTTAAAACTGAAGTAGAGAAACAATGCGACAAACAAATTAAGATCGTGAGATCAGATAGAGGTGGAGAATACTATGGTAGATACACTGAAGATAGACAACCACCTGGTCCATTTGCGAAGTTTCTTGAAGAGCATGGGATTATTGCCCAATACACTATGCCTGGTTCACCGGACCAAAATGGTGTCGCAGAAAGAAGAAACCGAACATTATTGGACATGGTGCGGAGTATGCTCAGCAACTCCAAACTTCCTAAGCTTTTGTGGACTGAGGCTCTTAAAACGGCTATGTACACATTAAACCGAGTTCCAACCAAGGCTGTTCCAAAGACGCCTTTTGAATTATTCAAAGGTTGGAAACCGAGTTTGCGACATGTACGTGTTTGGGGATGCCCATCTGAAGTAAGAGTCTACAATCCACAGGAAAAGAAGTTAGATCCAAGGAGTATAAGTGAATATTTCGTTGGATATGCCGAAAAGTCCAAAAGATACAAATTTTATTGTCCATCTCACACCACCAGGTTTGTAGAATCAAGAAATGCTAAATTTCTTGAGAATGACCTGATTAGTGGGAGCAATCAATTCAGGGACTTCTATCCCGAAGAAGATCATTCAAATACTCAACATTCCACCTCAGGTACTGAATTGGTTATTGCTTACAACGCCCCTTCAATTCAACCGGTCGTTGAGCAACCGATCATTGAAGATCCACAACCTGCTGATATTGATGTAGTAGACCCAACTGTTCAGCAATTACCAAATACTGTTGAGCTTCCAGTTGAATAACAAACTCCTCAGGAGGATGTTGATGCAACATTAAGAAGGTCTACTAGAATAAAGAAATCAGCAATTCCTAATGACTATATTATGTATTTACAGGAATCTGACTATAATGTTGGAGCTGAAAGTGATCCCGAGACGTGTTCACAAGCCATGAGCTGTGATAAATCCAATTTATGGTACAATGCCATGAAGGAAGAGATGAATTCTATGGCATCAAATGAAGTCTGGGATTTAATAGAGTTGCCTAATGGTGCGAAGGCTATTGGTTGTAAATGGGTCTTCAAAATTAAGAAGGATTCATTAGGCAATATAGAGAGATACAAAGCCAGACTCGTTGCCAAGGGATTTACTCAAAAGGAGGGAATCAATTACACGGAGACATTTTCTCCTTTATCTAAGAAAGATTCTCTTCGTACTATTTTGGCATTGGTTGCTCATTTTGATATGAAGTTACATCAAATGGTTGTGAAAACGGCGTTACTCAATGGAAAACTGGAAGAAGTGGTTTATATGAAACAACCAAAAGGATTCTTCTCTAGTGCTTGTGAGCATTTGGTATGCAAACTTAAAAGGTCTCTATATGGCTTAAAACAAGCATCCCACCAATGGTACTTAAGATTTCATAAGGTCATCTTTTCATTCGGTTTTATAAAGAATGTCATGGATCAATGTGTATACCAGAAGGTTAGTGGGAGTAAAATTTGTTTCCTTGTACTATATGTAGATGATATTTTACTTGCAACCAATGACAAGGGGTTGTTATATGAAGTGAAACAATTTGTCTCTAAGAGTTTTGATATGAAGGATATGGATGAAGCCGAAGCCTCTTATGTCGTTGGCATTAAGATCCATAGAGATAGATCTCGAGGTATATTAGGACTATCTCAAGAAACTTATATCAATAAGGTCTTAGAGAGGTTTCGGATGAAAGATTGTTCACAAAGTATAGCACCGATTGTGAAGGGTGATAGGTTTAATTTAAACCAATGCCCAAAGAACGATTTTGAAAGGGAACAAATGAAGAACATCCCATATGCTTCTGCTGTCGGAAGCTTGATGTATGCTCAGGTTGCACTCGACCTGACATAGCATTTGCTGTGGGAATGTTAGGAAGATACCAAAATAATCCAGGTATGGACTGCTGGAGAGCTGCAAAGAAGGTGATGAGGTACCTTCAAGGAACCAAGGGACATATGCTTTTGTATAGACGGACGGACAGCTTGGAGGTAGTTGATTACTCGGACTCAGACTTTGTTGGCTGCGTTGATTCCCGTAAATCAACATCGGGATATATTTTTATGTTTCTTTGGCGGAGCTGTATCACGGAGGAGTGCAAAACAAACCTTGGTTGCCACTTCCACTATGGAGGCAGAGTTCGTTTCCTGTTTTGAGGCCACCTCACATGGTGTGTGGTTGAAAAGTTTCATATCGGGGTTTAGAGTTATGGATTCCATTGTTAGGCCATTAATAATATTTTGCGACAATTCAGCTGCAGTTTTTACAAAAGTGGTAGTCGAAGCAAGCATATCGACATCAAGTATTTAGCCATCAGAGAACGTGTTAAAGAGAAAAAAGTGGTCGTAGAACACGTGAGCACTAGATTGATTATAGTTGATTCTTTACTAAAAGCATGCCACCAATGAGTTATAAGGATCATGTATTTAGAATGGGCATTGGTCCAGAATTTGTGAGACTTTTATTTATTTATAATGTTTTTCTCAATACAGTTGTATACATTCAGTTATTCTGAGAAAAACAATTATATTTGACCTGGAGTAAACATGAGGTTTATTCATAAAGTTATTTTATCACATATGAGCTGATGAAATACATTGTGGTACACGGAAGACAATACTCGCTCTAAGAGGACTTATCGCCGTGATTCATGTGTTTTATTTCAGTATGAAGTTTATGTGGGTTAAGGTTAATAATTCATTTGATGGAGGGATCAAGTGGGAGAATGTTATAATATTATGTAATATATTTTATTATTCTAAATATGATCCCACTTATTTGTATTCTCAATAAATTCTGATGTTATTGCCAAATTTATCACCCACGTGTATCTTGTGATATTTGCCCGTTAATATGTTATCATAATAGTCTTGATGGAAGATATCAATAACGTAATAAACGGTATATAAACGTCAGGTCGTCTAGTTCAAGCCCAATCACTACAGAAAAACACACCATCAGGTTTGAGGGGTATTGGCTAGTAGAACATGACGTACAGTTCTCCATATTGTAGATCGATCGTGCTGTGTAAATCCATCAAAAGTTTTGAGGCTTTTCGCTTTTGCAGATTTCATCAACGGTTGGAGGTATGTTGATCTTTACGTTTCCGCAAATTGATCCCGAATCCTATATGAATTTATCTATGATTGATAAATCGGGATCATGAAGTTTTTAGTTTATATTTATTCTAACATGATCTCTGCCGAGGGCCTCAAGGACCTCAAACACGTCAACACGATGGACCCCTACGCCATCGTCACCCTCGCCGGCGGCGACGAGCAGCGGACCCCCGTCGATAGGAACGGCGGCACCACCCCCCGCTGGGTCTACCGCGTCGTCTTCCCTCTCGACGAGGCCGCGTCCCGTGCCGGCCACCTCTTCCTCGTGTTCATGATCAGGACCAAGAAGGTCTTGCGCGACGACCGAGACGTCGCCAGCGCCGAGATGCTGGTCACAGAGCTGCTTGAGAGGCAGGTCGACGGGAATCCGGAGGCGATGAGCCACAAAGTGAGGCTGCAGCCCCAGGGGGACCTGGAATTTTCTTACAACTTCAGCGAGGCGCTGCCGGCCCCACGGGCTGCGGACCCGTAGCGTCCAGAGAGGATCGGCGGGCGGGGGCTGATGCGCATGTTGCTCTGAGCGGGCCAGATTGCGGCCATTATAGTGGACGCAGCGGAAGGGTAGGATGAGGGTTTTGGTATATAAAACTGACTTTTGTCTTGCTTTCTCCACTATGTTTGATATGTAGTATGGCAGCGTCATCCTGGGTTCGGTGATGGTAGTCCACGGCGTGTGTAATTAGACTGGAGGCGTTGCCGATGGCGCCGGGTTCAGTAATGGTTTCAATATTTCGATTTTGTCAGTTAAGCTCCTCCATCGTTGATGGATTCATCCGAGAGATTGCATTCTTCCAGGAGTACTTTATTGGAATAGAGAACGAATTATGTGTTCTTGATCTGATTAGTCTTTTGTTAGATCTTGAAGATAGCTTTTACTTAGGCACCCTTTACTTTGAATGACTGATTTGTACGATGCATCTACAAATTGGAACGGTTGGATCGATAATTCTCAGGGGACTGATATTCTATTCATTTCTTTGTTTGGAAACTACAATGGATCGAATATGAATCCGGGTTTAACACCTTGCAATCGTTCCTGATAAATACATTGGCAACCATAGAACCTGCCACTTTTGCTGTCCCTATGTAGGGGTATAATTCGTTTTCGGCATTGTGTCTGCTTCTCTCTTTCCCAGTTGCTGTTGTTGATCTATGACCTTTTAAGCAACAAGAAAAAGCAAGTTGTTTTCGCTGGAATCTCATTTGGAGCTAATCACCAGATCATCATGAAAAGTTACCGATATAAAAAAGATAAAAACTTTCCACTGCATATAGTGATATTACAGACAATATGGTGAGCTTAGTTCTATTATTTTGTCATTCTATCTTTGCACGTGATCTCGCGGGGCTTAGAGAATCTTTCAAGAGGGCCAACAGTACAGCCTTTTAGTTCAATTGTCCTTTTCCAGTTCATCAATAATCTGCAGTCCTTTGCAGTGATTTCTTCTTTGTTTTCTGCAAATGGAGAAGTAAATCCTCCCCACTACTTTTTACCCTTTTCTCTCAGTAGGCCATTTGGCGATTCCTGACCAATCCCTAGGCATGCTGGTCGAAACCTATATCCGAGTCCATTTAATGCATGCTTTCATCATCGCATTGATCTGCGATCAGTCATAGATTGTATTCTACCAATTCGAACCTCTGATTTCAGCGACAATTGCTTCGAGAAAAATAGGTGAAATGACGTAAAAATGCATAATCTTTTTCCCGGTATTGTTTAGACTGGGCAAATTGCACCCCATTTTCTCCTAAGTTTTGACAAGTTCAAATTTTTTGGAGCAGAATTCCTTGTCTGATGTGAAGGCTCACTCGAGCTGATGAGTAGCTTTTGCAATATGGGCATCCAGGCTTGTAATAGTAAAGTACCCCCAACCCATGTGGCAATTTTGCCTAGGAATAGTATACAGGACAAGATGAGATGGTTTTTAGCTTTTTCTGGCATATGGGTTTAAGCTGGAAAACCAGTGTCTCCATGTCAAAAGCTCGTGGCCTTGAGCATAGCGGATAAAAAGGACTTTCTAAGCGCTAGAGGGCTTGATAAAGGAGGCGATTTTTTCTTCCTTTGGTTTCCTTTATCTGGTCTAAGTGGAGGGCTGCTTCATCATAGTCAAAGAAAATGTCATTTGCCAACCCAGGAAAGCCACAGAAAAGGTCATATGGGTTCGTGTGTGTATTGGGGCTATAAGTGAGTTGAGCGAGCGAAGAGCGTACACAGTTCATATTCCCTCGCATATGCTGTCCAGCCAATACCCGTGGGACCTGCCCATGGAAAATTGCGGGGGAGGGGGGGGTGGGGTGAGAGGACAACCATCTGTCATAATAAAATTGAAAAAGAAAAAGAAAAGAGAGAAGCCTTTTGCTCCAAGCGACCTTGTTCGCTGTCCCATTCTCCTATTCTACTGCCAACTACTTTTCACGTTGGTATGTTCAACGTTATTACCGTTATGTCCCCCCAGCCATGCCGTCAAGGTTTGTTTCTGAACCCACCTGAACAGGGGAGAGGGAGAGAGATGGCTGCCTCCTCCCATCTCCCATCAGCCGCATCTTGTTTAGAAGCCATGGAATTTTTGGGCGAATGCTTTGCCTCGACACAGGTCAGGGTTTAGTCACGTTTCATGGTTATGATGGTACCTGGCGAACCGTGGTCAGGCGTGAGGACCTGAGATCTGAATCCTCCAAAGAATGCACATTGCTATATTTCCTTTTGACCATGTCGATGCTAGCTCCAGATCTATGCGAGGATCAGTGGCTACTCTAAATGAAGTCAATTTTTCCAAAATCCGGTTCGAAATGTAGATTGAATGGATTCTCTCGGGTAATGCTTTCAGAACCAAGAAATAGAATGGGGTTCCATCTACTCCAGAGCTATATCTATCATCTACCAGTTTCTCTGCTCCTAGAACTTGGAATGGTAGCTGGAGTCTTCTGTGTTAGGCTGCAGATAAATGACATTCGACAGAGGAGACGTATCAATGGCGATTGAATGATGCGAGAAAAGTCAAGAAACATGCTTGATTAGGCAGAGAGAGAAAAGCAGGGCTGACACAGACTGATAGAACCTAGGGTGGTCCCATTGCTATAATGGAATGCACCCTGCTGCAATTAGCCTTGATTTTTTGTTTAAGCGCGTCTTCTCATTTAAAAGCAGGAGCACTTCCCAATATGACTGCATTCGAGTTTTGAGATGAGCATACAAGTGAGGGAGGGTTCCCTCTGGGATAGAGCATTTTTTAGGAAGAAGATGCAGCCAAATTCCCAGTTCGGCTAGGTCGAACCTTACTCCTACCACTAGGATCTCGCAGTCTGCAACTGAAAAATGTCTTCTGCTGTTGTTCAGCTAGATTGAACCTTGTTCCTACCATCTTGTCCATCACCCTTTGTTTAATTCCTCTAGCCTGATGTCATGACTTTGTCCTTCGATTATGATTCATTCAGAAGGGCCTCTGATTTTCTTTTTTTTGGCAGTTTGTTCATTCATAGGGACAACAACGCCGGCATATCTAATCCGGGGTTTCTGGAGGCAGGACCACCACAGCCACCACCACCCACGGCGGCGGAGGGAGGGGATCCAACGGAGGGGATGGGGACCCCTTTGGAATGATATTGGGGAGCGAAGCACCACCAGCACATTCATCAGCTACCTCCATCCTTTATCTTTACTAATCATTTTGTTAAACAAACCGATCAAGGAATTTTTGGCTGTACCCAATGCGCCGATTATGCTTGTGATAACGTTTTGAAATTGTAGATTTTCTCGTCTCATAAAACTTAACAAGCATCTTAAGTTTATTCTCGATGAAAATTCTTTTAAGATATGTAATAAACAATTAAATAAAGAGAAATTGTGGTATCTGTGGCTATATTATTGAAGCACCCTCTTATGAAATGACACTAGCAAATCTCCTAGAAATGCTGCTTAACAACACCGGTGCAATTAGACAATAATTCCAAAGTGGGGACCAAAAGTTGTTTTGTTTTGACGTGCCAAATTGAATTAAATCCAGTGACGAAACTGTCTCGTGCTGCGATCGCAAGGACAAGGAGGTTCTCCTAATCCCTCCACTAATAATTTTTTTGCATTAATTAATCATTAATTAATTCCTCGATCCTAATTAGCATCTTTAAGGAACTTGTCGGCACGGTGTCATGTTTACTCAAGAAGGCAAAATGGCTTAGGAATAATTGAGTTTTTAAAGTAATACATAAAGCTTATGTCTGCGATTAGGCGAGCCCTGCAATGATGCCGCTGCTTATCCATCACGCAGAGCTGCTCTTTGTGCTGTGCCATCATTGCGCCTGGTATAGCCCCTCGACGGTGTCACAAGCTGCCCCGTAACGCACCGTCCTATCGTGCTAATTTATGGCTCGTAATTATTTATATTTTAATATTTAATTTATTTTTTCTTTCATCATATTCATAATAATTGGTCTTATAGGTCCGTTTATGATTTTATCTTATAATAAGAAAAATATGAAAATAAAAATAAATTAGTTAGAAGATGGAAATCAACCTCTTTCTATTGTGACGATCAGCGAAGCCGCCTCCTTTCTTCCCCCAGAAGAGGACTTAAAAATCACCACTCACGGACCTCCTTCTGTAGCAGCCTTCAGAAACGAGAAAAGCTGTCTGCAAATCATCAGTTTTCACCTTCATCTTCTTCAAAAGGTTTTCGGCCGGTAGACATGGAGTTCCAGTCCCTGGAGGTGACGGTGATCTCCGCCAACGGCCTCCAGGACCTCAAAACACTTCAACACGATGGACCCCTACGCCATCGTCTACCTCACCGACGGCCGCTCCATCCCCCGCGACGACGAGCAGCGGACCTCCGTCGACAAGAAAGGCGGCACCACCCCCCACTGGGTCAACAGCGTCGCCTTCCCTATCAACGACACCGCGGCCCGCGCCGGCAACCTTTATCTCGTGTTCAAGATCACGACCAAGAAGGTCGGCCGCAAGGACCAAAAAGTCGCCAGCGCCGAGGTGCGGGTCAACGAGCTGCTCGAGCAGCAGGGCGACGGGAATCCCGCCGCGATGAACCACAGCGTGAGGCTGCAGCCCCAGGGGAACCTGGAATTTCGTTACAAGTTCAGCGAGGCGCCGCCGGCCGCACGGGCTGCGGAGCAGGAGCGTCCAAAGAAGAGCCGCGCGGGGCCGCTGACGCGCATGTTGCTCTTCGTAGGGCAGATTGCGGACATTATAGTGGACACGGCGGAAGGGTAAGATGAGGGTTTTGATATATAAAACTGACTTTTGTCTTGCTTTCTCCGCTATGTTTGATATGTAGTATGGCAGCGTCATCCCGGCTTCGGTGATGGTAGACTGGTAGTCCACGGCGTGTGTAATTAGACTGGAGGCGTTACGCCGATGGCGCCGGGTTCGGTGATGGTTTTGATATTTCGACTTTGTTAGTGGGGCGATGGCTTCGATTTTGTTAGTTAAGCTCCTCCATCGGTGATGGATTCATCTGAGAGATCGCATTCTTCCAGGAGTATTTTATTGGAATAGAGAACTAATTATGTGTTCTTGATCTGATTAGTCTTTTGTTGGATCTTGAAGATAGCTTTTACTTAGGCACCCTTCACTTTGAATGACTGATTTGCACGATGCATCTACAAATTGGAACGGTTGGATCGATAATTCTCAGGGGACTGATATTCTATTCATTTCTTTGTTTGGAAACTACAATGGATCGAATATGAATCTGGATTTAACACCTTGCAATCGTTCCCGATAAATACATTGGCGACCATAGAACCGGTCACTTTTGCTGTCCCTATGTAGGGGTATAATTCGTTATCGGCATTGCGTCTGCTTCTCTCTTTCCCAGTTGCTGTTGTTGATCTATGAAATTTTAAGCAACAAGAAAAAGCGAGTTGCTTTCGCTGGAATCTCATTTGGAGATAATCACCAGATCATCATGAAAGTAACTGACATAAAAAAAGATAAGAACTTTCCACCGCATATAGTATTATTACGATCATTATGGTGAACTTTGTTCTATTATTTTGTCATTACATCTTTGCATGTGATCTTGCGGGGTTTAGAGAATCTTTCAAGGGGCGCAACGGTACAGCCTTGCAGTTCAATTGTCCTTTTCCTTGTGTGCCTTTTCCAATTCACCAATAAGCTGCAGTCCCTGGCAGCGAATTTTTCTGTGTTTTATGCAAATGGAGTTATAAATCCTCTTTTTGCCTACTACTTTTACCCTTTTATCTTGTAGGCTATTTAGCAATTCTTGACCAATCCCTAGACATGCTAATCGGAACCTATATCAGAGTCCATATAATGCGTGCTTTCATCATCGCATTGATTTGTGATTCAAAGTCCTAGACTTTGTTATACCAATTCAAATCTTTGGTTTCGGCGACAATTGCTTCGAGAAAAATAGGTGAAAGGATGTAAAAATGCATAATATTTTTCCTAACATTGTTTAGACAGGGTAAATTGGGGCGTATGATAACTATTCTATTTCTATTCTAGAATAATTTTTCTATTGCGAGACTTATTTCGAAATAGAAATTCATTTTTGGTAAAATTATTTTATTTTTCTATTTCTTGAGTAGAAATTAGAAGTAAAATTTTTTACTTTTTTATTTCTATAGAGAAATAAAAACTATTTTCAATATTTGTCCTTTTTATTAGTCTGTTGCTCATCCCTAGTCACCGACCATCTTTCACTGTCCGTTGTCGCCACTCCCAATTGCTGGTCGCCAGCTACCATTCATTGTCTGTTGTCGCCACTCCCTACCGTCGACCATTGCCAGCCGCTACCGCTGGTTGCCGATTGCCATTCCATCTGTTGTTGCCACTCCCAACCGTTGGCCATTGTCGTTAGTCGACGGCAACCGTTGCCATTGCCACTGATCGCTAGTCACTATTCATCGTCCACTGTCGCCATTTTTAACTACCGTTGGCGATTGCCGACCGTCAACCACCGTCGCTGATCACTTGTTGCCATCTAACAATCGTCAGTTGCCGTCCATTGGCTACCACCCGTCGCCACCACCGATTGTCAGCCGCTGTCGCTAATCACCCATTGTCGTTCGCCAATCGCCGTCCACCGACCGCCACTGCCAGAAATGGAGGAATTTTATGTTATTATCAAACGAATTTCTATTTCAGAAATAGAAATTTTGTATTGTTATCAAATGCATATTTTTTCTTAAAAACTCATCTAGGAATAGAAATAGAAAAATCTATTTCTCTTCAAGAAATCAATTTTTGGTTATAATGGTTATCATTCGCGCCCTTGCACGCCATTTTCTCCTAGACGAATTAAATTTTTAGGGCTTATCATTGGGAACAACTCACTTGTTAAATGAAAGGGCTCGCTCAAGCTGAAGAATAGCTTTTGCAATATGGGCATCTAGGCCTATAACAGAAAAGTGAACCCAACCCATGTGACAATTCCGCCAACAAGACAAGATGAGATGTTTTTTTTGCTTTTTCTGACGCAAGGGTTTGAGCTGGAAAACCAGTGTCTCCATGTCAAAAGCTCGTGACTTCGAGCACGGCGGATAAAAAGGACTTTCTAGGTGCAAGAGGGCTTCATAAAGGAGGCAATTTTTTCTTCCTCTGGTTTTCTTTACATTACGTTGGACCATAGGGCGCGTTGTGGGCCCCAATCACCCCGGGGGCGGGGGGGGTGTGGTTTCGGGTGGGCATCTGAGATGAACTAGACACAGACAACCAGCTGTAATAAAATTGAGAGAGAGAGAGAGAGAGAGAGAGAGAGAGAGGCTTTTTCCTTCAAGTGACCTTGTTCGTTGTCCTATTCTACCGTCAACTACTTTTCACGTTGGTATGTTCGTTGTTATTACCGTTATGTCCCTCCAAACCTGCTGTCTAGGTTTGTGTCTGAACACACCTGAACAGGGGAGAGGGAGAGAGATGGTTGCCTCGTCCCAACCCCCATGAGCCTCATTTTCGAAACCATGGGATGTTCGGCCGAATGCTTTGCCTGGATCCGGGTCAGCATAGGCTAGGGTTAGTCGTATTTCATGGCTATGATGGTACACGGTGAACCGTGGTGAGGCATGAGAACCTTAGATCTAAATCCTCTAAAGAATGCACGTTGCTAGATTCCTTTTGACCGTGTTTATGCTAGCTCCAGATCTATGCGAGGATCAGTGGCTACTCTCAATGAAGTCATAATTTTTCCAAAGTCCGGTTCAGAGTGTAGCTTGAATGGATTCTCTCGGGTAATGCTTTCAGAACCGAGAAACCCAATGGGGATTCCATCTACTCCAGAGCAATAGCTATCATTTACCAGTTTCTCTGCTGCGAGAACTTGGAATGAGTAGCTGGAGTCTTCCATGTTAGGTTGCAGATAAATGACAATCGACAGAGGAGACCTATCAATGGCGATTGAATGATGCGAGAAGAGTCAATAAACCTGCATGATTAGGCAGAGAGAGAAAAGCAGGGCTGACACGGACTGATAGAACCTAGGATGGTCCCATTGCTATAATGGAACTGCGCCTTGCTGCAATTGGCCTTAATTTTTAGTGTCAGCGCGTCTTCTCATTTAAAAGCAAGAGCACTTTGAGTGATTGGTTCAATAATATACACTTCTCTTTATGCAGTGTCTGTATCAGACTAGCATCAATTTGATTGCATTTGAGTTTTGATAAGAGCATAGCAGGGAGGGAAGGTTCCCTCTGGGACAGAGCATTTTTTAAGAAGACAATGCAGCCAAATTTCCAGTTCAGCTAGATTGAAACTTACTCCTACCACTAGGATCTTGCACTCTGCAACTAAAAATGTCTTCTGTTGTTGTTCGGCTAGATTGAACCTTGTTCCTACCATCTTGTCCATCAACCCTTTGTTTAATTCTTCTAGCCTGATGTCATGTCTTTGTCCTTTGATTATGATTCATCAGAAGGGTCTCTGATTTTCTCTTTTTTGGCGGTTTGTTCACTCACGGGGATAACAGCGGCATATCTTATCTGGGGTTTTCTAGGGGCGGGACCACCACGACCACCACCACCGATGGCGAAGGAGGCAGTTGGTCCGATGGAGGGGACAGCGGCTACTTTAGAATGATATTCGGGAACAGCGCGTCACCAGAACATTCATCAGCTACCTCCATCCTTTTCTCTTTACTAATCATTTTGGTTTTGTACACTACCACCTAATATGGTGCTCTATTATCATTGCAAGTATATATATATATATATATATATATATATATATATATATATATATATATATATATATTGTGACTCGTAACTCCGCACGGTCGGCAAGTAGGAGGGCAGAAACTCGGATGACAAAGCAGTAAGCGGGAGGACCCACTATCCCCGACCTCACACTTAAGATACCTAGCGTCTCCCCTGAGTTTTGAACCCCTCATCTCTAAGCTAAGGATCAGCAGGGCCTTATCTATTAGAGGCACCGCGGCCGGTGGTTTATCATTGCAATTATTGACATCGTAGAAACACCGGAAAAGAAATGAAAGAGAATTCGTGCTAGAGCCTAAAAAAATACTTAATAGAGGGAAAAAGCACAAAAAAAAAAGGAAAAATGTCACAAATAGTTCCTATATTTTTAGTCAATGTGCAATTTCGTTTCTGAACTTTCAATTCGCTCAATTTGGTCCTTGAACTATTAATAAATGTCTGATTTAGTCCCTGAACTTTCAATCGGCTCAATTTGATCCCTGAACTATTGATAAAATGTCAAATCTAGTCCTTTGTTATTATTTTTCCTTTTTTCCTCTTTTTTCTCCTTTAATAAAACAAAGGACTAGATCGGACATTTTATCAATAGTTTAGAGACCAAATTGAGCCAATCGAAAGTTCAGGAACTAAATCGGACATTTATCAATAGTTCAGGGACTAAATCGAATATTTATCAATAATTCAGGGACTAAATTGGACATTTATCAATAGTTCGGGGACCAAATTGAGCGAATTGAAAGTTCATGGACCAAATTGCACATTGACTAAAAATATAGGAACCATTTGTGACATTTTCCCAAAAAGAAAAGAACAAAATGAGTTTCCATGAGTAGTGTGGTCGCATTGGCCTACCCTCTACTCTATAATTGAAAGTGCATCGAGGCACAACGTTTTGGCAAAAGAAGGTGAATGCCGAATGCTCGTAATCTAGTATGGTGAGTTTAACCTCGCCAAATTAGTAAAAAAATGAAAGAAGAAAAAACGATTCGATTTGGTTCTTAACTATTTTCTAGTTTTCTTCAAGCTGTATTTATGCATTATGCTTCAATTTGATTTGATGCACAAACCGTACTGTGCTCACTCTTATGCGATGCCGGCAACATTTGATTTAAGTTGGGATGAGTGTATTAGAGATCCTAAAATTTGTCATGAAGATATAATTAAGTTCTAAAACTTTCAAAAAATAAAATTAAGTTATAAAACTTGTTACAAAAATATAATCGAGTACTAAAACTTTTAAAAAGTGCAACTATGCATGTAAGTTTTAAAGTTTATCGCGAAAGTGATATTGAAATTTAAAACTTTCAAAAATTCAACAAAATGACTTGATTTGACTAATTTGACAAGTTTTAGAATTTGATTATACTTTTTGAAAGTTTTATGATTTGATTACATTTTCATGATAAATTTTAAGATTTCAGTATACTTTTTTAAAAATTTTAAGATTAAATTATAAATTTTAATACTTTCGATACATTTCATTTAAGTTGACAAAAGGCTTGATCAACAGGAAAAGGAGCACAGTGAATGCACGTGGTGCGGATGGCCCAGGTGACTATTATGGGGGTTTAACTTGCTGCATTAATTTCAGAGCATTTTTTTTCCTCCGTTTCTCTACCCCACATCATCTTCATTGGTATTTTGGTCGCAGCGTTCACGAGCGTCTCCGCATTGAATGAAAATAATTCGATTTTCGACAGATTGATTTCCCGTGACGGGAAAGGAAACTATTCATTGAAATTCTCTAAATATCCTTCGAACAACCGTCAACAAAATCTTTCAGTTTTTGTCTTTTCTACTTGCTCAAAAAGCGATGAAGTAGTCCTGGGGTCGAACATGCGCTTGTCCCCGGAGCAACATCGGCCCTGCCGAACCGTCAAAACCGAAATTGGGGATGCGCCACCGTCAAGAACAAGTCCTAACCACCGGTCAACCCATCCCCGGCATAACAATCGCACCACGTAACTTGTAACTCGAACACCAAAGCCAAAGGAAAATAAATAGATTGAGGGTAGCTCCTATTTCGAGCCAATTTATAGTAATTCGTAAACTAATTAGACCCGTTATTAACGCGGGTCACATGTCGTCCATGAAAAAGTTTGGGCCACTTTCATGGTCCCCGTTCGGAATAAAAAGTTGATTAAGTATAATGTATTATGACGTGAATTATTACCAACTTAAACTCTCGGATGACATTAGAAGCACCCACTTTATATCCGAATTTCTCATCAACTACTTTATAGATATAAAAAGAAGAAGAAGAAAGGCGACCTTCATTACGTGGGAAGTCCAAAGACTTACAAGGTGTGACCTGACCAATCATTGTCTGATTTCCTGGGCCTAGCTTTTTTTTTTTTTTTTTTTTTACTTTGTTTTTTCTTGTCTTGGCTAGGCGGGCATGCGCTCCTCCAATTCCTCCACTCTATTTCACCATAATTTCCATAATTAAATTTTCACTTGGCTCGAAGTGAGATTGAAGGAACACCATGCCATGTCTCCTCCAACCAAATTACCTTATCCAGTCGGCCCGTTGCTCTCAGCTTGAAGGATAAAAAGCATGTCATGTCTGTTATAATGTTTAAATAATAAATCACGCCTTCATCTAACAGCTTAAGCTTTTAGAACAGTTGGCAGTAGTTTCACAAAAATCTAACATGGTATCAGATTAAGTAGGTCATGAGTTCAAATCTTTCAGGCCCCTATTTGCCTCCCCAATTAAATTTCCACACTTAGTACTAGGCAAAAGACCAGACTAAGTGTGAGGGGGAGTGTTAGAATGTTTAAATAATAAATCACGCCTCCATCTAACAGCTTAAGCTTTTAGAACAGTTGGCAGTGGTTTCACAAAAATCTAACAATGTCGATGTCCAATGTCACCAAATCAGTCTCAGACATTAACTTGTAGGATTGAAATCGACAAGAATTCTCCAACTATGCGCGTCCACCGTCGCGATTGCGAGCAGCCATGCATAAATGCAATCCGCAATTTTCAGTTTAAGTTTGATCATTTTCGGCTTTTTCTGATCGAAATTTGAGTCTTGAGAATTACTTTAAATCTGAACTTATTAAGAAGCAAAATGATGACCAAAGTCCGAAACCCTTTCCAATTGTTGTAGTTCTACTTTTTTCAACAAAATCGGCTTTGAAAAGAGACTATGAAATTATAAATGTAGAGTATATGGAATGTAGTCTTAAAGGGTCAATTTATTAAGGTTTCGTTTGTTTCAAGGGAAATGAATGATTTGGAAAATAATTTTCTAAAAATGATGACTTGTATTGCTTGAAATAATTAGTTAATGGAAAATATTTTTATTTGGACAACAATTTATACATAAACACTTTCGTAGACGCTTAAAATATTTTTTATTTTTCATTATTATAAAGCAATCATTTTTAGAAAAATTTTATTCAAATCACTTATTTTTCACAAAATAAATGCGCCCAATGGATATATATATATATATATATATATATATATATATATATATTTTGTTCTTTTCATTTTCTCGAGTACAAAATATCTTGAGAAGTGATTTAAATTTGGACTTATCAAGAAGCAAAAGGACAACCAAAGTCCAAAACCCTTTTCTAATTGTTGTAGTTATTTTTCAACAATATCAGCTTTGAAAAGAGACTATGAAATATATATATATATATATATATATATATATATATATTTTGTTC
Source organism: Eucalyptus erythrocorys (assembly GCA_014182555.1). Classification (NCBI taxonomy): domain Eukaryota; kingdom Viridiplantae; phylum Streptophyta; class Magnoliopsida; order Myrtales; family Myrtaceae; genus Eucalyptus; species Eucalyptus erythrocorys. The sequence continues at coordinate 37,374,753 of CM024603.1, read as the reverse complement.
TTTTCATTTTCTCGAGTACAAAATATCTTGAGAAGTGATTTAAATTTGGACTTATCAAGAAGCAAAAGGACAACCAAAGTCCAAAACCCTTTTCTAATTGTTGTAGTTATTTTTCAACAATATCAGCTTTGAAAAGAGACTATGAAATTATAAATGTAGAGTACATGCAATATAGTCCTATAGTGCATTTGGTTTAGCTTTTCCAATGAACTTTCAACCTCCAAAATCCCTTAAAGAAATGCTGGGGTGTTTGACAAGGCTGTCTAAAGGGCTTTCAGTCAAATGCTGGCCTTGGGAAAATGGAAAACCCAATGCTAATAGGGACCAACTTCGGGCTTTCAACATTCAGCCAAATACTGAAACCACCTTTTTCTTTTTAAAACTATTATCATAAATTTATTAGTTTTTCGATTTTACCTCTCATTATTCCAAAACTACCCTTACCTTCACTAGAATCGACAAAGATTTTAATATTTTTTAATAAAAAAAGAAAAATGAAATCCAAAAGCCTTCTATAAAAAAAGATTTGCCAAACACTCTTTATATCAAAATAGCTTTGTAAAGAATTTGTTCACCAAATGCAATTTGCATTTCTCCAAAGCTCTTTAGGCGAAATATATTTGCATTTCCCTAGGGCCCATTTCTAAAGCAAAACCAAACTCAGCCTAAGAGATCAATTTATTAAGGTATCGTTTGTTTGAAGAGAAATGAATGATTTTGAAAATAATTTCCTAAAAATGATCATTTATATTGCTTGAAATAGTTATTAATAAAAGATATTTTCATTTTCGACAACAATTTATATCTAAACATTTTCGTAGATGCTTAAAATATTTTTTTTGTTTTTTCATTATTGTAAGTGATAGAGGCAATCATTTTTTGGAACATATTATTCAAATTACTCATTTTCCACAAAACAGACGCACCCAAAGGATATATATATATATATATATATATATATATATATATATTGTTCTTTTCATTTTCTCGTGTACAAAAAATCTTGAGAAGTGACTTAAATTTGGACTTATTAAGAAGCAAAAGGACAACCAAAGCTTGAAACCCTTTTCTAATTGTTGTAGTTATTTTTCAACAAAATCGGCTTTGAAAAGAGACTATAAAATTATAAATGTAGAGTACATGCAATGTAATCTTAAAGGGTCAATTTATTAAGGCTTCATTTATTTTAGGGGAAATGAATGATTTAGAAAAATAATTTCCCAAAAATGATAGTTTGTATCGCTTGAAATAAATAGTTAATAGAAGATATTTTCATTTTTGACAACAATTTATGTCTAAACATTTTTGTAGACGCTTAAAATATCTTTTGCTTTTTCATTATTGTAAGTGATAGAAAGAATCATTTTCAGGAACATATTATTCAAATAACTTATTTTCCACGAGACAAACGCATCCAAAAAATATATTTTTTTTGTTCTTTTCATTTTTCGTGTAGAAAAAATCTTGAGAATTGATTTTAAATTGGACTTATCAAGAAGCAAAAGGACAACCAAAGTCCGAAACCCTTTTCTAACTGTTGTAGTTATTTTTCAACAAAATCGGCTTTGAAAAGAGACTAAAAAATTATAAATGTAGAGAAATGCAACGTAGTCTTAAATGGTCAATTTATTAAAAATCAAATTATCTCGAGGGAAATGAATGATTTAAAAAAATAATTTCTTAAGGATCATCGCTCGTATCGCTTGAAATAATTAATTGATAAAAGTTGTTTTCATTATCGACGACAGTTTATATCTAAACATTTTTGTTGATACTTAAAATATTTTTAAGTATATTTTCATTTTCGTTTATATCCATTTTTTTTTTCATTTTTGTAAGTGATAGAAATAATCATTTTTAGGAAATATTTTTCGAATTGCTCATTTTTCACGAAACAAACGCACCCAAAAAATATTTTTTTTTGTTCTTTTTCATTTTCTCGTGTACAAAAAAACTTACCCCCAGCTAAATCGAATAGCAAATACATGATGGGCATGCATTAAGATTGCTTAGTTGTCAAATATGCTTGAGACAGGCACAACGACTTGTCTTGACGATGATGATTATCGTTAGAGGAGGTAGATTTATGTCGGGGGACATGCTCAAAATCTAACCTTTAGCATGTAATCTTCTGCGATCAGGAGAAACGCTCGTGACTTTTCGGAAAAACTAAAGTACCAAGTTGATCGAGTAATCGTGTAAGATAGACGTCTCAGATTCGCTTTTCTTCACGAGTCGTTGGGCCCCCCATATTTGTGCCCCCCGCGACAGCATCATCTTTCACGCCGAGTAGTTCTTCTGGAAAGTCTCTATACCCAAAAAAAAAAAAGGAAAAAAAAAGGTGTTGAAAACATAATTTTTTATTTGATTTATAGTGAAAACTGCCCTTCAAAAGCCATTGCTACCATGTCCTCAGCCGCATTTGGTTTGGCTTCAAGGGTAAGTTTTGAAGCTTTAAAGGTTTTAGAACTCAATTGCATTTTTATGATAAATTTTGAAACTTAATTAAAATTTTTGAAAATTTTAAGACTCAATTGCATTTTCATAATAAGTTTTAAAATCTTTATTGTGCTTATCCTAATTCTAACCTTATTCTAATGACAAAACTTTCTCGTGTTGGGATCTCAAGGGCAAGGAGATTCGCCTAATCCCTTGGCCAAAAAAAAATGATTTTTCTTATTAATCAATCATTAAATAATTTCCTAATCTTCGTTATCGTCTTTAAGAAACTCGTCGGCACGGTCGCACGTTTACTCAAGGGAGCTCTCGCGAGCCCGAGAAGGCAAAATGGCCCAAACAAAGGAGACTCCATCATGGTCAGTCCTACTCTATACCTATTCTACACTCATTCTCAGACTTTTGCCCTGCCTCTTGCGGGCGTGGGCGTCGAAACCCACTCCCGAAACTTGCGCGTCCCCACCCCATCCCCCTCGAGAAGGTGGGGGTTTGAACCCCTCACCTCCCCCTTCCATGTTGGAAGAGTGGCCACTGGGGCGAATCCCAATGGTTATTCGCCTAATCCCTTGGCCAAAAAAAATGATTTTTCTTATTAATCAATCATTAAATAATTTCCTAATCTTCATTATCGTCTTTAAGAAACACGTCGGCACGGTCGCACGTTTATTCAAGGGAGCTCTCGCGAGCCCGAGAAGGCAAAATGGCCCAGACGAAGGAGACTCCATCATGGACTCCGCATACGCAATCCTCCACAACCTACGGGCTTTTGACCATCGATGGGCCGACCCGAACAGATCCACCCGACCCATCAGGTGTCAAGAAATCCGACCCCCTACGTAGCTAAAGGAGCTCATGGATTGCGGGCTTTATCCAATCCCGTCCAAACGGATACGGGTGCCGGTATTTCTTTCATCGGATCCGACGAGATGAAACCATCTCTCTATGGTCACGAAGCGTTACGTGAAACTCAGCATGCACGACATTGCAAACCATTAACAATGGAAGATCGAATCTATTCTGACCTCATTCGCTTAACAAAATCTTCTCTGTTTCAAATCTCTATCAATGATCTTCACCATGAAACCCATCCGAAGTCGGCATTGGAATCCTCCTTCAGCCGCTCAAGATACATCCTAAAGCTTCAACTACCCGGAGACGACGATCTCTCTTCCATGGCGACGACCACCGGGGCGGCGACGGAGGAGGCTGCTGCACCTTTGTCCTCCAGGTCCTCTGGGGACGGTGGTTCATGATGTTTGCGTCCTTCCTAATCATGGCGGGTGCCGGCACCACCTACCTCTTCGGCGTCTACTCCAAGGACATCAAGTCCACCCTTAACCTCCTCGGCTCCTGCAAAGACCTTGGTGCCAACGTCGGCGTCCTCCCCAGCCTCATCACCGAGGTCGCCCCTGTAAGAGTTTTCCTGATTTGTGGACTAAATTATTTTGACATTGTTATTGTAATTTACCGTTTAACGTTTACCGTTTTACGGGGTTTGGTCTTAGGTGAGATAGAAGGTTTCTTAATTAGTCTAATATGGGATCTGGCTAGTGTGGGCCGAGTTGAGCCTGGCCCGTAATGAGGGGGACTAGCTGGAAACTCTATAAATAGTGCTCAAGTCTCTCCTCTAGCCCGAATCTCACATATTCTCACTTAAGGGACGTTGCTCTAACGTCAATCGTGAGAGGCCGCCTCATTGAGCCAGTGACTCGGAGGGTAATAGAGGAGAATGATTTGCGCAAGGAACATTGTATTTCCTCCGCTTCCGCTCAAGAACAATGGATCCTAAATCAGGTGCATCAATCCCTCAATTTACAATTGCATGTCTATGTTCTGGTTATGGAGATCTTGGGTTGTGCATAATCTACACGCAACAAGTGGTATCAGAGCCTCCATAACCCTAGAACATGAATGCAATTGGTTTTATCCTAATCTGTGTGAATTTGCCCTAAATTATACTGATTTGCCCTAATTAGTATAATTCTTGCCCTAATTTGTGATTTTCGAGATTTAAAGTTCAATAAAAATCAAATTAAATTGCAAATTGGGACTCGGCTCGACGAGACGGTGAAAACCGTCGGCGGCGCGTCGCCAGGGGATGCCGCACGCGCCCCCACGCGCGGCCATGTGCCGTTGGGGGTGTCGAGCACGCGCGGCCACGCGCGGCCACGCGCCTCCACGCGCGGGGCGTGCGCCGCACACGGCCGCTGACGTCAGCATGACTTCAGCAACCCGGGTCCGAACCGATGCGTGCGTCGCACGTGCCTACTGACGTCACGGTGACGTCAGCGACCGAGTCGACCCAACCCGACGACTAACCTGATGACGTCAGCACTGCCCGATGACGTCACCGGCTCAATGACCGACCTGACCCGGCGTCCGACCTGACCCGGCGTTCGACCCGACCCGACCCAGCGTCCAACCCGACTCGGGGTCCGACCCGACCCAGCGTCCGACCCGACCCGGTCAACGGTTGACCGGTCCGGTCAGCCGGTCGGACCGGGCGATTGGACAGGACGGTCGGACCGGGTAATCGGTCGAACCGTCACCGGTCGAACCGGCTCCAGGCCGGTTGTACGTCTGGCGCGTGAGCCCCACGCGCCGCGCACTTAGGCTGCGCGTGTGGGCGCGTGGGGACTCCTTTCGGTGAGTGGCTGGCGACGTTGGACTCGTATGGAGATTTCCTATCTTATGGTATATTTATTTTATATGTTTGATGATTTTATTGATATGAAATTGCATATAAAGCCCTAAATACGTGTATTTTAAATGAATTTTTGCGTATTTTTCTTGTATTTTTTTGTGATTTTGGAAATACGAGTGCTGAGTTACAGGTATGCTATTTTGTTAATTGATAAGGCAGCTTAATTAGCATGATATGTGATTTGAGTGATATGTGCTCCTATCACTAAAGTTAAAATCACATGTATATGATGTATATGAGGCAAATATATCCCTGATATGAGAGAATTTCAAGGATTCAATTGAATTGTGACCGCCAAAGTGGCACACTTGATTGGGTTTAAGAAATTTCTGTCTCGTATGTTGTCTGGGATGTCTCCTGATCTAATGCGTAGTCATACTCCCAAAGGAGGTGATTATGTATTAGCTCATGGAGGGATACATGATGATGTGGTGGAGGATTGTCTAGTCTTAGTGGTTCTTTCGCTCAAAGGTGATGAATTCACGAAGATTGAAATATATTCTCCGACCGTCGTCATGGGGAGTGTACAATTGCATGTCATGTATTCGCCCAAAGGTGATTATGTGATTTTGCATGTAACTCTCTGGATGTGTACTTGTGTACACAATACTCACATGATACTAATTGTTATATATTGCTGTCTTTCAGTCACCTTTTCTGTAAACGGTAACTCCGTTACTATTGAGGTTCTCACTAGTTCCAACTTTAAGAAGTGGAGAGAAGATTTTCTGTTTGCCATGGAGATGGCAGATATTCATTTGGCTCTTACTGCTGATTGGCCGGCAGCCATTACTGCTGAGAGTACAGAGGATCAGAAAGCACACTTTACTGCCTGGGTTAAGAGCAATAGAATTTGCTTGCTGTCTATGAAGCGTTCAATTCAGGAACACTTGAAGAGTGGTTTGCCTGTAGACTGTAATGCAAGGCAAATGATTAAAGCTTTGGTGGCTAGATACCGTGTGTCGTCTAATGCTAAGATAGGGACACACATTCATGCACTGTTTACCATGAAGTATGATGGTTCTAGTGGGGTAAGAGATTATATTCTGAGGATGGTTGATTTGCAGACCAAGCTTCAGGCTCTTAATGTTACTATTCCCACTACTTGCATTGTGCGTCAAGCTTTGAATACTCTTCCTCCTGATTTTGGGATTATTAAGACTAATTACAGTTCCCAAGATGAAGCCTAGTCAGTTAATGAATTGATTTCCAGGGTGGTGGCAGAGGAGGAGAAATTGAAGAAAGACAAAGGGCACATTGCTCTTTATACTTCAAGTTCTGCCACTGATAAGGGAAAAGTGTGAAGAATTATACTCAGAAGAGAAATTCTGATGTAGCTGGACCTTCCAATAGTAAAGGAAATTCTGATGGTGCTGGTCCTTCTAAAAGTGCAGGTCCTTCTAATAGTTTGGGTCCTAAGAAAGCATTCCCCAGGAGAAGGGCTGTTTTTTGCTACTTTTGCAGGGAGAGAGGACATATAAAGAAGGACTGCAAAAGGTTTAAGAATTGGTTGTCTAAGAAAAACAAGAAGAGTGAACCTAAAGTGGTTCACAAATAGAAGGATGCCAAATCAGGATAAATCAAAGCTCACTATTGGAAACAGCATTGGAGTTGACGTCGAGTTCGTGGGAGATGTCGTTTTGGTTTTGGATTCAGGTTTTAGGATGATGTTAAGAAATACTTTTTACGTACCTTCATTTAGGCGGAATTTAATTTCAGTGTCTTGTTTGGACATGTGTGGATACTCTTTTGAGATAAAGAGTAATACTATTGCTATCTTTTATGGTTCCAATAAGATTGGGTGTTACAATTTATCCAATGGATTATATCGATTGAGTTTATCTCCCAACGACATGTATGTTGCATATTCAGCTGAAAAAGTTGTTTCCAAAAGGCCTCTACCTAAGGAACAGTCTTATGCACTGTGGCATAAACAACTTGGTCACATCTCTAAAGAAAGAGTAGAAAGGCTTGTAAAGGCTGACATCTTGCCTACTCTTAAAGGTGATCAAGAGACTTGCGTAGATTGTTGTAGAGGTAAAATGACGAAAATAAAGAAGAAATCAGCTGTTCGAAGTTCTGGCTTGTTGGAGATTATTCACACTGATATTAGTGGGCCATACACAGCTACTTTATGCAGAAACTTTTATTTTATCACATTTATTGATGACTATTCCCAATATGGATACTTATATTTGATTAAAGAAAAGTCCGAGTCTCTTGACAAATTCAAGATTTTTTGGACTGAAGTGGAAAAATAGTTGGGAAAAGTTATAAAGATTGTCAGATCTGATCGTGGTGGTGAGTATTTTGGTAGGCATGGTGACCTTTGGACAATTTAAAGGGCCGTTTGCCAAATACTTAGAGGATTTACAGGATAATTGGTCGGTTTACTATGCCCGGAAGTCCCGAACAAAACGGCGTAGCTGAAAGGCGCAATCGAACTCTTATGGACATGATGAGAAGTATGATTAGTAGGAGCAATTTACCTACTTTTCTATGGGGTGAAGCTTTAAAAACAGCTCTTTACATTCTTAATCGTGTTCCTAGTAAAGCGGTTCCATTGACTCCTTTTGAGTTGTGGACTGGACGTAAACCTAGTCTGAATCATCTTAGAGTTTGGGGATGTCCAGCAGAGGTGAAGTTATATAATCCTACATTGAATAAGCTGGATTCCAAAACTACACGGTGTTATTTCGTGTCTTACCCAGATCATTCAAAGGGGTATCGGTTTTATAACCCCAACGGAGGTACAAGAATTGTAGAATTTCAGAATGCAAAATTTTTGGAATTTGATGTGGCTGAAAAGGGTAGCTGCTCACAAACTATCAAAGATGATAGTTTGGTGGGGGTTACTGGATCCTCGTCTCATCCTGTGCAGACAATTTTAGAACCTCTTGCACCACAAAATGAACCTGTTGTGGCTCAAGATCCTATTGTTGAGACAGTTCCTGATGCAATTCCTCAAACTCCTCAAGTTCAGAATGAGGTTGAAGTAGCTCCACTCAGAAGATCTGCTAGGGAAAAACGTTCTGCTATACCACCAGACTATGTGGTCTACCTAGGAGAGCATGATTATGATATTGGCTGCGTTGTTGATCCAGTCACTTATAAAGATGTTATCTCATGTCCACAATCGAATTTGTGGCTAGATGCGATGAAAGATGAGATGCAATCTATGAAACATAATGGTGTTTGGGAGCTTGTTGAATTACCTGAAGGTTGCAAATCTATCGGCTGCAAATGGGTATTCAAGACTAAAAAGGATTCCAAAGGAAAGATTGAAAAGTTTAAGGCCAGACTGGTGGCTAAGGGTTTCACTCAAAGAGAAGGAATAGATTATGAAGCAACATTTTCTCCAGTTTCTTCCAAAGATTCCTTCAGAGTGATCTTGGCATTAGTAGCTCATTTCGATATGGAGTTACACCAGATGGATGTAAAGACCGCATTCCTTAATGGAAACCTCAATGAGGAGGTTTATATGGTGCAACCTGAGGGCTTTACAGTTGATGACTCAGGTAAGCTTGTTTGTAGATTGAAGAAGTCGATTTATGGCCTTAAACAAGCTTCTAGACAGTGGTATTTCAAATTTCATAGTGTTGTCACTTCATGTGGATTTATTGAGAACAAAGTAGATCGGTGCATATACACCAAGGTCGGGGGAGAAAATATATTTTTCTCATACTTTATGTGGATGATATCTTGCTTGCAAGTAGTGACATTGGTTTACTGCATGAGACAAAGCGGATGTTATCGAAAAATTTTGATATGAAATTCCTTGGTGAGGCGTCTTTTGTTCTTGGCATTGAGATTCATAGGGATCGCTCATGCCGTTCATTGGGCTTATCTCAAAGGGCATATATTAATCGTATTTTGAAAAGATTCGGTATGCAAGCTGCAAATCGGGAATTGCTCTGTTATTAAAGGTGATAAATTGAGTCTTTCACAATGTCTGTTTCAGATTTTGAGAAAGCTCAAATGAAGAATGTACCTTATGCTAGTGTGCTTGGAAGTATCATGTATGCTCAAGTTTGCACTAGGCCGGATATTGCTTTTGCGGTTGGGCTTCTAGGCGAGATATCGACAAATCCAGGATACGATCACCGGGTTGCTTTGCCAAGAAGGTTTTAAGGTACTTAAAGAGAACAAAGGATTATATGCTAATTTATAGACATGTTCCCGACTTGCAACTAGTAGGGTATTCGATGCAGATTTTGCTGGTTGTCAAGATGACAAAAAGTCAACCACGGGAAACATATTTATGTTGGCGGGAGGTGCAAGTATCATGGAAGAGCGAGAAACAGAAATCCATATCTTCTTCTACCATGCAAGCGAGTTCATAGCATGTTTTACAGCTGCTACTCGGGCTATTTGGCTCAGGAACCTCATTAGGGAGTTATCGGTTTTTGATTTTGTGGATAGACCCATACAACTATATTGTGACAATAATTCTGCGGTGTTGTTTATTAACAACAACGAAGTCTCAAGGGGTCTAAACACATGGAGGTCAAGTTTTTGACTATAAAGGAATCGGTGCGAGAATGGTGACGTTGCTGTAGATTATGTTTCTACGAGATGATATGATTGCGAGATCCACTAACTAAAGGCCTACGCCCATGTGTGCTTGATCGACATGTCCTTAGTATGGGCCTAGGAGCATCTTGGGATGCTGTCATTTAGTGGGAGTTATATTTTATTTTTTCTTAAATAAAGTTTATATCTGCATTTGTTACAATTTAGTAACGTTTTGATATATATATTTCAACTTCGCATTCAATACAATATTTTGAATGGTTTGTTATTTTGTTGAATATATATATTGTTATCAGTCTCAAGGTATTACCTTGAGTGAAGGCTAGGGGCAATTCATTATTAGCCTTGTGCATATGTTCTTGTAAAAGGTTAACCATAAGAACAAGACATATGTGGGTTCATTAGAACCATAATTTCATTCTCTTGTGGCACAAACTTTTGTGTCGCCTAAGTAAAAGAATGGTGACTGACAAATGGATCTCTCTATGAGATATGTTAGCCATTTGCCACACTACCATATTGAATCAATATCAAATAAAGTTGAAAACACTTGTGACCATGGAAGGCTTTGTGTGTATACATGCAGTTACCGCCATGATTCGGTGTTGGAGGCTTTATGGGATAGGATTGACTATTAAGAATTATCTCGGACCAATGTGCGCACATACAATACAATTTCAATTAATATAGTCCAAGTGGGAGAATGTAAGAGTTTTCCTGATTTGTGGACTAAATTATTTTGACATTGTTATTGTAATTTACCATTTAACGTTTACCGTTTTATGGGGTTTGGTCTTAGGTGAGATAGAAGGTTTCTTAATTAGTTTAATATGGGACTGGCTAGTGTGGGCCGATTTGAGCTTGGCCCGTAATGAGGGGGACTGGCTGGAAACTCTATAAATAGTGCTCAAGTCTCTCCTCTAGCCCGAATCTCACATATTCTCACCTAAGGGACGTTGCTCTAACGTCAATCGTGAAAGGCCGCCTCATTGAGCAAGTGACTCGGAGGGTAATAGAGGAGAAGGATTTGCGCAAGGAATATTGTTTTTCCTCCGCTTCCGCTCAAGAACAATGGATCCTAAATCAGGTACGTTAATCCCTCAATTTACAATTGCATGTTTATGTTCTAGTTATGGAGATCTTGGGTTGTGCATAATCTACACGCAACAGCCCCCACGTGGCTCGTCCTCCTTGTTGGCTCCGCCATGAATTTCGCCGGCTATTTCCTCATCTGGCTCGCCGTCGGCCCATCACCCGTCGCGTCCCTCACCCCGTGGTCTGGCAGATGTGCGTCTACATCTGCGTCGGCGCCAACTCCCAGAATTTCGCCAACACGGCTCCCCCATCACCTGCGTCAAGAACTTCCTCGAAAGCCGCGGCATAATGCTCGGCCTGATGAAGTTATGTCACGGACAACTGATTTCTCGTCAAATATTCGCATCGGCGATGACGTAATGAATGCGCGAAATGCTTTCCCGTCTCGTGAAGGGCTTCATGGAGTTGAGCGGCGCGATGATGACGCAGCTTTACTACGCCATCTACGGGGACGACTCCAAGTCCCTCATCCTCCTCATCGGGTGGCTGCCCATGGTGATCTCAATCGTCTTCGTGCACAACATCCGGACGATGAAGCTCTCGACGCACCCCAACGATCTCAAGGTGTTCTACGAGTACTTGGCCATCGCGGTTGTGCTCGCGTTGGTCATCTTGGCCCTAACCATCCTGAGCTTGATCATTGGTTCAGAAACTTCATATGAGGTATGGCAAATGCTTCTTAATCATTTTACACAAAAATCAGTTGCTAGAGAATCTAAACTAAGAGGAAAACTACAAGCTTACTAGAAACGAGATCGAGCTCTTTCTGTTTATCTCAGAGAATACAAATCAATTTGTGATCAGCTAAATGCGATCGGGAAGCTTGTAGATGAGATAACCAAAATGTTTGGTGTTCTAGAAGGACTAGGATCTAAATATGAAAATTTTCGAACCACTATGTATTGCTTGAAACCCCAACCAGAACATGATGAAGTAATAGCACAACTAGAAAGATTTGAAACAAAGCTGCAGAGCTATTCGACGAACCAGTACAATCCTAATCTAGCCTACTTTGGACAAAGAAAATCTGAAATTTAGCAGAAAGGGCACTCTGACAGAAAATATGTTCCCCAAAACTTTGGTTTTGGAGGTCAAAGAGGCAGTATCCGAGGGGGACACAACTATGGTCTAGGATGTGCAATTAACAGTAGGGGTCGTGGTTATGGATATTCTGGAATAGGTCAAAACTACGGGCCAAATAGCTTGAGTTAGGATCAAGTGGATCAGCAATCCAAGCAGAGAAATGACTTACCTGGATCTAGATAGGGATTTCAACCATATGCAAGTTACTCACAAAGGTATTATGATATTAAATCTTATCCATCTTCGACTTTAACATTCAATAAATACTTGCAGGATGAGAAAACAATAGAAAATGCTCGTTTGGAGTGCCAAATTTGTAAACGTCCAGGACATGATGCACTTCGTTGCTGGTATCGATTTGATAACTCATATCAGGCTGAAGAAATTCCAACAGCATTAGCAGCAATGCATCTTGAGGATCCAAGAGGAAATGAGTGGTATCCAAATACTGGTGCAATAGCTCACATCATTGCAGATTCGAGTATTCTTCATAACTTCTCTAAGTATAGTGGAATTGATATAGTCATGATAGGAAATGGTTCATGTCTGCCTATTGCTTATATTGGTGATACTTTGTTACATACTGAAGACAACTTATTACCTCTAAATGATGTACTAATTGTTCCTGAAATCAAGAAAATTTTTCTCTCAGTTTAAAAACTAACAGATGACTATCCTTGTTCATTTGTCTTTGATAAAACTGGGGTTTATATAAATGACAATCATACCAATACAACAATGATGCTCGAAAGGAAAGTTAGAGGACTCTACCGAGTGGACTCAAAAACTACAAAAGCATTCTTCACTCAAAGACATAAAGCTGTAGCAGAAGATGTGTGATACCAGAGATTAGCTCACACCAACTCTAAAACAGTGAAGCATCTATAGAATCAGAAATTGATTCACTGTAATGCAAAAACTCAAACTATATGTAGAAGCTATCAAGTAGCAAAGAGTACAGCATTACCTTTTCCCTTATTCCACATCTACGGTTCCTTTAGAAAAGATACATTGTGACATTTGGGGTCCCTCACCAATTAACTCTTTTCAGAACTTTGAGTACTATGTCATCTTAAAAGACAATTTTTCCCATTATAGTTGGATTTACCCAGTGAAGTTGAAGTCAGAATTTTATGATATCTTTGTCATCTTTTAGAAACTAGTCGAGAAGCAATTTGATCATTAAATTAAAATTTTTCATTGTGATGGTGGAGGAGAGTTCACGAGCAACAGATTTCAGAATCATTTGCGAAATTGTGGTATAAAACAATATATTTCTTGTCCACACACACCAGAACAAAATGGAATTTCAAAAAGGAAACATCGTCATATAGTTAAACTAGGCTTAGCTATGCTATATCACTCTAGAGTTCCATTGAAATTTTGGGTAGATGCCTTCATGACAGCTAACTATATTGTGAATATCCTTCCCACACCAAAGTTACAACTGGACTCACCTTACAACATAATTCATCGATAGTAGCCAAGCTATGAACATCTAAGGGTCTTTGGTTATGCATGTTACCCCTATCTTAGACCCTATGCACAACATAAATTTGATCCCAAATCTCTTACCTGTGTATTTCGGGGATATAGTGAGCGCCATAAAGGATATTGTTGCCTTCTGCCTACTGATGGTCGTATATATATCAGTCGACATGTGGTGTTTAATGAAAGTTTATTTCCCTTCACAAAGAAACTAACAACATAATATAATCAGTATAATGTTCTGTATAAAAGATGGGCAGAAGAAGTTAATCTTCTAGATTCTATAGGTGTAGCACAAATGAAAAGTGGTTCCAATGAACACACAGCAAACTTCCAACATAGTAATATCTTGGAAGATGATCACATAAATGTATCATATCCTGTAGTTGTGCCACAAATCTCACCCTTCATACAGATATAGTTTGACTCATGTGTTGAAGAGCAACCAGTTTTTCCTTCCACAACTGTCGCACCGACTGAAATCATCATTGATCAAGCACAACAAAATTCTTCATCTAATTCTTAAGGTACTCACTATGTTCATTCTATGCAGACTTGACTGAAATCTGGCATTATAAAGCCAAATCCCAAGTATGTATGTTTGGCTGAATATAAAGTACCTCTGGAACCACGATCGATTAAATTAGCCTTAGCTAATGAAGGTTGGTACAAAGCAATGAAGGATGAGATGAATGCTCTACATGAAAATCAGACATGGCTACTAGTTCCCAGAAATAACCAGATAAGTGTCATAGGCTGTAAATGGGTGTTTAAAACTAAATTAGCACCTAATGGAAGTCTTGACAGACTGAAGGCTCGGTTAGTCGCTAAGGGGTTTCATCAAAAAGAGGGAGTTGATTTTATAGAAACATTTAGTTCTGTTGTTAAACATGCCACCATTCGTATAGTACTCTCTGTGGCAATGATGAAGAACTGGCCAATACATCAGCTTGATGTTAAAAATGCTTTCCTATATGAAACATTAAATGAGACAGTATATATGGAGTAGCCACCTAGGTTTATACATCCTCAAAAACCTCAATATGTCTGTCTTTTAAAGAAGTCTCTATATGATTTTCGTCAAGTGACACGTGCCTGGTTTGATAAATTTAGTAATTTTCTTCTTGAGAATGGTTTCTTCTATAGCACAACTGATCCTTCCCTCTTTGTGCTTCACAATGGATCAAATACAGTATTGTTGTTGCTCTATGTAGATGACATAGTGCTGACTAGCAACTCAGATCAGCTACTAGCTACACTAATCAAGTTATTGAGTCTTCACTTCCACATGAAAGATCTTGGCTATCTCCATTACTTCTTAGGAATTGAAGCCAAATGTAACTCTCAAGATCCGTTTCTCTGTCAAACCAAGTATGCTATTGATCTACTTGCCAAAGCCCACATGACAAAATGTAAACTTGTATCAACTCCTTTGCAACTTAGATCAATTGCCATGACAAAAGATGATATTCTGCTTCGTAATCCACTTGAGTATAGAAGTTTAGTGGGTGGCCTTCAATATTTGACAATCACCCGCCTTGATCTTGCTTATGCAACGAACCTACTATGTCAAAAAATGCAATAGCCCACAGTTGAAGATTTTCATAAATTGAAAAGAGTACTTCGGTATGTTAAAGGAACAGCTCATCTTGGGATTTTTATCCATCCTAACAGTTCAATAGCTCTATACGGATTCTTAGATGCTGATTAGGCTGGCTGTGCTGACACCAGACATTCCACTACTGGATTCTGCACCTATCTTAGCTCTAATCTTCTCTCATGGTCAGCTAAGAAACAACTTACTGTATCCCGCTCTTCCACAGAAGTTGAATATCGAGCACTTGCGTCCATTACTGCTGATCTTACCTGGATCAGCTTTGTCCTAGGAGATATCGGTATATCTCTCACATCACTAACATTTATGTTCTGTGATAATAAATTTGCTATCTCTCTTACGGCTAATCCTATTCTATATGCTCGTACCAAACATATCAAACTTGATTTTCATTTTGTTTGCAAAAAAGTCTCCTCAGGATCAATAAGTGTTCAATATGTTCCAAGTAATCTTCATCTTGTTGACATTTTTACCAAGTCATTATCACGTTTCGCTCACTGTACTATTAGAACCAAATTAGGTATGGGATTTTTACCCCTTCCCAATTTGCGGGGGGGATGTTAAGAATATCATAGCACAGCCTACTCAAGCTTACTCTGCACAATCTGTTGCAGCGTCAACGAAGGAAAATAATGAAGGTGTTGTTGCTGTGAAAAAGATCAGAGGAAGTGAAGCATACAAGTCAGTGACATTGCCAGCCACGTGTCTGCATAATGTTCAGAATCAATTGACTGGGAAAGCCACGAAGTCGGTGATGAAAATTTCAAGCTCCACGTGTTCAACTCAAAGAGAAGATCCTTTGCTAAAAAACTGTTATTCAGTTTTAGCTTGTTTAACAGATTAAGACAACAGTTTCTTTCTATTTTTAGTTAGTTTTTCCATTCTTGAGTTTGTTTAGCTCTTCGTCATCGAGCTCATGTAATACAGATAGAAAAACAGAGCAAGCCATTGAAGCATGCTCTAAGATGAACATTTTGTGCCTTGAATACACAAAAAGAGAAGAGAATCCAAAAGTTTCTTGTTCATTCTTCATCTTTCTTGTGCCTTGAATACACAAAAAGAGAAGAGAATCCAAAAGTTTCTTGTTCATTCTTCATCTTTCTTTCATTATGTTCATCTTCACACACTGGACCCATTCCCTTGCTGCCCGACGTTCTCCAATTCTTGATTCCAAATGCTGTAGTCGCTGTTGCCATCGTTGGTGGAAACAGCGAATCTCGAGCGGTCTTTGTGGATTGAGATTGGGGTCTTGAAAGAGGAAGATGGGAATGGGAGATTGTGGTGGATGATTTCACAAGGAGGAGGAGGGGATGGAGTTTGTAGTATTAGAGGATGGAAGCGGGACGCAAAAGTGAGGTCTTGCATTCTTCTGCTGTTTGCTGTGTCTGGTCAGTTCGACCTGGCTTGGCGTCAGTTTGGGTTCAGGAGTTTTTGGCGTCGAACTTGCAAAGTGAGTTGGGGGCTTCATTTCAGCAAAAAGCAAAGACTACGGAGTCTTACCAAATCTCCTTTCGCGTGAACCCCTTTTTTTTTCTCTAAATGGGCTTAAAGCTTAGGCATATGTTTTTTGCCATGCTGCATTGAATTCTGTGGTTTTGCCTTCTTCTGTTTTTCGCCATATGAAATTGAGTCGTCGTCTGTTTCGGTAGAAAAATGGGGTAAACCCCGAACCGCGTTTTCGAGCTCTTCACTCTCTCAAAAGACACGTTAGTTAATTTCCTGTCTACTTGAGAAAAGAGGTTGCTTTTTCTGCAATATTTAACGGCTCTAGCGTTGGATTTTCCGTTCTGGGTTCAAAGCAGGGACGGTGTGGATGGCCATTGCTAACGTTATCACAGCTATGATCGGGTCGGGGAGTGCTGTCTCTGGCATGGGCCACGGCACAGCTCGGGTGGATTGTCGGGCTGGCAGTGATGTTCATGTTCTCCTTCATCACTCTCTACACCTCCGCCCTTCTGGCCGATTGTTACCGCATTGGCGACCCTGTCCGTGGAGAGTGAAACGGCACTTACAAACGTGCTGTCCGAGACATTCTTGGTAATAATACATATATATATATATATATATATATATATACCTCCAACATTTTGGAGTTCCCATCGTGTACACTATCGCAGCTTCCATAAGCATGACGTGAGTGGTGAATTTCATTATACTTGGAATTCAACTTACACACCATATAGATTGAAAAAAAAAAATTATTGCTAAAGTTGTTAATTAGGGACATGAGTTTCATCTTAATTTGGGTTTTGCCAAAATGTTTGAGTGGATAGGGCATTCATTGAATCAGTTTGCTTCCACATAAAGAATGACAAAAGTCCCTGTGACGAGTAGCAATCTGTACATGATCATATTCGGGTTCATTGAAATCATTCTATCCCAAATCCCAGACTTTGACCATTGGAATTGGCCTCGGCGTTGCAAAAGTCATAGGTAGCTAGCGAGTTTTCATGCTATCAATTTATTTAGGGAAAATTGTCTAAAAAATCCTAAACCTATTGCACTTTTGTCAATTTAGTCTTAAACATTTTTTTTTTTGCCAATTGAGTCTTAAACCCTTTACAATTGTGTCAATTCAATTCATCCAGCCAAAATTCACCTAGGAGGAGCTGATGTGGACGCCGGCCGGAGACAGCTGGCAGAAGAACAATTTTTTTTTATTATTTTTCAATTTTTTTAACTTTTTTTTTAAATTTTTTTCGTACTTTTTTCAATTTTTTTCTATTTTTTTCCACCTTCTTCTTCCGACGCCGACCGGAGGGCGGACTCGGCGAGGCTCACCCCCGCCGGCCACTAGTGAAGGCGAGCCTCACCCAGCAACGGCGAGGTCGCCATCGCCTAACCATGGCGAGGTCGAGCCTCGCCGGATCTAGCAACGGCGGCCTCGCCAGATCCGGCGATGACGGCCTCGTCGTCGCCGGGCGAGGCTCACCTTCACCGGCCGGCGGGGGCAAGCCTCGCCCGGCGACAACGGCCTCGCCCGGATTTGGCAAGGCTCACACTCGCCGGTCACTGGCGAAGGTGAGCCTCGCCCAACGAGGGCGAGGCCACCGTCGCCAAATTTGGTGAGGCTCGACCTCACCATGGCTGGGCGAGGCCGAGCCTTGCCTCGGCTGGGCGACGGCGGCCTCGCCCGTTGCCAGATCTGGCAAGGCTCGACCTCGCCATGGCTAAGCGAGGCCTCACCTCGCCTCGATTGGGCGACCGTAGCCTCGCCGTCGCTGGGCGAGGCTCGCCTTCACCAGTGGCCAACGAGGGCGAGCCTCGCCAGTGGCCAGCGAGGCTGACCTCATCGGCCAAAGGAAGAAGAAGGTGGAAAAAAAATAATTCAAAAAAAAAGTCAAAAAAAAATTGTTCGCTGGCCAGCTGTCTCCGGCTGGAGTCTACATCAAGTCCAGCCTATCAATTTTGGCCAAATAAATTGAATTGGTACAATTGTAAAAGGTTTAGGACTCAATTGACAAAAAAAAAAATTATTTAGGACTGAATTGGCAAAAATGCAACAGATTTATGACTTTTTGGACAATTTTCCCATTTATTTGTGTATGAACATGTTATGTGATGATTAATGTAAACTAGAAAGATGGAGTAGAAGCAAACTTGACATTAACCCTCATACCATGTCTTTCTCAAATATCTCTCGGAAAATGATAAATTGAGCAGAAGTCTCATTGGGTCAAGGATTGGCACTGTCACTTAGACCCCAATGATATGGAGGTCCTTCCAAGCTCTCTGGATGTCATTGCTTTTGCCTACTTATATTTCACCAACCTCATCGAAATTCAAGTAAATTCATGCGACCCCCTTTCTTAATTGTATGAAAGAAACTACCCTAGACTTTTGAAAAACGCCCCTAATTTCTCTAATCATTGGCTGTGGTAATTAATTGATCATTGTGATATGCAAAACAGGATACCATTGATCCCCTCCCCCAAGAGGCCAAGACGATGAAGAAGGCCATGTCGGTAAGTGAGGCGGTCATAACTTTATTATACATGCTCTGCGGCTGCATGGGCTATGCCACATTCGGGGACTCAGCACCTAGGCACCTCCTCGCGGGTTTCAGGTTCTTCAACCCTTACTGGCTCGTTGACATAGCGAATCTCGCCATTGTGATCCACCTCATCTGCGCCTACCAAATGTTCGCCCAACCTCTCTTCGCCTCCATGGAAAAATACGCCGAGAGAAAGTTTGCAGGCCGCCGATTAATCACCGAGGACAACAAAATCCCGGTCCGGGGTTTCGGAAACTACACGCTACTTCGCTTCCGGCTGATTTGCTGAACAATTTTTGTGACTGTAACCACCGTGATCTCGATGCTGCTTCCGTTCTTTGACGACGCGATGGGACTGGTCGGTGCTCTGGGATCCTGGCCTTTGATGGTTTATTTCCCGATTGAGATGTTCATCGCCCAAAAGGCGATCCCCAGGTGGAGCACCAAATGGATATGCCTCCAAATTCTCAGTGTAGCTTGCCTCATCATCAGTGTCTCCGCCGCTGCGGGCTCGATCGCCGGTGTAGTGGTTCATCTCTAGTCCGACGAGCCTTTCGAGATTGCTATTATCGGGCATACAATAATATATAATAAGAGACTCCTACCTGGATTGAGAGTCCTTTGTCATTTGCATGACTTTAGTTTGATACTATTAGAGAAGCAGATGAAATATTTTAAGCCTATCATATGATGAACGGCAAGCCATATTCTTGTATGGGTAATACAATTTGATTGTCATCAATTATTTTTATATGGAGCTCTTCAATTTGTAGGGGAAAAGAAAATGAGTGCGGAATCAATTTGGAAACTCTTGAGCCAGGTAGAGCTGCAGAGAGGAACAAGATTCGATAGGCATGCTAATATGATACAACTCACATACCAAGCTTCGAATTATGACGGTGGTTCTAATCTGAAGAGAATTGTGTCGAAGCTTTATCGAATTGATATCGTCAATCATCAATTAGCTCCTCGCGATGGAAATATCCTGATATAGCAGAAACCTTAGGCGTTAAGTTCAAGATTTCCTAAGTGGAAAAGGCTAGTCTTTTGTTTTCATTTACTTTATTTTCTCCGAGCGAGCATGCTACCCTGTGAACTTGCATCTTCCACGGGTTTCAACACATATCTATTTTTACTCTACGAGAGGTATAGAGATCATATGGCTGAGAACGAGAAGGGAATTGCGTTGAGCAATGCCGGCATTGACGACCCTGAGAATGTAAAAGATAGAAAGTGACAAGGATCGAGTGAAGGTGACGAACCCATCTTCTTCTTCTTTTTCCTCTTAAGTTTTTCATGTTTGCGAATTGGTGTGAACACGAGTTGCTTAATGTACACAAGTTTCCTCTCCCTGGTTCGTTTGTGTTTTTTTTTTTTTTTTTTTTGCCCTCAAGATTTCGATCAGCATATGTTCTTGATCTCATTCTAAAGCTTCATCTAATCCGGTGATTTTGACAAACTCAATAACAATCGATCGGATTGATTACTAAAATGATAATTGTTATTGAATCTTGGCCAAAACAGGGTAAATTTGAAAAGGAAAATACTGTGGATAACTTATGAATTTTGAATCCCTTCGGCAGTTAAGTTAGATGAGATCATTCCAATTGTAATTTGGTCACCAGAAAAGATTTTCAAGTTATTTTCTTATCGTTATTAGTCAAACTAGGTAGAGTCAAATCTCATGCAAAGTGGCTCGTAGGGCAGATCCAAATGGAGGTAAGGCCGAGACCCATCTGATTGACCTGAGGACTCGAATTGCCCCTAGTCCAGCCCAATAGCATCTGTGGATTTCGTGATGCTCTTGGAGCATCCGAATTATTAAAATCACCTAATTGGGTCGTGAAATTCTTTCCTTTTTTTTTTTTGAGGAAAATAGTTTGACAATATTAGGGGTTTTCTCGGATGAATGGTCAACGTGATGCTGCAAGAGCGTTCGATAATTTATTGATCGCATGCACTGAATCAAACAAAAAAAGAAAAAACATTCGAGCAATTTGGATATCCCTTGTGTGCATTTTCTTCCTCTTTCATAAAATAAAGAAAATGGGGTTCGTAGTTGATAATAATATTGATCTTTCTCATCTCAATATCTTCTTTTAATTGGTGCATGGGAATGGTGTGGAGGATTTTTAGTTCATAATCACCCGTTTAGATTCCACAGCCTGTGTGCAAACTGCTTAATTGTAGGTCAAAATCACTCACGCATCACAGATAATAAATATGGGCTTAATCGAGTTTCGGACCTAATTATGTCCTTAAACCGATTCGGGAATATTCTCTTCTACACATGAGAGATGAAAATATACCCAAAAATTAAATGACTTTCTTAAGTGGAAAGAGTAGACTACACTGTAATTTCTTCAGAAGTTGTTTGAGGAATTAATAGGTAAGCATAGTAACCGGCACGGAATTAATAGGTAAGCATAGTAACGCCCGGTGAAGGTGGGAGAGGGACGTGAAAGCCCTCCTGTTAGGCTGACCTGTGCTTCGCGCAATGGGTCCGTTGAAAGAAGACACCGTTGTTGGTTGAAAGATGCCCTATGAAGATAATATATCCGAGCTTAACCGAGTTCATTAAACTTGTAAGATGGTCAAAACGCTTGCAGGCCGTCGTCAGATCTCTTTAGTCCAATGTTTCGGATTATTAAACAAGAAGAAATATATGTATGGATTGGCTCATTTAATATTTATGCGGCTACGGAGACTTTTGCAGGAGGCAAAGGCAGGACATTGTATTGACGATAGCAGGCTTTTACGCTGTGCTTTTTGCTCCTCCATGTAGTAGTCCGCGGAAAAAGAAGGGGGGAAAAGAAGAGAGCAAAAGGGACCTCTTGCAACCAAAAAAAAAAAGGGACCTCTTTTATACCAGATCCGCAGCAGCCATTGCCAGCGCAGCACCTCCGCGAAGCAGATTTTAACTGAATCAATGGAAGAATCTGACCCAGAAATCACCAAAAACAAAACCTTCACTCGCACAAAAGAAAAGAAAAGGAAAGGAAAGGAAAGAAAGAAAGAAAACCCAATAGAAGAAAAGTGAAAAAGGTCTTTGTCCACATTGTTGAGGAAGAACCCGAGCAAAGAATCTCCATCCCTCATGCAAGATAAAAAGATGACTTGCTCATCCATTTGGATATGCTCTCCCTCCCTCCCTCCCTCTCTCTCGTGTTTCTCTCTCTGTCAATTTGGTTTGTCTAAGTATTTATGTAGAATAATTAACAAGCAAGCTAGGAATGTGGGTGACCGAGAGGGTCGTGCAAGAAAGAGAGGATTAGGGTAGAGAGATACAGAGGGGGGCGGTTCTGTCTTGTCCTCCTCATTCCAGCTCTCATGGCCTCCTCCCTTTCTCCTTGTTTCCCTCTCCCTTTCTCCTCGTTGAAATGAAATAGAAAAGCCCCTTAAAAAAAGTGAAGGAAAAAAAAAAAAAAAAAAAAAAAAACCCACCGCAAGAAAGTATAAAATTCAATTTTGCGGGCGCATAATTATTCCTATAATTACCGTTTACGCTCTGTTCTGTTTTATAAAGCCACCTCCCCAGAGCACAAGTTCCCATGAATTTGTAGCTTCCGCTTCCCTAGAGTAAATGTCCTTTCTTTTTTTCTCTTCTCTAATTTTTTCTCGGGGGGTTTTGTCTAAAGCCTTTTGAGCTTTAGTGAAGCAAACAACCAGCTCTAGCGGCAACGGCGCCTCCCCCATTTGCCTCATTATTGCTTGTCGTCCCTTGGAGAGGATAGGGATGTTGTTACCGACCACCTGCATTCTCCCTGCTTGCATCGTCTTGGTCTCTCTCACACTCTCGGCTGCTCTGAACCTCACCCTCCCTCACCAACACCCGGACCCTGAAGCGGTAGTACAAGATGTGCACAGGTATGTCTAAGCTCTAATCCTCGTCTGCATTCATCCACACACCATGCAATGTCTTCTTAGGCCTGGAAACCTTCTGGCCGAGGACAGGCCAAGAGACCCACTCTGTTTTTTGACCCACATTGCTCTGTTTTCTCCCCCAAATCTCAAATCTGAGATATTTTCCCCTTTCTTTTTCTCGAAAGAGATATCTCCCCAGATATTTCTTCCTCGAAAGGTTTGTTTCCTGTTTTTTTTTCTCCTTGACAAGGAAATCGTCCATCTGCTCGCATTCCATTTTCCTTTTTTGGCCACATTCAGCTCATCCTCTGAACTCATCAAGCAGAGAGCATTTACACGGTACATTCTCAAGTCCCAGCAATTTGCTAGAGGCAAAAAACAGAGGCAAAGAACCCATCCCAGCGTTCTCCATTTTCCCACATTTTAAAGGAAATCGTGGGAAACGCCCTCATTTCTTGCCTCGCAGCCCTCTTTTCAACTCTTGCAAGAAAAGACAAAACCCACCAGCTCTTTCTCAAGTCATTCCTTCCACATTTTTCGAACCAAGCAAAAACCTTCCTTGCAATTTCATCTTTGCAGGAGACTGAATGCCTCCATCTCAAGAAGACTCCTGTCCTCGTCCTCCTCCTCGTGTGGCACCGGCAACCCCATCGACGACTGCTGGCGGTGTGACCCGAACTGGGCCTCGAACCGGCAGCGCCTGGCGGACTGCGGCATCGGGTTCGGGCAGTCGGCGCTGGGGGGTCGTGACGGCCGCATCTACGAGGTCACCGACTCCTCGGACTCGGACGTGGTGGACCCGAAGCCGGGGACGCTCCGGTACGGGGTCCTCCAGGAGGAGCCCCTGTGGATCATCTTCTCCGCCGACATGACGATCCGGCTCAAGCACGAGCTCATCCTCAACAGCTTCAAGACCATCGACGGCCGGGGGCACAACATCGAAATCACCGGCCACGGCTGCCTCACCGTCCAAGACGTCTCCAACATCATCATCCACAACATCCACGTCCACGACTGCAAGCCCTCCGGCAACACCAACATCCGGTCGTCGCCGACCCACGTCGGGTTCCGCGGGGTGTCCGACGGGGACGGGATATCGATATACGGGGCGTCGCACATATGGGTGGACCACTGCTCCCTGCGGCAATGCAGAGACGGGCTGATCGACGCCATCATGGGCTCGACGGCGATCACGATATCGAACAGCTACTTCGCGCACCACAACGAGGTGATGCTGCTGGGCCACGACGACAGGTACGCCCCGGACTCCGGGATGCAGGTGACCATCGCGTTCAACCACTTCGGGGAGGGGCTGCGCCAGCGGATGCCGCGGTGCCGGCGGGGCTACATCCACGTGGTCAACAACGACTTCACGGAGTGGCAGATGTACGCCATCGGCGGCAGCGCCAACCCCACCATCAACAGCCAGGGCAACCGCTACACGGCGCCCGTCGACAACGATGCCAAGGAGGTGAGCGAGCGAGCGAGCGAGCGAGAGCGCGCGTGGGGGCGAGGGTCGGTTTTGGGATAAAAAATGATTCCTTTCTCGTGCTTTGATACTTTCGCGCGTCTCGTCAGGAACAGTTTCAGTCAATTTTTTTAAGTCCGATTAATCATAAAGAAACGATTTTTACAATACTTTTTTTTTTTTTGGGTCGGTGATTTTTACAATACCCTTTTGAATTACAAGAGACGAGGTGAACTCGCAGCATTGAAAAACGAAGAAAAGTTAGCGAGCGTTCAGAGGTGCTGTCGGATTAATTAATAAAAATCTGATTTTTACGGGGGAGGGGGTGTGGGTCCTCGAGCCTTTTTGACTTCAGCTTATCTGCGCCTTGGTGGGGACGGGTGTCCCGTCTGTGCGCGACGTGGGGTATTTCCCCACTTGCCGTGACGGCGCGTGGGAAGCAGACGCCGCTGTCCTTGGGCTAGTCCAGCCTGGTACCCGACGTGGAAGCTTTGGTTGTTCCGTCTCGTCCGATTGATCGACTCTGATCTAATCAGTGCTTGACAGCCATGCAACCAGCAGAGTTTCTTTTGGTACTGAACTCGACCCAATTGTTTTCGAGCCGTTTCACATTGAGGATGCGCTTGTTTCGGATCTGGAGGACGTTTCTTGCCGGGGATTTGATATGATTGTTATGAGGCGAAAGATTTGATATCCATAGGCCCCAGTGACGCTATCCCAATGCAGGTGACGAAGCGCGTGGACACGGAGGAGAACGAATGGGCAGACTGGAACTGGCGGACGGAGGGGGACATCATGGTGAACGGCGCCTTCTTCGTGCCGTCCGGGGCCGGCCTCAGCGCCCAGTACTCCAAGGCCTCCAGCCTCGAGCCACAGTCCGCCGGCCTCATCAACCAATTGACCATGAATGCCGGCGTCTTCGGCGATCCTAGGTACACTCTCCCTCTCTTCCTTGCCTGTTCTTTTCCCGGCATTTTGGTTAGTTATTATTTGCTTCAAAAGTTGACTCATTTTACTCTGCTAAGCTCAGTCTCTGATGCCGAATTCAGATTAGAAGGCTGCTTTGCATTTGTTAGAATATATAAATATTAAACCACACCTTTATTTAACAGTTTAAACTTTTAGAACTATTAGTGATGGTCCATAAAATCTCAGATTACTCTAGGGGAAAGAATGGGGATATGATAATTTGACATTGAGTTCAAAAGACTACATTACACATTTTATACAAAGTCGCACCAAGTTACTAAGCTTTCCATTGGTTCATTATGGCAAAGCTTTAAATTATGGTAACTTTTGATAGTATCATACTTTATTGGCACATGATCCAGATTAGGATTTTTGTGGAGTTCATCGTTAGTTAGTAGAAAAATAAGTTCTACGCTAAGGTGTTACTGGTGCTTTCTGCTTTTCAACTATCTATCTCAACTGTCTAGTAGATTTGGCAAGCCCATTTATACTTGAATACAGCTCTTCACAAATGCGTTTTCATCCGAGAGATTTGGGTAAACTTGCATTCTTCCAGGAGTATTTTCTTGGAATAGAGAACAAATTGTGTGTTATTTATCTGATCGGTCTTTTGTTAGATCTTGATAGCTTTTGCTTAGGTACCCTTCACTTTGAATGACTGATTTGTGTGATGCTCTACCAATTGGAACAGATGGATAGATAATTCTCAGGAGAGAGATATTCTATTTATTTCTTTGATTTGAAACTACAATGGACCGAATATGAATCTGGATTTAACACATTGCAATCGTTCCTGATAAAGTCATTGGTGACCACAGAACCCTGTCACTTCAGCTGTCCCTATAAAGGGGGTATAATTCGTCTTCGGCATTGTGTCTACTTCGCTGGAATCTCATTTGGAGCTAATCACCAGATCATCATGAAAAGTTACCGATATAAAAAAGATAAAAACTTTCCACTGCATATAGTGATATTACAGGCATTATGGTGAGCTCTCTTCTATTATTTTGTCATTCTATCTTTGCACGTGATCTTGCGGGGCTTAGAGAATCTTTCAAGAGGGCCAACAGTACAGCCTTTTAGTTCAATTGTCCTTTTCCTTGTGTGCCTTTTCCAGTTCATCAATAATCCGCAGTCCTTTGCAGTGATTTCTTCTTTGTTTTATGCAAATGGAGAAGTAAATCCTCTTTTTGCCCACTACTTTTCACCCTTTTCTCTCAGTAGGCCATTTAGCGATTCTTGACCAATCCCTAGGCATGCTAGTCGAAGCCTACATCAGAGTCCATTTAATTCATGCTTCCATCATCGCATTGATTTGCGATCCGTCATAGAATTCCTTCTACCAATTCGAATCTCTGATTTCAGAGACAATTGCTTTGAGAAAAATAGGTGAAATGACGTAAAAATGCATAATCCTTTTCCCAGTATTGTTTAGACAGGGCAAATTGCACGCCATTTTCTCCTAAGTTTTGACAAGTTCAAATTTTTTTGGAGTAAGAATCCCTTGGCTGATGAGAAGGCTTACTCAACTGATGAGTAGCTTTTGCGATATGGACATCCAGACTTGTAATAGTAAAAGTGAACCCAACCCATGTGGCAATTCTGTCTAGGAATAGTATACAGGACAAGATGAGATGCTTTTTAGCTTTTTCTGGCATATGGGTCTGAGCTGGAAAACCGGTGTCTCCTTGTCAAAAGCTCGAGACTTTGAGCATGGCGGATAAAAAGGACTTTGTAAGTGCAAGAGGCCTTGATAAAGGAGGCCATTTTTTCTTCCTTTGGTTTCCTTTAATCCGGTCTAATTGGGGGGGCTGCTTCATTATAGTCAAAGAAAATGTCATTTGCCCACTCAGGAAAGTCGCAGAAAGGGGCGTTTGGGTTTGGGTGTGTATTGGGTTTGGGAATGGGTTGAGTGAGTGAAGAGCGTACACGGTCCCTAGTCGCCTGCATCTGCTGTCCAGCCAATACTCGTGGGACCTGCCTATGACAAGTTGCATTTTTTTTTTTTTAATTAGTTAGGACCATAGGATGCGCGTTGTGGGCCCCACCCACCTGATGGGGGGATCTGATATGAACTAGACAGAGACAACCAGCTGTAGTACCGTTACATATAATAAAATTTAAAAAGAGAGAGAGAGAAGCTTTTTCGTCCAATTGACCTTTGTTCGCCGTCCCATTCTCCTATTCTACACTCAGCTACTTTTCACGTTGGTATGTTCAATGTTATTAACGTTATGTCCCCCCAGCCATGCTGTGAAGGTTTGTTTCTGAACACCCCTGAACAGGGGAGAGGGAGAGAGATGGTTGCCTCCTCCCGACTCCCATCAGCCGCATCTTGTTTCGAAACCATGGGATTTATAGCCGAATGCTTTGCCTCGACCCTGGTCAGCAAAGGGGCTGGGGTTAGTCACATTTCATGGCTATGATGGTACCTGGTGAACCGTGGTCAGGCGTGAGGACCTGAGATCTAGATCCTCCAAAGAATGCACAGTGCTATATTTCCTTTGACCCAGTGGCTACTCTAAATGAAGTCAAATTTTCCAAAGTCTGGTTTGAAGTGTAGCTTGAATGGATTATCTCGGGCAATGCTTTCAGAACCAAGAAATAGAATGGGGATTCCATCTACTCCAGAGCAATATCTATCATTTACCAGTTTCTCTGCTCCTAGAACTTGGAACAGGTAGCTGGAGTCTTCTATGTTAGGTTGCAGATAAATGACATTCGACAGAGGAGACCTATCAATGGCGATTGAATGATGCGAGAAAAGTCAATAAACCTGCTTGATTAGGCAGAGAGAGAAAAGCAGGGCTGACACAGACTGATAGAACGTAGGATGGTCCCATTGCTACAATGGAACTTCGCCTTGCTGCAATTGGCCTTAATTTAGTGTATGCGAGTCTTCTCATTTAAAAGCAAGAGCACTTTGATTGGTTCAATAATTTACACTTCTCTTTCTGCAGCGTCTGTCATTTGAGTTTTGAGATGAGCATAGCAGTGAGGGAAGGTTCCCTCTGGGACAGGGCATTTTTTAAGAAGACAATGCAGCCAAATTGCCAGTTCAGTTAGATTGAACCTTACTCCTACCACTAGGATCTTGCACTCTGCAATTTAAAAATGTCTTCTGTTGTTGTTCAGCTAGATTGAACCTTGTTCCTACCACCTTGTCCATCACCCTTTGTTTAATTCCTCTAGCCTGATGTCATGACTTTGTCCTTTGATTATGATTCATTCAGAAGGGTCCCTTATTCTCTCTTTTTTCGCGGTTTGTTCATTCACAGGGACAACAGCGGCATATCTAATCCGGGGTTTTCTGGGGCCGGGACCACCACAGCCACCACCGGCGACGGCGGCGGAGGCAATGGGTCTAATGGAGGGGACAGTGACTACTTTGGAATGATATTTGGGAGCGACGCCCCACCGGCACATTCATCAGCTACCCCTATCCTTTTGTCTTTACTAATCATTTTGGTTTTGTACACTATCACCAACCATGGTGCTCTATTATCATTGCAATTATTGACATTGTAGAAACATTGGAGAAAAGAAGAAAAGTATTTGAAAAATATTTTCACGCGCAAACATAACAAATGCTGAATAGAGCGAAAAAAGAAAAAAAAAAAAAAAAAAAGAGGAGTTTCCATGAGTAGTGTGGTTGCATAGGCCTACCCTCTACTCTATAATCGAAAGTGCATCGAGGCACGACGTTTTGGCAAAAGAAGGTGAATGCCTAATGCTCCTTCTAATCTAGTTTAGTGAGTTCAACGTTGCAAAATTAGAAAAAATTGAAAGATGAAAAAGCTATTTGATTCGATTTGCTTCTTAACTACCATCCGGTTTGGTTATATTTCTAGTTTTCTTCAAGACGTATTTATCGGCTTTGCTTCGGTTTGATTCGATGCTTGGATCACACCGTGCTCGCTCCTATGCAATGCCGGCAACATTCGATTTAAGAGTCCGTTCGTTTCGCGGAAAATGGGCTATTTCCGGAAAATATTTTTCCAAAAGTCATTTTTCAGGAAAATGACAATATTTTCTGGTGTTCGGCTAAAACCTGAAAGTGTTTCGGAAAATATTTTCCGGTGTTCGATAAGGAAAATATTTTTTCACCAAATGATGTGAGCGTGAGTGCCAAGCTCAAGAGTCGCCAGATTGACGAGCGCGAGTTTAAGATCGATGAGTTTGAGGTTCACCCGATTCGACGAATGGCCAAGAAAGAAGAAGATATAAAACAAATAAAAAGAAAAAGATAAAGATAAAAAATAAAAGAAAAAAGAAAAGAAAAGAAAAGAAAATTAAAAATAATTCAAATTAAAAAAGAAGGAAGAAGAAATGAGAGGAGAAAGTGAAGATTTATATAAGTGTGAGGTAAGAGAGATAAAGTGAGGAAAATATTTTCCACTTTTCAAAAGTGAAAAATATTTTCCCTTACTTTAGAAGACTTTTTTCCTTGGATGGAAAACATTTTCCCCAATGAATTCATTTTCCAATAAATGAACACCGAAAAATTCGGAAAATTATTTTTCGCGAAACGAACGGAGTTTAAGTTTACAAAACGCTTGATCAGCAGGAAAAAGGGCCAAGTGAATGCATGTGGTACGGATGGCCCATGTGACTATTATAAGGGGGCTCTGCTTGCTGCATTAATTTCAGAGCATTTTTTTCCTTCGTCTCTACCCCACATCATCTTCATTGGTCCTTTAGTCACGAGCGTCTCCGCACTGAAATAAATTCGATTTTCGAGAAATTTATTTCCCGTGATGGGAAAGGAAGCCATTGATTGAGATTCTCTAAATATCCTTCGAGCAATCGTCAACAAAGTCTTTCAGTTTTTGTCCTTATACTTTCTCAAAAAGCGATGAAGTAGGCCTGAGTTCGAACATGGGCTTGTCCCGGAACAACATCGGCCCCGCCGAACCGTCAAAACCGAAATTGGGCATGTGCCACCATCAAGGACAAGCCCTAACCACCGGTCAACTATCCCCAGCACAACAATCGCACCGCATAGCTTTAGTAACTTGAACACTAAAAAGCCAAAGGAAAATAAATGGATAGAGGGTAGCTCCTATTGCGAGCCAATTTATAGTAATTCATTGGCTAATTGGACCCATTATCAATGCCGGTCCCATGTCGTCCCAGGTCGCTTGATCCATTATTGTATGGAAATGTTTGGGCCGCTCCCATGATCCCGGTTTGGAATGAAAAGTTGATCAAGTATAATGTATTATCACATGAATTATTACCAACTTAAAGTCTCGGATGACATTAGAAGCAACCACTTTATTTCCGAATTTCTCATCAACCACTTTATAGATATTATTAAAAAGATGCAATCTTCACTCCATGGGAAGTCAAAAGAATCATAAAGTGTGACCCGATCAATCACTTTCTAATTTCCCGGACCTAACTTTTTTTTATTTATTTTACTTTTTTATGTTTTTTTTTTTGTCTTTGCTAGGCAAGCATGCCCTCTTCTAGTTC
This sequence comes from Eucalyptus erythrocorys, assembly GCA_014182555.1. Classification (NCBI taxonomy): domain Eukaryota; kingdom Viridiplantae; phylum Streptophyta; class Magnoliopsida; order Myrtales; family Myrtaceae; genus Eucalyptus; species Eucalyptus erythrocorys. Next base: position 37,344,005 of record CM024603.1, on the reverse strand, counting down.
TTCCACTCTTTTTCACCATAGTTATCATAATTAAATGTTTCATTTGACTTGGATTGAGATTGAAGGAAAATCATGTCATGTCTCTGTCACTCAATTGCCTTCTCCGATTGGCCTGTTGCTCTCAACTTGAAGGGAGAAAGTGAGTCATGTCGACATCTGATGTGACCAAATCAGTTTCATACATTAACTTGCATAAATGAAATTAACAAGAAATGCAATCCACAATTTTCAATTTAAGTCCGTTCGTTTCACGGAAAATAACTTCCGGGAAAATATTTTCGGATTTTAGGTGTTCGTTTCACGGAAAATGAACTAGTCGAGGAAAATGTTTTCCATCATGGAAAAAACAACCTTTAAAGTGTGGAAAACATTTTCCATGACTTCTTCCCTCTTACTTCTTTTTATCAATACATTTTCATTTTATTTTCTTGCTTTCTTTTTCTTTTTTCTTTTTTAAATTGAGTTTTTAATTTGTTTTTTTTCTTTTTTTCTTTTCTTTCTTTCCTTTTCATCTTATTCTTTGGCAATGACCAGCGACCAGCCACGACAGCGTCCGGCGACCGGCCGCAAGCCGGCGGCCGGCGAGGCAAAGCTCTCGCTGGCCTAGGTGGAGCTTGCGGCTCACCAGATTCGACGAGCTGGCGAGGCTCGGGCCTCGCCCGAGCTCGTCACGAGCTTCACCGGGCTCTGGCGAGCTAGGCGGGGCTCGGGCCTTGCCCGAGCTCGCCGCGAGCTTCACCGGTCTCAGGCCTCGGCCGAGCTTGCCACGAGCGGCGGCGGAGCTCGCGGCTCGCCAAATCCGGCGAGCTAGGCGGGGCTCGGGCCTCACCCGAGCTCGCCGCGAGCTTCGCCGAGCTCTGGCGAGCCGCGATAGAGCTGGCAAAGCTCGCGACGAGATCAGGCGAGATCGGCCGAGCCTCAAGCTCGGCCGATCTGGCCATGGGGTATTGGTCGGCGCGGGCGGCCCGGCCATCATCGGGTAGGAAGGAGGCGGCGGCCGCGGAAGGAAGAGGAAGAAGGAGGAGGAAGGAGGAGGAAGGAAGGAAGAGGAAAAGAAAAATAAAGAAAAAATAATAAAAATTTCAATTTTTAAAAATATAAATAATTAAAAATTCATTTTTTAAAAATATATAAAATAAAATTAATTTTTTGGTCAATTAAAAATATTAAAATTCAACTTTTGATAATTTTTCCCAAACAATTAAATGAGCTAACGAACGGTGGAAAATATTTTCCACTCAAATTTTAGGTTTTAGTAGAACACTGGAAAATAGAATCATTTTCTTAGAAAATGACTTTCGTAGGAAAAATGTTTTCCAAAAATATGATATTTTCCGTAAAACGAACGGACCCTAAATTTGTTAATTTCCAACTTTTTCTGATTGGAGTTGGAATATTGAGAAGTACTTTAATTTTGGACTTATTAAGAAGCAAAACAATGACCAAAGTCCGAAATTCTTTTCTTATTGTTGCAGTTTGTCTTTTTTTTTTTCTTTTCAACAAAATCAGCTTTGAAAAGAGGCTATAAAATTATAAATATAGAGTACATGCAATGTAGTCTTAAACGGTCAATTTATTAAAGCTTCATTTATTTTAAGGGAAATGAATAATTTAAAAAATAATATCCTAAAGATGATAGTTTGTATCGCTTTAAATAATTAGTTAATGAAAAACGTTTTTATTTTCGACAACAATTTATATCTAGGCATTTTCCTAGATGCTTAAAGTACTTTTTTTAAAATTTTTATAAGTGATGGAAGCAATCATTTTTTTAAAAAGATAATTTTTAAATCATTTATTTTCCACAAAAAAAACGCACCTAAAGAATATATATATATATATATATATATATATATATACATATATTTTATTCTTTTCGTTTTCTTGTGTACAGAAAATCTTACCGCCAGCTAGATCGAATAGCAAAAATTGCTCAGTTAGGTAGCGCATGGCAACGCTTCTTGGCTGGGGAGTAGTTTTTTTTTAGAAATGCTTCTTTTCTATTTCTATTAAGGGGACAATTTCGTGTAAAAAAACCCGTTTGGTAACTACACAAAATTTCTACTCTAGAAATAGAAAAAGAATAGAAATGCGTTTGGTAAAAAACAGTTTCTTTTTTATATTTATTTGTTTTTTATTTTTGTTGGCCGATCGCCACGGACACCGCCGCCGCCGCCGTCGCCACATGTCGCCGTCGGCCGGCGAATGCCGCCAACCGAGCCGCCGCCGCCGCCGCCGCCGGCGCCGGCGGCGTGGTCGGCCGGAGGCGATGGTGGCGGCGGCGGTCGACAACATAACATGCGGGCGGCGGGCGGCCGGCCGGCGGCGACATGCGGTGGCGGGCGGCGGTCGGCCAAGGCGCGGCGGCGGCGCGGCGGTCGGCCGGCGGCGGCGGCGAGTGGCGATCAACGGCGGTCAATGGGCCGTGTGCAAGAGAAGAATTAAAAAAAAAAAAATTTCACTTATTTCTTAAACTTGTTCCCGGGAACCAGAAGCAACTTTTTTTTACTTCTCATTTCTATTCCCGGGCACACTTTTTATTCCCGGGAACAAAAAATCAACTTGCGGTTACCAAACGGGTTTCTATTCTTTTTTTTGTTCCCAGGGAATCAAATAATAGAAATTCTTGTTCCGGGAGTGTTACCATGCAGCACCTTAATGGTCAGCATCACATATGCTTAAGACAGGTATAACGAGTTGTCTTAACGATGATGATTACTGTCAGAGAAGGCAAATTTATGTCGTGGGTCCTGTACAAAATCTAACTTTATGTGCCGAAAGTATATAATCTTTTGCTTCGATCGGGAGAAATGCTCATGACTTTTTGGAAAAACAAAAGTAACAAGTTGATCGAGTAAAGGTGTAAGACATCTCAGCTTAGCTTTTCTTCACGAGTCGCGGTTCGCGCCCCACCCCCTTTTTCTCTCTCTTCTTCTTCCCTCCCAATTTGTGCCCCTGCCACAGCATCATCTTTCATGCCAAGTAGTTCTCCTCTTCACAAAAAAAATTAAAAATTAAAAAAAAAATGTAGTTCTCCTTCAAGGTCTCTATGATAAAAAAGATAAGTGGTGTTGAGAACAAAATTTTTAAGTTGATATCCACTAAAAACTGTCGTTTTAAGGTTATTCTTATGATGTCATCAAAGCATTTAGTTCGGCTTTAAAAATGAGTTTTGAAGCTTTAAAGATATTTGGACAAATGTTAAGTTGTTTGACAAATTTTTTGAGTAGGCTTTGGGAGAAAAGTTGTATTTTCAAAGTCATCCAATTTTGAGCCATGAGCATTTCCGGAATGTTAATAATTTTTTTTTTCAATTTTACTCTCGCCAATGCATGATGGCGATAATGTAATATTCGAACTCCAGTGAAACAAATCTACCTCGACAAATCAGATCCAATACTAATGACCCTCATCGGGGACACCTAAATTTCAGGCGATGGTTGCTAGTGCCAAATTTGGCCATATTGGCTCGTTGGCGTCCAATAATCACAAAGTAGATTTTCTTTTGTTTATTTACTTAAAGTATATACCTTAAGTTTTTTACAAGTCTGGTTTTTTTTCCAAACAACAAACAAAAAATGATTCTCATGACACTTTTCAATTACACTATACCAAAAACTAGTTGTATTTGGGAAAAAAAAAACTTAGGGTTTATTCATTTCACATAAAATATTGTGTTTCTAGAAAAAAAATTTCCAAGAAACTATTTTTCAGGATAATGTAATTATTTTTCAATGTTTTGATAAAACTTAAAAATGATGTGGAAAATATTTTGTGCTATTAGATAAGGAAATTTTTTTCCTCTATACACTCTTTTTCAATAATTTTATTATTATTTTATTTTTAAAAATCGAATTTTCATTATAATTTATATTCTTTAAAAATAAATTATTAAATTATTTTTCTTTTCCTTTTCTTTGTTTTCCTCCTCCTCTTCTTTCTCGGTCGGTTGCTGGCCATAGTGATGGCTAGTGATCTAATGACAAACCATGGGTGAGCCTCGAGCTTGAGGCTTGCTCACCTCTAGCAAACTTAGGCTCGCCCCTCACCAGAGCGACGAGCATAAACATCATGTTTGACACTCATCGATCTAGGGAGGCTTGAGGCTTGCCAGATTAATGAGCATGAGCCTCATAGAAATAGTCATTAGCGATAAAAAACGAAACCTCAAAAACCTCAAAGATCGACCTCAAAATCGACACCAAATTTTCAACTTCGAAGGGACAATAAAGGGAGGACCGAAGACAAAAACTCACCATTGCCTGCTGCTTCTTCATATTGCCTTCTGCCATTGGAAAAACCTTATTCGAACGCTTGAGGATTATTGCACGAGCTAATGGTGATCGTGGTATCAAGGCTCATTGGCCTTGGGCCTCTGCGGATTGGTGAGCTTCGAGCTCAAGGCTCGCCTGTGGCCGATCGTCGACTGTCATCGTGGCTGGCTATCGACCAAGAAAGAAGAAGAAGAGAACGAAAACAAAGAAAAGAAAAAAGAAATAAAGAAAAAGAAATAAAAAATAAATAAATAATTTGAATTTGAAAAAAAGAAGAAGCAAGAAATTAGGACTTGTAGAGATGTGAGATAAGAGAGAGCTAAGTGAAGAAAATATTTTCCCCCATTTTAGAAGTCTTTTTTCCCTTTATGGAAAATGTTTACCCCAAACAATTTATTTTCTGTGAAACAAATTTTGGAAAATTCGGAAATTATTTTTTTGGAAATTATTTTTCGCAAAACGAATGAACCTTAAACTTTTTGCAATTTTAAAAAGATTTCTTTAAATGGACGATCTACACATAGCTATTCTCTTTAACTTTCTTGGTGTTTGAATGGTTTTTATTTAATTTTCTAATTTTTCGTATTGTAGCGCTAAACTGGTTTTAAAACTTCCATCAATTATGGTGTTGGTCGTTTGGGCTGTTAATTGCAGACATGGGCCTTGATGATTGCCATGTGGGCTTCACGTTCGTTTGGGTCAACGCTAGATGAATAGAGGCTCGTGATATTCTCGTTGGAATACGTTCTTCGCAATAGCTTACCAAAGTAAGGTGCCTATTCGTACTTCAAAATAAGCATAACATTTTGGGTTTAATTCCTTAAAGAGCTACAAAATTTAGGTCCAATCCTACTTTAGCCCCGAGCTTTCTTTAAAAAAAAAAAAAATCACAAACTTTCATTGTAGTCCCAAATTTGCCCTCGTGTGGAAAAATCACCATTGATTTTTTCAAAATTATCAATATTGTTGTAAAATATTGCATTGCAAAAATATAATAGAAAGAATAGACAGATTGAGTAGAGAAAGCAAGTGAACACCAGAGATCGTAAAGAAAGTTAGAGGAGAGAATTTTATTTCTAATATCTCACTGTAGTATCACTGTTCATGCTATCTTTGTACATCAAAACTAAACTCATGCTATCTTTGTACATCAAAACTAAACTCCTATTTATAGGAGAACAAGAATGTACTTGTTATTAATATCAATATATCGAATGATACATGTACATAATAGGGAAGATGAACGTTTATCGTATAGAGAGATGTACTGAAAATGTATGATACAAATGTATCCTAATAAGTACATTAAATAAGATGAATATAATGAATATTCATTCATGTATTTTATAACACTCCCCCTTGAATATTCATTATATTCATTATGAGTGTGTATCGAATGATACTATCTCATTAAAAACCTATAAGCGGGAAAAATCTAGTGGGACAAAAACCGGACAAAAGAGAAAAAGAGTGCAGTGCACAAGTGTTATGATCTCTCCCTTTTATAGATGCAGTAATTGCCTCGTTAAAAACTTTAAGCCGGAAAAACCTTGTGGGAAAAAACGGGACAAAAAAAAAAAAAAAAGAGTGCAATGCATATATAGCCACTATTGGGGCTAATCAATCTTGCATCTTGTGAACTCGCCACATATCAATGCTGCAATGCATAGTTCATAATATCTCCCTCTCAACTAAGCCATATAACCACTTCTGGGGCTAATCAATCTTGCATCTTGTGAACTCGCCACATACCAATGCTGCAATGCATAGTTCATAATTTCTCCCCCTCAATTGAGCCATATAGCCACTTCTGGAGCTAATCAATCTTAGTTATAGAGTCAAATAAATATTATATAAGGTTCATAAACATTTCATAACCATACGAAAGAACAGTAAAAAAGTAAGACATTTAAAGCGAAACAACTAAAAAGAAATTATTAGAATCATAAAATTCAAAATTCAAATCATTATCCACCAATCTGATACCTCATCAAAGTAATCAGAGGTCCTTACATTTGCTACTTCACGAGCAAGAGGAGTCCCACCAACGGAAATATTGTTGGTCTCAACTATGGTTATGGCAGTAAGATTGATTTCAATGGCAAGAGATTCACCACGCTTGCCTATATTATTTAAAGATGTCTGGTATAGGTCAACAAAGTGCCTTGGCATACAACAGGTACATGACCAGTGCCCAGTCATGCCACGGCAATGACAAATACTTTCATTAAGCACCTTCTTTGGCTTCTTTTATTTGTCATGATTGAGGCCAGGGTGGTTAAATTTCCTATTATCCATTCTAGGATTATGTTCTTGTCTGCGATTATAGCCCTTAAAATGACCAGTATGTTTTTCAAAGTTAGCATGTGTTTCAGGCAATACTTTTGAGCCAGCAGGTCTAAGATCATGATTTTTTAGCAGTAATTAATTAGTTTGCTCGGCAATGAGGAGTATAGAAATTAATTCAGAATATGTGGCAAACTGACGCTGTCTGTATTGCTATTACAATACAATATTCGAAGCATGGAAGGTGGAGAAAGTTTTCTCTAATAATTCTACATCAGCGAGTTTGATACTGCATAACTTAAGCCGAGAAATAATATCAAATAAAACGGAATTGTAGTCAGACACTGATTTAAAATCTTGTAGTTTGAGATTTTGCCAGTTATATTATGGCTGAGGGAGGATAACAGTCTTGGTATGATCATACCTATCCTTCAACCTCCTCCTCCACAAGATATGAGGGTCTCGAACGGATAAATATTAAGTCTGCAAGCTCTCATACAAATGACGGTAAATAAAAATCGGCGCATTTGCTTTATCCTTTTCATTTGAGATTCCATCATCTGTAATTGCATTAGCAATACCTTACCCTTGGAGGTACATTTCCATGTCAAGGCACCGGGATAGATAATTCTTTTCATTCACTTTCAAGATGTGGAATTTTGGCTTTTCAATATTTGTCATAATCCTTACAAAAATAAATCCTTAATTAATTAAAAGGATTTCTAAATATCCACTGTCATTTCAGGGGAAGAATGATACTTTTATATTTGAAATTTGGCTTCAGGCCAAGAAAAATAAAAATGAAGAATTGATAGAATAAAATGAAGTATAGGTTGATTAATAAAAGAATACAAACCTTGCAAAAATTACTTACTCAGTCGGTAGATCTTCGTGCTAAAATATTGCATTATAAATATATAATAAAGAGAATAGAAAGATTGAGTAGAAAAAACAAGTGAACACCAGAGATCGCAGAGAAAGTTAGATGAGAGAATTTTATTTCCAGTATCTCACTATTGTATAACTGTTCATGCTATCTTTGTACATCAAAACTAAACTCATATTTATAGAAGAATAAGAATGTACTTGTTATCAATATCAATATATCGAATGATATATGTATAGGATAGAAGAGATAAACGTTCATTGTATAGGGAGATGTACTTAAAATATATGATACAAATGTAACATAATAAGTATATTAGATAAGATGAATATAATGAATATTTATTCATATATTTCATTCATTCATGTATTTCATAACAAATATTAGGGGACAATTAGAGGGCTATTATTAGAGCCCACGTCTTCATTGAATCACCAATACCATCACATTTAGATGGAATAATAGCAGCCTTCCGATATTGATAGTTTTGAAAAAATCAATGGTGATTTTTGAATGTGAGGATAAATTCGGGACTAGAGAGAAAATTAGGGATTTTTTTTTTTTTAACAAAAAAGAAGAAGCATGGTTCAGGATAGAATCGAGACTAAATATGATAAAGAGCGAGTTAGATCAAGCCTAGCTCAGCAATTAGCTTAACACAGTCTTATTCAAGTCCAGTGATGACCTAGGTTGTACGGACACTCTTCGGGATATTTTATGTTATGTCCGACATTCCGACACGTGTTCGACACATCCCAACACGTTCTGACACGCAGTCAACGCGTGTCGAAAAATCCGATACATGGTCTCCGACACGCGAGTTGGAAATTCCGACATGTGACTCTCACATGCACAGGGTTATTTTTACAAATTTCCAATACTTCTCGGGTCTAAATATAAATATATGAAAAAAAAGAAGAAGCTAAAACGAATTTACTTCTGGACTATTCTCAGTCGCACACACTTGATGGAATGTTGATTTTTTTTTCTTATTGTTAAATTTTAAATTTAATAGTGGAACGTGAATTACTTATTTTTTCCTTCAAGTTTTATGGATTATTTATAATGAAATGTAGTTGAATTTGTCAAATTAAAACAATGAATGATATTAACAAATGTAGGATTAATGTTTTTAGTATAGATTAATTCTAGGCTTTTATTATTATTATTATTTAGTTATTTATGCATTTATTTATTAAAATATTTATTTAATATATAATGTGTCGAAACGTGTTGGAATTCTATATGTTTTGAGAAATAATGTGTCGGTGTCATGTCGTGTCGTGTCGCATATCGTGTGTCCATGTCGTTACAACCTAGGTGATGACTATTGAATTTGCTCGAGAATTGCACTTTGATTGGACACATCGAGTGGGGTTAGGACGGACCATGGATCGGGCTCAATGCATATTAAAATTTTCAAAAAAAGGGGTCCTTTCTTTACTACAGATCGAATTTCAAGGCCCAATCTCCCTTCGGGTTCGATCTCGAACCATTTATTAATTCAAGAAATCCAACCCCTCGGGGGCGTCCCAAATAGTCAACCACCGACCGCGTCCCTTAATCCTCCCCTCCACATCCCCCGGCCTCGCCCCCCTACGACGTTGCCGTTTGCCCGACGTGACACGTGGGCCCCGGCGGGACATCACGACCTCACATGCGAAGAAGAAACAAGGCACCTCCATCCATCGCATCTTTAAGCCATCCGACACTTTTCTTTTTGGCACCTCCAATGCCGCGTCTAGCCCACCCACAAAACCACATTATTTGCCCCGAAAAAGGCTTTCGATTTCGCACCGAATTCTTTAATCGCCCCCCCCCCCAAAATCTTAAATAGAGGTTCTCCCCCTTAGATTCTATATGATGATAATGTACTGATGCATGAGGCCCCAATGCGATATTTAAAGTCGAAAAGGACCCCGACCATGTACCCACGATTTATTTATTTGATTTGGAGGGGGCACGGGATGCTATTGGATCTTGTTTAACGTTATGTGTATATATCGAAGGAATAAGCAACTTGGAAAGGGCTAAAATGACGGTGGTGGCATGGTAGATTTATTGGGCAAATGATTTATCTATGGCAAAAGATCCTGTTACTTACTTTCATAGATGAATTACACATGTTGGATCCATGTTAAGGAAGGACTGCACAATCTTTTATTTTATTTTATTATTATTTCTTTGATTTTTTTTTTTTCAATTGTTGAGTTGATGGAAATACAATCCGTTATCCTTTTTTCCGTTTAAAGATAACTTTGTCCTCAAAAAGGGAGTCCCTAAGGACCCTACCATGATCACTTTGATAAAAATGAAGATTTGGTGGGAATTTTCTGTTGCCTCACATCTCTGACTGACGATTTTAGAAGTAGGCTGCATGCATCAAAATACACACTCGATTGCATTTGTAGAAAAAATCGCCTACTTTCCTACAAACAAGAAAATTGGGTTTCGAGTTTCACATGCTATACCACAATATGAATCACGCAATTTCATTCGTCCTCATAAAAGCACGATAAGAAAGGTAAAAAAGGCATCCTTAGAATTTTTCTTTTTTTTTTAATAAAAAAAGGAGAAATAAACTTGAGAACCCTTGAAATTTAGCAGGAAATGGAAGTGATTAGGAGTTTATCAAAGACCCATTTTGATGACAAAGATAACCTACTAGTAAAGGATAAAATGAAGTGAAAAAAAGTGAGGTGGGATTTTCAATTTGCTCTTTCTTTTGGTGGGGTGGAAATTACAAGATGAAAGCCTTTGTGCGGGTCAAAGAATCGGGTATGTGTCTAATGCATGAGGAATTGGGGATTCCCATGTTGCATCTTTCTCCTGCAGGAGAGTCAAAAAAGAAATCTTTGGCACCGATCTCTTTAAAGAAAAAACCACTGAAATCAGCCAATGGCTTGCGTCGTTCACCCGACTGTTGGGCCTTCGCCTATCAGGATCACCGCGCTTGTTGAAAAACACTCATTCCCCCTTACAAAAAAACGCGTTACGACGGCTTCGTTCGCTCGCAAATGAGAAGAAATTGCACCGCAGATCCTCATTCATATGTACGGTTTGTTATCAAACCTTAACTTTTCGATCGATTCAATTTAGTCTTAAATTTTTTATCAAAAGATGCAATTAAGTACTGAACTTTTCAATTGACTTTGATTAAGTCCTCAACTGTTATCCAAAAAAGGGCATCGAGTCCCAAAATTATGTTGCACTTTGCAATTCAAGATGCGACGCAAGTACTTTGAGTAACATGAACGTAATTTTGGGTATTATTTAGAGAAAGGATTTTATTGTATTTTTTAAAAAGAGTTTATGGCTTAACTCAACCAATAAAAATGTTTAGGATTTGATTGCTTTCCATACACAAGATTTAGGACTTCTCGTGTAATCTTCCCCTTGAATTATACTTAATTTCTAGTCCCTTCAAGTGTGTATACAAAGCTGTATGACTTTGTTGCACAAATGAGAGAATTTTCTAAAAAAGGAGATCATTTTTATGACATTCTTCTAACTAGTCTGACAATAAACTGTATCAGTGAACAAAGTCTCTCAATTAAACTAAAGAAAAGCAAAGCTCTTTTTTTTTTTTTTAATAAATTCGGGGAAATTATTATCTTCTTTGGTGGTTTGTCCTTCCATTTTGTGCAGAGAAAAATGCAGAAAGGGAACCTATCAAGGCTTCAGTTACTTCCCCGCCTTGCCTCAGCCTATCAACGGGCGCTGTGCAAAAGGGTATGGTTAAAGTAGACTGAAGTCCCTTGTCTTATGTTCTTTTGGATCGATTGAGGAATATGTGCATGCGGCATCCATAACATGATGAAGGAACTTCCTTTTTGAGGCGCACGTGTCGGGACGGCAATGCTAAAGATGCTACAATCAGATCAAGGAACAGTGGATGCTCAAGTTGCCACATTCTTGGCTAATGTGTACACAGGATGGAATCTACTGATAATCTTCCAAAGGTGTAGAGTATGTCCTATTGTCCTTTTGTCCCATGCGGGCGTTGTTGCTGTTCAACATGTCCCTTAAGCTTAGGTATGAAAAGAAAAGAGCGAAAAGAGGGAATGAGAGGAAAGTGCCAAACAGTGGGAAAAAAAAAAGGATCCCGTTTCTGATAAGTAGCGAAGATCACACCCTCATTTCGACCATCCCCACCAGAAAAACCACACTAGACATTCTTTCACTCGACCCTTTCTCACACCAGACTCCCTTCATCATCCATGGAAGACCAATGCAGCCCATTTAGCTGGGAAATCTGCTTCCAGGAAGAGGTAAGGGGAATTACAAGAAAGAGCCATGGAATTTGCGTCTTTCTTCTTTGTGTCCTGGTCATGTAATTCACATTGCCTGGTACTCACTCTGTCACAAAGTTTCTTGTTTCTTTTGTTCAGGTTTGTGCTAAAGGGTGTTTGTTTTCGCAATTCAATCTTTTTGTAGGGCATGGAGGAGCTGAGGCAGGCTTTCTTGTACGCTACTTTGGAGCTGCAGAGCACAATTGCCTCAGCCAAGGAGGACATCACAAGGAGAGAGCTGGAGATAATTCAAATCAAGGATCTGCTGACCAGGACCATGAAAGAGAGGGATGAGGCTCAATCCAGATGTAGGGAGCTGCAATTGGGGAAACTTATCCTCGAACAACAATTAAGCAGAAAAGAGCAACCGAAATTAGTGGCAGCTCCATCGCCACGCAAAACTTCCAGTAGTGACGATGAAGCAATGTTGGTTTCCTCCAGAGTAAGTAATTCTCCACTGTCCCCGTCGCTGCCGCTGGCGGTGGCGGCGGCCACGCCAGTGCCAAAAGTGGCCCCAGAATTTGTGGTCCAGAAGCCATTGCCGCCCCAAGGGAAGCTATTGCAGGCAGTGATGGAGGCCGGGCCGCTCCTCCAGACGCTTCTCCTCGCAGGTCCCCTGCCTCAGTGGGAGCACCCGCCACCACCACTTGACTCTACCGAGATTCCTCCTGTGGCCGTTCCTTCTCCGAGCTCCAGCGCAAAGTTCAATGGCCGTTTCGGTAACAAGAGGAGTTCGGAATGCAGCGAAACCTCGGAATCCCCCAAGAACAAGCATCAGAAGCTCATTTTTCATTGATAGAAGAGCAAGTGCTTACTAAAAACTAGAACTTTAGTGTGCCCTTTTTCTTTTTTTCTCCTAGCATGATGAAATGGGTGGCCCTTTTGCTTCACTTTAGAAGTAGACTAGGTCTCTCCTCGATTTTCGAAAGAGGGATCTTTAACTTTCATTCCGAGATGGGAATAGACAATCATGTTCAGTATTGAGTGTACTAATTGTGGATATATGTGTGTATAGAGTTCTGGTATAACTTGTTCAGATTAGTAGGGGGGGTCATCTAATGCCACCATGTACTGGCTCTGCTAACCTCTGAATACAACTTTTGGGACTCTGAGACCCTCTTTGGATATTGGTGGGGAAAAAAAGAAGGATGCCATGACTTTCACTAGCTTTTCTGCTTTTCTGTTGGATGTGTTAAAGCAAATGATGGTGATGATGAGTGTGTGAGGCCATGACATGCAATCATAAATCTTCCCAGGGATTTTCCTTCCATGTTTGGTGCTTGCCATTAAAGGTGCATCTAATTGGACTTCACCACCATCATGACTTCACTAATTTAATATCACTTGGAGAAAAAGCATTATCAGTGAGAAATGACAATGATTCTTTGGTGCAACCATCTCAGAATCTCTTCAATCTTTTCTATGTTTGATCCATTCCAGCAAAAAAGGTCTTCAGAATTATAATGACCAGAAGCACAATCGACTGCAACGGTCCTCGCTCAATCGAGAGCATCACTCTTGCGAAAATCTAACCAATATTGAATGAGCTCACGAGCATAGGGAATATTATATATCACAATTCAACAATTTTTTCGAGAGTATTCTCGTGATAGCGGTATCTGCCCGCAGAGAAAATACTTTATCTTGATAAATTAATCGATAAGGCTGGAGATTTTGAATGCTAAATCTTTCGAGAACAGGAGAGTTTTTCAACAGTCACATGAAGAGGGGAGGAAATCATCATCTCCGGAAGAAGTCAAAAGGGAGGGATTGTTATAGGAGCTGAGGAGGCTAAAAGGTAATGAGGGTTGCTTTCTTTGAACGGTTTATGAGCATTATCATGGGGACGCACATGCTGCTGAGCGAGGATTATACATTTGATTAGGAGGTCCCACGCGCTTTCAATTGAAGACCTACCCTCTCGCACCGTTCTTTATGTGCAACAGGGGAAGGGGGGCTTTTGCTTCCAACATTCTACGACGGATTAGATGGATAATGTCTGCGAAGCTTTAATCACTTCACACAAAATCTTGTTTGTTTTAATGTAATTCACATTTGTTTTCAGGCCCTTTTTTTTAGCCATTATAATGGATAAACAATTATATCAATTCGTGAATCTCGTTATGTTATGAATTCAAGATGACACTAAAAAAATGGCTGAATATAATATTAAGTCTTAAAAAATTAGGCTTGATTAACTGATATTCACGTAGAGAGATCTTAGACGAAAATCACTTATACTCTTTTGTAGCGATAAAAAAGGGAGTTTGTTACTATTATTGCCGTCTCAAGTTATTCTCTTTGAATTTTGAGACCAGCAAATGAGAAATCTATGCTTTTAGTACGTTGGTATTGTATTCATAAAGATTGATTCATTACGAGACATCATAAATTATTTGTCTTGGAAACCTATTATGTGCATTTGTTGATAGAAGTTAAGGAATGGGAAAATGTCACAAATGGTCCTTATATTTTTAGTCAATGTACAATTTGGTCCCTGAACTTTCAATTTGCTCAATTTAGTCCCTGAACTATTGATAAATGTCCGATTTAGTCTCTGAACTTTCGATCGGCTCAATTTGGTCTTTGAACTATTGATAAAATGTCCGATCTAGTCCTTTGTTATTATTTTTCATATTTTCCTCTTTTTTCCTCTTCGATAAAACGAAGGACTAGATTGGACATTTTATCAATAGTTCAGGGACCAAATTGAGCAAATCGAAAGTTCAAGGACTAAATCGGATATTTATCAATAGTTCAGGGACTAAATCAGACATTTATCAATAGTTCAGGGATCAAATTGAGCGAATTGAAAGTTCAGGGACGAAATTGCACATTGACTAAAAATATAGGGACCATTTGTGACATTTTCCCTTAAGGAATTGCGATTCCTTAATCTTCTTGTTCAAAATCTTCAATGTTATGAATATCCTTGAAATGGGCTGTATAAACTTTTCTATGTTGTGTGTTTAAAGATTGATTATTTAGGCACTTCATCAAATGTTATCATGGAAAGCTAAATAAATCATGAATTGCATTATAAAATAGTATAACTATCATTTCTGGACTTTAAAAGGTGAAGTTGCCATGATGATCGACTTTAGGTTCTAATTATAATTTAGTCACATCAAATGTAATATCTATTCATGTATTAGCTAAAGAAATCTATAATCTACCATCTATCCGAAAATTCCAATTTATCTTGGACCTGAAGATCAAGAAAACACAGGAAAAAAGGAAACAAGAAAGGAATAAAAGGAATAAAAAAGGAAGATAAGTGATGTAAAATACAAAAAAGGGGATAACAGAGTGACAAATCCACAGTGCCAGCTTCTTCATCTCTCCAGCTAGACTCTCTGCAAGACGAACCCAGATGTCCTTCCTCCACTGCCGTCCGTTTCCAATCCCGCTGTCACCAACTAGCCATCACAGGCGTCTTCCATGTCCAAGACTCCATCTTTTCGCCACCAAAAGCAGACCCACTTTCGCTCTCCCGTCGCTTTCCCCAACCCTCTACAGACTCCCCTTTCGCTGCTCCTCCTCCATGTCCGTTCAGGAAGACAGTCCCACGTCTCAGGTTCAACCTTTTCTCTTCTCTGAGACCATAACCCTCGTTTTGGTTTTGGCTATACTTCAAGATTTAGCCCACAGCCACTCTGGTCCTGTAATTTCCTTCCTTCATGGAACCGGAAGTCCGTGGCAGCTTAAATTGAGTGCTGGACAAGGCCTAAAAATGTTAATAACTAAAACGAAAGCCGAGGGTGGTCTTAAATTTCCTTTTGTTTTAGAAAGGAAAAAAGAGAGTTAATGAATTTGCAGTTTAGTTATCCCTTGCAAGTGATGGTAGCTTTTGGAAGGTGACAAAAAGAGTAAATTTTTGTGACTTCTGGAACGAGGACACAACCTTATTCCCTTACGTGCGACTAAGAGCGGGGGTGTTGTTATATTCTGAGGGCGGACCAGTGCGACGAAAAGGTGATATACGATTCGAGCCACCTGGACTCCTTGGTAGATGTTACAGACATCGAGAAAGGAGTCCGGGCAATACCCCTGAACAATCAAACGAATGAAATACTAGCAAACAGGTTTCTTTTCCCTCAGTTCCTCAATCCGCCCTTGACATTGGAAAATGCTAAAAGAGGTGTTGAATGTAGCACCGACTCTGTTTCTTTTCCAAGTGGTAATTGGTCAAGCTGGACAATTTTTTTTTCTTTTTGGTTAATGTCTGGGAACTTAGGCAAGCATTGTCCCAAATCTGATTGATGTACTAGTGTATTTGGGAATTTGCATTGGCCTGGTAATGCCTTCCTTCCTTAAGAGTAGGATGCGAAAAGAATGGCTGTTCAGGCTAAACTGCATATAGACCTGGGTGGGCAGACGGAGATTGAAAATTTGCATTTGACTTTAGAGATCAGGAGTAAAGTTGTTGCTGTAAGATATCCGCAGAAGATGATAGTTTTGTAATGATTGTTGGAACCCCCTAATAGTTTACTTGCTAGTGAAGTAGCTTTTCTACATTTGGCCTCCTAGGCATGGATATAGTTAAAGGAATAAGTACCATGAGAAGTGTGTTCTGTATTATTTTTTCTTTCTTTGGTATAATCCTATATGTCTCTCTATGCATTATTTTTATATGGAAGGTATCTTGCTAATTTATACTTTTGATATGTCCTGGGATGATGGTCAGTTGCAGGATAGCCTACTCCACTCTAGGGCTTACTGGGTTAATAAATCTTTGATTGCTTGGAATGTGGACATCGAAGATGGTTCCTACTTCTTGTATGCCAGTAAATGCGCTTCATTAGCTGTTACAGATGATGGCATTCAAGGTCCGCATCCTACCAAATATTGGCTACAACCATCTTAATCTTTGTTTGGGAAAATCCTTATTTATAGCCTACTCAATTTTCTTCTAGAAGCTGATTCTTTCTGCATAATAGCAGGTTATGATGTGAAGATAAAACTCAGAAGAGCTGGTCCTCTTCCTGCAGATGTGAACTTTTTTTTTTTCCTTTTTGACCAGATGATTATCCTTGCTAAGCTCTTTCTTATAAGCATTAACGATTTCTTGCACTTTTGATCTTAGGTAATTGAAAAATTTCCACATATTCAAGATTATGGAGCTTGTGAACTCCCTCCTGCTCTGGATGCTAAAACTCTCCTCAAATGCCAATTAGCTATTGCCATATTTAGACGTGAGTCAGACAGATAAAGTATATATATTGCCGAGCAAAACTATTTGTTTGCCATTGTCAAGGCTGTCTCTGCCCATCATTGTTTTCTCTGCAGTTTTAATTTTGGAGTAGCTTCGTACTATTACGATTTTGTTGCAGCCAATGATGCTTCACAGGTGATGGTTTGTTGCCTGAATGTAGTTTACTATTCTTGCTTTCTCATTAAGTACGAAAGGTCTGCTAGGTGATGCTCCTCCCATTTCCATTGCAGGTGGCTTGACACGTTGATATTACATTAGCTTGTGCAATTATTTTGGTTCACACCCTTTGACTTGTGACTCTATGCTTAACCAAGACAAATACACCAGACCTATTGCCTGTTATGAATTGGTGGGGTCAGAAGTAATTGGCCTGTATTATTTCTCTTCTCATGAAACAGCTAATGGAAGATGCTGCGAGGCCACTGGTTTGCAGTTACCTGGTGTCCTTGATGAGTTATTTGCTTACACTGGCCCTCTAGGAGCAGTTTTCTCAGACGAAGCTATCTCTCTTTACCTTTGGGCTCCAACAGCTCAAGTATGTCTATCTTGAAGTATTTGTTGTGTTTGATGTGTAATTGAAGTTTGATTTGGTGCTAAGGTGTTTTCTTATTTCCTCCTGTTTGCTTTCTAGAGTAGACGGTACGAGCTTTTCTTTATAGGGAACCATTGGGTGGGGATCCATTCAAAATTGTGCCCCTAGAGGAGGTTGAAGGTGTCTGGACGGCTAAAGGGCCCAAAAATTGGGAAGGATGCTACTATGTGTATGAAGTCTGTGTTTATCACTGGACCACCTTGCAAGTTGAAAAATGCTATGCAAATGATCCTTATTCCAGAGGGTATGCTGGCTGTTTCCTTTAGTTGTGCCTGCATAGGTTCCATCAACGTGTAGTTTCAGTCTGAACGTCATTATGAATTTTAAGTTCTTTTTTGGAATGTGATAATTGCAATCTTTGGTTGGTACAGTCTATCATCAAATGGTCAGCGGACATTACTGGTGAATCTCAAATCTGAAGCTTTAGAACCTGAAGAATGGGATAAATTGGCAGATGAGAAGCCCTGCATTAAATCCTTTGCTGATATCAGTATTTATGAGTTGCACATAAGGGATTTCAGGTTGATTCAAAAGTTTCCGCTGTTTTTCCCTCTTGATGCACATCATATTGCCTTTAGTTGTTTCATTATACTTTGGCTTTTTAAAAGATTAAGGTACATATTACTTGCAAATTCTCACATGAGAGAATTTTTGCTTGAATGTGCTGTTCTTGCTCTGCCTTAATTGCGCCATGAGACTGCTTCATCTTCTTTTGAGCTTAATAGATATTAATCTTGTGCTTAATGACATGTCCATGTGATGCATTCATTGTATATACTTCATGACAACCTCATCCAGATATGTCGGAAATTCCGATGGTATTTTGTGGTGTACTATAATTGTTGAAACCTGTGTTACTTATTTTGTGTGCTGTCCTCCTCATATACTTTACTGCAGTTTTTGCCAGTGCTTCTGCTCATCTCGGTTGTATCTACTGCCACTGCAGTGCCAATGACGGTACAGTTTCCCCTGACATTCGTGGTGGTTATGAGGCGTTTACTTTGCAGGTGACTTCTTTTAATCATAATCCATCCTTTCTTCTTTGAACGTGTTCTACTTTGTTACAGCTAACAGAATAGGGATTAATTTTTTTTAATATACAACTTGGATTGCATCGTCCAATTTCCAGAGGGTTTTTTGTCAGCTCAAAATCAACAAGGATTGAGGGGCACTTAATGGAGGAAGATTGGCAATTAGAATGCATTTGCATCCAAGATAATATGTTTTACTTTGTTTAATTAGATTGGTTGCTTCACATAGTCCTAAATCCAGAAACCTTTTCAATGTTTTATGCAAATATTTTGTCCCAGAGAGAGGACTTCTCTGTTTAAATGACATTCAAGTTGAGGAGGGGGGGTTCCTGCGCTCCTCACTGTCATCATCATTTCTCTCTAGAATCTACATCCTTCAATCTCAATCATGCGCTGGTTCCTTAAACCACAGACTCTTTATTGCTGCTGGCCCTTACAACAATCATTTTTGTTGCCACGAACTTCTTGCCTAGCCCATCTATAGAGCTTCAACTCTTACGAAGAAACTGTTGTTCTCATCATCAGTCACTCTTTATAATCTATTTTGGGGTAGTCATGTATTTTCTTTAAAGAGAGATAAAGAGCCTAATTGGTAAATCTTCCTTTGGACATTGCTGCTAATGTTCTTCAATTGGGTTTAAGCCAAGAATGGGACAGAATGAGCAAGTGGAAACATGGCAATTTAAATCTCTGTTGTATTTTTCCTGGTAGTTGATTGTCAATGAGACTCTGTGTCACTACTGACTCAAAGTGAAATGAATTAACTATTTCCGCTAATGCTCATCGCTTTTTGCTATAAAAAGGAGTCAGCTGGTATGCGGCACTTAAAGAAGTTATCAGATGCTGGCATTACACATGTCCATCTCCTGCCAACTTTCCAGTTTGCTGGTGTGGATGACGAGAAAGAGAAATGGAAGTTTGTTGGTAAGATCGTATCTTTACTTGTCGTAATTTCTTATCCCAAATCATGCCCTGCCCAACTCTACTCAGAACAATTAAGATTTTAGTGCAGTAAATTGTGAAAGCGTTTCAAGTAAAAGTGTTGTCTCAGTGGGAATCCAGCCATATTATATGGTGTTCTCTTCCTTTCTCATGCTTGATCTTTCAAGCAGCTTACTCTACCATGTCATTGTAGGTCGAATTACTTCATAATCACTATATTTTTCTCTTTTAAATTTGTGAGACAATTCATTTTTTAGACAAACCAATTGAGAATATCTGCTCTTTTATGCTTTTGCACTTGAATAACCTTAATTTTTCTTATGTCGCATCATCCTTCTCTTGACATAAAAGGCTTTTGCAGATGTCAAGAAGCTGGAAATATTACTCCCTGACTCAGATGAGCAGCAATTTCAAATCACAGCAATCCAAAGTGAAGATGGCTATAATTGGGGGTAAGCTATGAAGAATCGCCATTTAGCAGGGCTACTAGGACTTGGGTCTCTTTCTTGGGTGGGGCATCGAGTGCATGTATCTTTACCAATGGATCAATATATAAACACAGGAGTAGATCTTAAAGGGATCCCATGCTGATACCATTAGCATTGATAATCTCCTAGGAAAGAGCTGATATCAATGTTAGGTGGATCAGCCTTGTAAAAAGTGCTTATGATTGATGTAGATGGACCCCTGGGTCTAGAAAAAGTGATGGAGAAGCTACTCATCTTCTATTAGAAGGCGCATTATCTTGTTGAAGCTGTTCAGAAGTTCAACACTAATTGGGTGACAACAAAACGATTCTATTGAAGGAGTTGAAGGGCTGGAGACAACTACTGTTGCCTCAGAGAAGAGGAAGAAAAGGAGGGGGCTATGGTAGGATGATTGTGAGAGAGGGTTTGCATTGAATACTGTTTGTGATTAAACTTATAAGCAGCAGGATGTTGTATCCTTGACTTGATGGGCAACTGTTAGTCTTATGAATATATTTCTTTTGAAATTTTATTGAGATTTAGCCATTTTTTCATTGAAGGAGTGAGATGATAAGAACATAAATCGGTGAAGGAGGAAACAACTTGTTGTGTGGCAATTTCCATAGGGGAGGGAAATAGGAGGAAAGGGACCCCTAATAGTAGGTTTGGAGGTCCTTCGAAAAGTGGGTGGAAATGAAGGGAAATGAAAAGTACCATGAAGGTCAAAATAAATTGTTGGTAGCTAAGTTCTCAGGCTCCCCTTGTGGGAACTGGCCGATGAGGGTTTCAATCCTCATCTCTTGCAATTGCCCCATGGGGTGATGCATGAGTGATGATGCTACTTCAATCCCACCTTTAGGTGCCGAGTTCAAATCCATTTTTGTGTAATTACCACGGACTTACCTGGCTGCAGTTGTGGGGCCCCTGCTTTACCCCCACAAGGAGTTTTTATGCTGCAACATGCGTAAGCAAGAACAGAGTGGGCTCTCCCCACAGTCATATAAAAAAGGATTTCTGGTGACCCCCCGTAATTCATTATTCCTTTCCTCAAGCTTCTTTTGAGCGACTGAATAAGAAAAATAGGATATTCTCTTCCCACTTCCTTCCATTCTCTCGTCTCCAAGAAAAATTTATTTTCCTTCTGGTTGCAACTTAAGTCTCCAAGTACTGGATTCTCCCTTAAATCTTACTACCGCAGTGATAATCATTATTTTGCTTGTTTGAATAATGTGCAGGTACAATCCCGTCCTATGGGGTGTCCCAAAAGGAAGCTATGCCAGTAACCCCAATGGTCCCTCCCGTACAGTGCAGTTCAGAAAGATGGTTCAGGTCTGAAAATTGGATCTTCTTTGTTTACTGATATATAATTTATACTTCAGTGTCATATATAGATCATTCATGCGATGGAGCTGGTAGTATCAATGGTAAAAATACTCACTTTGATGGTTTTTTCTGCATATGATTAATTGCAAATTGCAGGCACTCAACAAAATAGGCCTTCGAGTTGTAATGGATGTTGTCTACAATCATTTGCATGCAAGTGGACCATTTGATGAGAATTCTGTTCTTGATAAGGTAGTTTTTGTCATATTTACACCATTAAACAGTGTCTCAAGCCT
The DNA here is from genome assembly GCA_014182555.1 of Eucalyptus erythrocorys. Lineage (NCBI taxonomy): Eukaryota > Viridiplantae > Streptophyta > Magnoliopsida > Myrtales > Myrtaceae > Eucalyptus > Eucalyptus erythrocorys. The sequence goes on along the minus strand of CM024603.1, from coordinate 37,322,401 downwards.
TAAATGGTCTGTTATGAGCATCACATTTCATGTTACAAAGAAGTCTCATATTGTTAGAAAGCCCAATCCAAAAACTTAAGCTAATAGGTTGAAGGAGACCACATGAGTATAAAGAGCATTTAGGACCCGTTGTCAAGTGATATGGGAAAATATTTCAACACTTCCTCTCACGTGCAAGTCGGATTATGAGCTGCACGTGCAAATTTGACTATAAACATTCACATGGAATTTTTTAATATGCACCTTCATGTAAGGGAATGCTGGCTCTAATATCATGTTACAGAGCTCAACCCAAAAGCTTAAGCTAGTAGGTGGAAAGAGACCACGTGAACATAAAGAGCATTTAGGACCCGTTATCAAACGATGTCGGACAATATTTCAACACATATTTCTGGGTGACCTCCTCTTTGCCATGCCGAAGCTTTATTTTTATTTTTTGGTAGATTGTTCCAGGTTACTACCTGAGGAGGAATGCTGATGGTTTTATTGAGCATAGTACATGCATCAACAACACAGCTAGCGAACATTTCATGGTGGAGAGGTTGATTATTGATGATCTTCTATGCTGGGCAGTTGATTATAAGGTGACAAGTCGTGACTGACAATTATGTCTAACTCTGAAGACAGATTCTGAGTTTCAACTTTCGGTTGCAATGAATCGTTTTTCTTTCAATCGCATTTAGTGGTCTTGTAAGCCTATGTTAGAATTTCTTACATCACATCTTTTCAAGCTCACATCTTTCATCTACACATCGACTCTTAGGATTGCTGACATTTGATATTATGCTTCTTTTATTAGGTTGATGGGTTCCGCTTTGACCTCATGGGTCACATTATGAAACAGACAATGGTAGGCCACTTTGCATCTCCATCCCTGTTCATATACCTTCCGGTCCCCATTTATACAGGGTGTGTAAAGGAGTCTTTTGAGAATATATGCCAATTGCACTGGTTCTGTTATTTTTCCTATTTTATGGATTACTTAGTGGACCTCTATGGCTTAGCTCAGTTGGGTATGTGCTTTGAATAAACTATAATTTCACTTTGCTTCAAGCGTACAGCTATTTGGTGTTACACATGCATTGCTGAGTCAGATGTTTGTCAAGAGAGACAACATTATAAGCAAGATCAATGATTGACCATACTAAGAGATGTCCATAGTTGCCTAGCATGTGGTGTTCAATGGGTCAAGGTATGGAACGAGAATGGATACGGAAAATTCCATTCACTAAGAAAGTGGCAGACTTAGTGAGTTTGCTAAATAAGGTTGTGGTAGCTTTGAAGCATTCAAGATGTGAATCTAATACTTCCTTCATGTGGTTCTTATTTTGGATCACCAAAAAAAAAAAAAAAAGTACCATAATAATTATTATTAATCATATAACACATTCTTGTTCAAGACTCATCTCATGTGCTGGCTGCAACTGCTAGATATGAATTAATTTTGAGCAAATTCACAGCAGTATGTATGCTATCGTACAAGATATAAACAGAAGACCAATTTGCCTCTTCTTTTCAGCTCAGGGCCAAAGCTGCACTCCATGGACTATCAAAAGAAAGGGATGGAGTTGACGGTTCTTGTATATATATGTAGGTTTGGAGTTTCATTAAACTGTGAATTGGAATTATTTCTCATCACAAACTTGTTTCCTCTCTGCTAGTGTTTTCGACTGTTACTTAATAACAGTACATGCTTTCATCGACTAGATATGGTGAAGGATGGGACTTTGGTGAAGTTGCCAAAAATGGAAGGGGCATTAATGCTTCTCAGTTCAATCTTTGTGGAACTGGAATTGGGAGGTAGTAATACTTTTACATTGTCTATAAATAAGTTAATGTACATGTAGACATTAATGTATACATGCACAAACTATATTAGATAGGCGGAAGCATCTGTGCATAGATGCAGACATATAATGTCAATTACTAATCATCTGGCAATGTTAATCAGTTTTAATGATCGAATTCGAGATGCAATTCTTGGAGGATCTCCATTTGGTCATCCTCTTCAGCAAGGATTTGCAACTGGTCTATTCCTGCAGGTAGATATTGAACAGTGTTCTCAATTTGGACACAACTTCTTTCCTGGTGTATTATTCTTGAGAGGAAAATAAACTGCTAATTCTATCTTGTTAATCTTGAGCTTATTGGATTTTGCTGTCGATTGCAAAACGTTATGCTATTCAGTAGAGGGAAACTGCATGTATGGCCCTTTTAATCTCATTAGATAAGCAATGTGAGATCACTTGCAATGAAAATGGGACATGGGATTTACAAATAGAGAGCCACAAACACGAAATAAACTTGGCGTAAAACCTTACTCAGGTACCATGTTGGAATGCGTATTCCAAAAGTTTAAGTTATTAAGTGAAGGGAGTATATGTATATAAGATCCATTTAAATTACAGAAACAGGGAATTTGGGATAGCAATCTGTTGGTGAACTACTTTTTCTGAAAAATACTTGAACTCTTCTTTGGTTCTGAAGTAATTATGGAAAATATTCTTATTCTATCAGCTTACTGTTAACGACGTGTTATCTTCAGTTTCCTTGACCAAGCTTGGCTGATGCCATGTTGTCAATTTTTCTAAATTAAAGTTTCTTGCAAGTCTTCCACTGCCGAAATTTTATGCCCCCATATTTCACTTTTCATTTATACTTATATATTACAGTGTTGATAATCTCATGGACAGAAAGCTGCTTTATCTTGGTTAAGGCCCGACTTACTATTTTGGATGAGTGGATATTTAATCAGAGTTGTAATTGCTCCTCTGTCATATGCTGATTCTTAGTGGAAAGATGTGGCCTCTATGTAGTGTATGGATGTATTAATTAGATTACCTAGTTTATTTCAATTGATTAGTTCCTTTCTGCAGCGTAATGGTTATGATCACGGTACACAGGCTAAAGAGAAGCTCATGCTTGCTTTGTCAAAGGATCACATCCAGGTTATCGTGCTTTCAAGTTGTTGTTATTGATTGAGTTAGGGAAAACAATACTAATGGTCCCTTAATTTTGTTCCAATGTATAATGTGGTCCCTAAACTTTTAATTTTCAATGCAGTCCTTGAACTATACCTTAGTGTATAATTTTGGTCTTTGAACTTTTAAATTATTCAATGTGGTCTGTGCACTTTAGGTACATCTTCGATTTGGTCCCTGATGTTCAGAGTTGTCCTTGAACTTGAATTAATGGAAGGACAATATTGAACATCTTTCATATAGTTCAGGAAATAAATTGAACATGTATTAAAAGTTCGGGGACCACATTGCACATTGGGGTAAAGTTTAGGGGCCAAATTGAACAAATTAAAAGTTCATGGATCACATTGCGCATTTGGTCAAAGTTTAGGGACCATTTATGTCATTATCCCATTGAGTTAATATCACAAACTGAAAAAATATTGCGAAATTGCTTTGTTGCATTAAGTTGAGTAGGGAATGCCATCCATTTTAAAATGGAGGATGTAATGTTACACAGAATGACCAGAAAATGAGCATAAAGGACTAGATTGCGTATACTTTTGATATCAAAAGGTGTGATAGCGTACTGCTGTGCCAAGTTGAAAAATAGGAGATTTAGCCAGATGAAGCATCGGAGGGATGACTTCAGTTACTGGCCCACATGACCCTTATTATCTAAATCCTTTTTATCTGATTCTGATGTAATGTTAACATAAGAAACCTTGCATTTCTAAGGTTGGGATGGCAGCAAACTTGAGGGACTATGTCTTCACTAATCACGAAGGCAATGAGGTATGTGTTTAGCTGTAGGATCTCCCTTTTCTCCTGGTGTCTTGGGACCTTCTATAATAGGCATCTGTTTTTGAGTGAATAATTCATCACTGAAACCTGCTTGTAGAAAATGAATTACAGTGCTTCAAAAACTTGTTGCCAGGACACATGTTTAGCTTGTTTCTATATTTCTTGGCATCTATTGCATTTCAGCTAATTGCTGTTGTTCATTTGACTAAATTTGCCTTGGGTAGGAAATAAGCCGACTTGCCTATTATTTAAGTTGTTCAAAGGTATACACAGATACCATGACCAGGATCTGACTGCTTTCAGGATTATTAATAGCCACGAAGCTATTTGATTTTCAGGTAAAAGGGTCTGAAGTTTTAACTTATGATGGAAGTCCTGTAGCATATGCTCTGTCCCCCACTGAAACAGTAAGAAGTCTCCATTTCTTTCGTCATGCTGGTTTCTCGTCTCTCCTAAGCATAACATTTTTACCTGCATTATTCATTTAAATTCTTCTGTCAAGATGGTAGATATCAATAACGACATGAAAATAGTGATTCTTCTTAATTCTGCTATTCAAGATACAGGTGGCAGAATTACTAAGATAAAATTCGTAGGATGGATGTCATCTTTGTGAAAATAAGGAGAAAGAAATCTCATCGATTGGGAAGATTTGTGTTTGTTGCATGTAGCAAAGACATTATGAAATTATATGCATACTACGAGTTCAGAAAAAGATGCTGATCTATCTTTGCTTGTGATTTTGTATAATATATGACTGCAATGGAGGGTTATCTCCTGAATACTGGATGGAATTACAGGCTTAACAAAATGTGATGTTAAAATGGTCTGTCTTTGAAATCTTACATTGCCTGGGATAATGCTACAGAGTAGGGCTTACTTTCATGGTTCTACGTGCAGTTGGTAGCCAACGCCATTTGATATACTCTGCTGAAAACTTTGTTTGTCTATAGCTATTTCCCAGTATTGATCAAATGCATATCCGATATCCTTCTCAATGCAAACACATCCAAAAAATTTTCTTACTCTTGATGTTCTTATGATCTGCAAGAACTTCCATCACATTTCAAGTTTCTAATACGATGAGTCTTTCCAATATTTTGCAGCTTAATAGTTGTTGCATTGACACCATTTATTGCTCTAACAGGTTAATTATGTCTCTGCTCATGACAATGAGACCCTATTTGACATTGTGAGCTTGAAGGTATGCAGTTTGCATTTTTGCATATTATAGTGACCTTCTCTCTCTCTGTTTTTTTTTTTTTTTGGTAGCTTAGAATTTCCCCAACATGTATGCCAAACAGAAACAGGGGAAACTGCTACTTGACTTATTAAATTTGATTTTTCATCTAATCTTGCTTCCCCTACTTTCAGACTCCTATGTCAATTTCTGTGGACGAGAGATGCAGGACGAATCATCTAGCAACAAGTATAATTGCACTTTCACAGGTTTTTGAGGAACTTTCTTGTTCTTTGTGATGTTACACAGCTTGATGCTGTGAATCTTGAAGGATAACAAACATTTGGAGACTCATGTCTCTTTGAAATGCTTGTGTATGTTTATCACACTCACTTGCATGGTAATTCACTCAGGGTGTCCCGTTTTTCCATTGTGGTGATGAGTTGCTACGATCCAAATCACTTGATCGCGATTCTTACAACTCTGGTGACTGGTTCAACAGGTGAAGTTTGAATCTTCACTGTCAACTTTCCACTTTCTTTATAGATGATCCACTTTCAACTGAATGTAAATTATGATGAGAAGAAATTAGTATTTGATGAAATTGCTGTAATACCAATTGCTATATTTCACTTCTTAATGTAACATGAATGTGTTACTATTATTGTTTTCAGACTGGACTTCACTTACAATGATAATAATTGGGGTGTCGGTCTTCCCCCAAGAGAGAAGAATGAGAAAAACTGGCCTCTGTGAGTTAATTAGAGTTCCAAATTGTTGCTTGATTTTAATCTCCTTGATGTCTGCTCTTATTCTCCCATTTGAGCCATTGCACTTACTAATGTGAATTTGCTGATGTTATGTCCATTTCACATAATTGTTTTCCTTTTCTTGTTTTTCTTTCCCAGAATTAAACCAAGACTAGCAGATCCATCCTTCAAGCCTCAAAAGAGTAATATCCTTGCTGCTGTGGATAATTTCTTGAACATGTTACGCATTAGGTACTCTTCACCCCTTTTCCGTTTGAAGACTGCAAATGCTATCCAGGTGAGTTATAGGTGAAGTACCCTATACTTCTGGCAAAAAAAAGGTACCACACTGTTGGTAGTAGGTGACTTGTGCATATATATGAACTATCTCATAATTGGAGGGATGTAAATAGAACTGAAAACTGATAGTAAATGTACTGAATTTGGATCACGCGTGCTTACAAATAGATGAAAGTAAAGGAGCAGCGGATGACTTACTTTTCAGAAATATTTTGTAAATTTGAGTTCTGTTAACAATTCTGTCCTATATATAGTTCATTATTCTCTGGTTTTCTAAAATTTATTTCGCCTTAATAGACGTGGAGGTTCTCTTGTAGATGAGCTCTTCTTTTTCATGGGTTTGCCCTCCTAATGGCGATAGTATGAATGAAACTTTCTGCTTATGAATGGATGAAATAAATATGGTACTTCTTCAAAGAAAAGGGCATAATTATTGCTTCTGCAGCCTTTTTCAAATGCACTACATTTGTAATTCTTTTAAATCCTCATTTTCCGGCTGACTGTTTAATTGGCTACTACTATTAATTGATGCAACAAGGTTGACTTTTGCTTAACATGGATAAATTCATTATACGTCAATCACTAAGAAGTAATTAGCTGGCAGATGTGTCATTAACATGTTGGGTTGTCAAAATGAAAATGTGATTATAAAGAGTCCTGAAGTGTGCAGACCAAAAGAAAGGGCTTGTGGGTTCTTATGCACTTAGAATTTTGTAGGAACGTGTGCGATTTCTCAATACTGGTCCATCACAAATCCCTGGTGTGATAGTGATGAGCATTGAAGATGGTCATGAAGGTGTCCCGGGATTGACTCAACTGGACCCCCTGTCAGTGAAAGTGATACAAATATTGCTTCTCCACATGTAATTGCTCGATCTCATAGAAATTTGTTCTTGGCAGCTATTCATACATTGCCATTGTTATCAACGCGGGCCCATGCAAGGTTTCTTTTGCTAGCCCAGCATTGCAAGGAAAAGCCCTTCAACTACATCCTGTACAGGTAAGGAAGTTGGACTTGAAGTTACTTTGAATCTCCACGATGGAGTTGCCCCCTTGAATATTAAATGTTTCTATACTTTGCGCCGTCAAATTTGGAAAGCCATGATTTTGACATCTAATAAGTGTGCTTTTGCGATTATGCTTTGTTGAAACAGCTAATTTCTGTTAAGACTCATGGCTTTAATATGTCTGATGCAGGTTATGTCAACTGATGAGGTAGTGAAGAGCTCAACCTTTGAGGCATCCTCAGTGTGCTTTACCATTCCCGCAAGGACCACATCTGTGTTCATCGAGCCAAGAAATATTTGACTTTTAAGTGCGGCCAATGAGGCACCCGATGTATCACTTCACGATGAGTTGGTTAGTTTGTGAAAAGTTTCATTGGCCAGAGCTTGCAGGACATACTTCACTCTCTCTTCAGCTAATTTAAATTGATGCAAAAGGAGTATACCCTTAAAAAGCTGTCGTGATGACAATGGCAACAAAAAGCAGCCGGGGGAACTCCTTGTCATGGTCATCCGCCGCTGAATAGATACTGGGTAGTATGCAACTTTTGTCAGCCATACTAAGGTTGGGGGGAGTCGAATATAGAACCATTACAACGCTATTTACGTTGTTATAACAAGGTTGTTTTTAAATAATATTATACTTAAATCTCATCTGCACTCTCCTCCCAATTTTTCTAAGGTTCTTTTGCTTTTAGCTGTCGAGCGGCTGATGAGGTTGCACAAGTTGCTCGTGGAAGCCAAGTGAAAGAGACTTTTCCCTGATTAAACGAGTGGTTTGAAGCTAAAATCGGTGGAGTTGGCATCAAGTCCTTATCCCGAAAGCAAGCTCTATGTTTACGTAGTTCAATATAAAATCTACTTGCATAGAAGTAATCAACCTAGCGAGGACGAACTGTTGTCATTTGTCGACATTTCACTTGTCTCTTTCAGGGTTTTTCCCGTATTTGTGCCGTGACCGACTGATATGCTGGATGAACTTTCAAACATTAGTTCTAATTACCCGTGATGTTTTGATCGAAGATCTGAAATGCCTCGTCGCTACCTTCGTGTAGGGGGAGGGGATGCTCTAGTATTTTGGGGGAGTCTTCACTTCAAATGGGACGACGTGGTTCGTGGATCATTGCCAGCAACAACTGATGATTCTCGCACGATTCACGCAGACTCCACATGACAGAGGGTAGCGATTAATCCAATCTTTGTGAACCACTAGGTCCATATAGATCTAATCTCATTCTCGAAAGTGTACGACAAATCAAAATCCAAGGAGTTTATGCGATCTCATCGCTTGCCTGATGGCATTGGTATAACAGGAGCAGTCCACACGTCTGCGGATCCGCAGAAAAGAAGATATCGATGTGCTTGTCCAAGAGGGAGATGGATTAAAATATAGGATATCCACTGGCGACGGGCTCTTCTTGTTCTAATAATCAGCTGTCGCTGTAAGCTGGGTATGCAAGGTGCTCAAGTCAACTCTATACAGGATTATGGGGTTGCTTTGCTCGGCACTTTAATATTCATGAATGTGGAAAATTCTTTAGAGGAGGACATCAAGAGCACTTACTGGCCACTCCCACCCACTTCACTCTCTATGCATTCTACCACTTCTTATTTATTTGGTTGCAACGAATCTAGGGAAATAATTGAAGTTTTCCTGCCAACTCCCCCTTTTACTTTGCTTATTCTGGGAATTCCCAGCATAATTGGCAACAACTTGTCACTGAATTGCTTAGCAGCAGTTCCAATACAACTTCAGTGGAGGGAAAAAAAAAAGAAAAAAAGAAAAAAACGTGATTTCAAAACCGGAAATGGTATAGTTACAAAGATGAGGTGATGTCTGGATCCCCCTCTGCTTCTTGTAGTTGCGGGTTCTGTATCCACAGTGAAGGCTGCCCTTTGTTTTTCCTTCCTTGTCTCCTATATAATTATGTGACAGGATGCTTGATCAAGTTAACTGATGATTTGAAAGATTGCGACCCTTGAATTGAAATGTGTTAAGCTAGTTAAGATGTCATTGGTATCTCATCAATAGGGCCATCTATTGCATAGCTCACCTCTCTATTGACCCATGCAGTTCACCTCAACTTAAAATGATTGGTTGTCACACTGAGATCATAAAGATACAACCTCGACCAAATCAATCGGAACATCTGATCCGGGATCAATTTCTGTACTTGGAAGAACCTAATAAGATCAACCAACTACAATAGGGCATACAATGAAGGATGTGGTTTCACATGATTCTCGCGCACTTGATTGGTCGGGTTTACTGACTTAGGTCACAAGCATTTATATTGACAATAATTTCGTGCTCTTTTTTCTGTGAGTCGCTCCTGTGCAGTTACTTGTGGACCGAGACGAGGTGTTGCAGTTGACTAAAGAATTAGGCCATAGAATACATTCCATCCGTTCTCTTACTCATTCCTGTCATATTTGGGGGAGTTATTAAACCTGAGGCCTTGCGGTTGCTTAGTTGCAACCAACATGCTTGTATTGAGTGGCTCAGAAGCTACTTATTCTATCTCTCTCTCTCTCTCTCTCTCTCTCTCTCTCTCTCTCTCTCTCTCCATGGATGCCTTGGGAAGCAGAAGATAGAATAAGAAAGACATAAAATATTGGAAGAGTCGGTTCTATGCGTATTCGGTGGATATATTGTTGCTTATTGTCTTGGGCATTTATGTCAACGGTTTCTTCCCAAGCCATTTTCTGCCATCAAACTCTCACAATTCATCACGCAAGGCTCTTCAAGTTCTGATAGAAAGTTATGGGTTCTCACTTATAGGGTCATGTATGGTTATTCAATATGTCAATTTCATTTAATACGGAAGTAGAAACTTACCCAACAAGCTTATTTGCAGGTAACTACATAGCCCCCACGTCAAAAAGAAAAGCCCGGACATTTTTTTGATTTTTTGTCATGTATATATGCATATATGGTTAGATTAGTGGAGGAATGGTAGAAAATTTCATGATAAATCGGAATTCTTTGCTTCGGAGGAGAACCCACTTCCTGGAGTGGCTGTGGCCACTTACGTGCTTCACACATTCCACGACCCGATCAATAATTAAATACAAAGAAGGATTTGTTCACGCCAAGGAAGGAAGTCCCTCCTTAACTAATCATGCATGCATCACGCCAAATCCCTAATGAGGCTGAAACCGAAACTTCCAATGTCCGCCACACATTTATCTTAATATCTAGATATGATTTTTCTATGTAATTCGATCGTGCTTCCGCCGTTGGATTGTAGATCGAGCGGTCAGGCTTTTACTACCCAATCTATGTGCAACGGTAATTCGAGGACTATAAATCCATCGATTTTGTGCAAGATCATGTACACTCGTGATTAATGCCATGGCATGAGTAGAGTCCATCACGACATGGCGGATTCGTTCAAGAATAGAATGATGGAATTCGGTTGCCCACGCATAATATCTCTCGAATCCTTACTGGAACAGCACCAACCATGGGCACTTTGCATAGTTTCCTTCGAAAGAGAACACGTCGACAAAGCCGCTTCATATAAAGTCAACATCAATGATTGCAATGAATTCAGTAACGTGGGAGCGGTAGACGAGAACAATTCTTAGTGTGGTTGGTGTTGAGAAAGTTAAAAGGTAGTGAAGAATGGTGAGATTCACATCTTCGTCCACCCCCTCCTTTTTTGTACCAGATCTAATTTATTTTGGAGGAGATACGACATTAGAATCAAATATCTCAAATTCGATTTCTCGTGCCTCTATTATTTATTATTTTTTTTTGGCCCCTTCCTAAGCGAAATGAGGATGTCGTGACGGGCATGTGACGGGCTACCGACCCGAGGATATCTTCAGCGCAAACACACGGCTCAGAAGAGCTATGTTCTTGTAGTCCACAGAAGAATTAGACAAACTTTTTGGACTGCCAAAACCGAGATTTCTGTCTGTCTGAATGATGCTAAAATTGGGTGGCCAAACCGGGCAAATTGCACCTTCTTTCGGAGGGGTGGAGTGCACATAGTTTAGGTGATGTGGGGTGGGAGTTGCAAGCTCATATCGATGGTTGCACGAATGAAGCTTCGGTGGGGGGGTTGTTTCTTGACCCTTTTGCGAAGGAGAGTGAGTTGGCAAAGTGTGAGAAAGAGAGTGTCAAGCGGGGGGACAACACATGAATTCGCAATTAACCAACCCTCTCCTCTCGCAAAAAAATTTATATCCCACCAGTTCTTCAATGATAGCCCACCACCCATCTCCTAATTTTGCATCTTTTCTGTTTCGATTTATGGTGGTTTTTTTAATGGGTCTCTCTCTCTCTAGCTATTTTGTGGGGTGTGGGGGTGTTGGGGGGAGTGTCGATGTCCAAGTATAGAAATCGGGTAGTGTATAAAATAGGACTTCAAGGGGTGTTGGAAACTCAAGAAAAGATTGGGACGGACTAATTCACACAGCTTACTGTTCCATTGGTGGTCTCATCACATCCCAACATGACTCCAAATATAAATTAAGACTTCCCATCCCTCTCCTCAGGAGTCTCTCTCTCTCTCTCTCTCTCTCTCTCTTTCTCTATCTCTCTCTAGTGGAAGAAGCATACCATGGAACCCTCACAAGAAGAAGCAGCCCTTCGAGGTCCCAAAGAGCACACCCAGATCATCGTCAAGGGCAAGCGCACCAAGCGGCAGAGACCGCAGTCGCCGATCCTTTTTGTTAGCACTGGATCGCCGATGAGTTCCGAAGGGGGCGATTGTGTCGACAACAGCGAGAGCGACAAGGCCACCGATCTCTCTCCCTCCACTTCTACCAAATTCCCCGGCGGCTGCACGGAGGAAGAGGAGGACATGGCCAATTGCCTGATCCTCTTAGCACAAGGCCAATCCAAAGAGCCCTCGAGAAGGGTTGTTATTCAAGAAGACCACGACCATAGCAATAAATTCACGAGCAAGAGGTACTTGGAGGGCTATTGTGTCTATGAGTGCAAGACTTGCAACAAGACCTTCCCTTCCTTCCAAGCCCTAGGCGGTCATCGGGCGAGCCACAAGAAGCTGAAGTTGGCAACAGCCGCGGCTGAAGAGAAGCCGCCACCGTATAAGCAATTCATGTTCTTGCCATCCTCGCCGGAACAAGAAGAAGGAGAATTCAAGAAAGTTTCGACTTTCTCTCTTGGGAGTATAAACATTTATGGGAGCAATGGTAATTGCAAGAAGCAGGCCAAGATCCATGAGTGCTCCATCTGTGGCACCGAGTTCACATCGGGCCAGGCCTTGGGAGGCCACATGAGGCGACACCGCCCCCCGGTCGCTGCCGGGACAAAGCTAGAATCTGATGATGAATCCACGCGGCTGAGCGCCAACGGGCTCTTGTCCCTTGATTTGGATCTCAACCTCCCAGCCCCGGAAGAAGAGAACCGTGATCATTTGTTTCTCTTGAGCTCCAAACAACAGCATCATCATCAGAAGCAATCTCATCCTCCAATCTTTGTCTCAGGCCCGGCAGTCGTGGATTGCCATTACTGAGCAAGAATTAAATTAAGGTGATGGGTTAAGTCAATCACAGTTCACAGATTAGAAAACCATGCGCACGGGTCCATGTTAATTTTCCCATGGACTGTAGAGCATCCAAAGTTTGATTTATCCAGATTTCCTGTCATCAGTTGTGGGGATGTTACATGCTAGATTTAAGAAATTACAGAGATATTCAGTTGATTCTTTGGTTACATGTGTATCATGATTTGGGCTGCTGCATGGACGTCAGTTTCTTCTGTCCGAAAGCAAAATTTGCCGGTAATTCATGTAAAGAGCATGATGGCACAGAACCGGCTTTTCTCTTGTTTTTTTGCCCTTCTTGCTTCTTTGTGATCAACTATATGTTGTTTTCCAGTAGGTAACAAGAATGTGAACGTCCAGATCAGAGAGAGAGAGAGAGAGAGAGAGAGAGAGCCTTTTCTTGCTTTCTAAACAATGAAACCTAAGCCACCACTTTTGGTTGGTGCTTGTGACAACCCCAAGCAAGCCACTCTCTCTCTCTCTCTCTCTCTCTCTCTCCAAGAATAGAATATGTGTGCGTTTTTCAGGAAGGACACTGAACAATGCACTTCCCTGAATCCATCCCTTGTCCTTTTCCTCTTATTACAAGCAAGCGCATGAAAATTTCTCCTCTTTTTTGAGCTATTTTATTTTTGTCTTCATGTTGCATGATTCTCCCACTTGTTTTCCTCATCCAGGCCTAGCCCAGCCTGCAAGGAATGCACCAGATATTCATATTTTTTTAGAGCAATAAAGCAAAACTCAATCCATGAAATGCGTGCGAACCTCGCGAGATCAGGGAATTTAGCAAAGCCAAAGTCCGAGTGGATGATCCGACTTCACTAAACTCATAAGGGTTCTATCTTATCTCCTCTCATAGAAAAAACCGAACGATATAAATTAACTTAGAAGCTTTTTTATTTATTTATTTATTTATTATGAAAAAGGACTAAAACCAAATACAAAAATTTAATGTTGTAAATCTACTATCTCTATCCTATCACCTAGAACATGAAATAACTTAAAAGCTTAGCTTACATGGTTTAGAGCCTTTTAAGCCTGTCGACCTCACATTGATTACCCTAAAAAAGAAGAAAAATCATAAGAGAAGCGCCAATACCCTTTTTTCATTCGCTGCTGGGAGCAACGAGCACGTTGAAGCAGTTAAGAGAGATTGGTCGCTGATAGTTTTCTGTGTGGTGCAGCTAGCATTGGTTAGGCGACAATATCTATTAGGGACAACTACGAGAGTTTTAATGAGGACAAAAACAAGGCACCTAATCTTTTCTGCCGGCATTGTTTAAGTGGCGTGAGCTGTTATTGAGGGGGTGGGTGCGTGTCTCACTCAACTACATGAGATTTGAGAGAGGGAGAGGGAGAGAGAGAGAGATTGAGAGAGAGGGAGTTTTGTGAGGCTTGTAAGTGGGTACAGATTAAGTTGAGCAGTTGTGCTATAATCTGGGGATGTCCTCTTTCTCATTTAGCAAAAGGTGGTTCTTTCTTTGTGAGGTCATCATTGAATATGCCATGGTTCCAAGATAACGGCGATCGGTTCAGTGACCAAGGAACAAGCTTGTGCGTGTGGATGGTACGCGTGACACAAATTTGATTTCATACACCACTGAACGGAGATGGTTTTTATGTTGAGCGCACTTGTTTGAGTTTGGCTCGTCTCATTGGATCCCTCACATTAGTGGGTTTTTCACAAACTGAGGTGGACTTCCCCCCTTCAGTTTGAGTTGATCTGTTACAAAGTTTTCCCTCAATAGAATGAAGTTTTCTTTTCAATCTTGGGATTCGGTGTCTTTGACAAGGGTGAAAAAACAGAGATGTGTTCGCAAAATTAATTTATTGGTGTGGTTAAGACTAGTGAGTTTCTTGAGTACAAGTATTTTTTTCAATTTTATTTGAGTCGCTTACCAATGTTATGTGACCGATTCAGAATAACTCGCTCTTTTGAAAACTTATCAAATTCTGCGAGAGTTACCAACTCTTCTAGAAAATTATCAAATTTATTAAGCATGAGAACACATTGTAAGAGTTAGAAAGGATGATAATTTGGAGTCGCTTGAATGAATATGCTAAGCGACTCAATTACAAATTGATAACCTAAAATTAGTTGACAACTTCGTTAGAGAGAAGTTGGTAATTAGCTAGACTCGGTAATTTATATAAAGTTGGTAACTTCAACAAAAGTTTGATAAAATACTAGAATAGTGGTAATTTGGAGATTACCAAATCGGTTTGAAAGCAATATAAGTAAGGGTTGATAATTTAAAGCTAGTTAATAATTACGTCGAGGAAAAATTAACTTAAATGATTTTGTTAATTTGATTTGATATATGAGTTGGCAACTTCAATAAAAGTTGATAAATTACTAGAAAAGCTAGTTATCCGGAATGCATTAAACAAACTTGCCAGGTGATTCAAATAAGAGTTAGAAAGAAACTAATTGGTAACTTCACTGAAAACAAATTTGGTAACAAGCTCAAATGAAGGCTTGTAATTTTGTATAAAAGTTGACAACTTCAATGTAGTTTTAAGTTTGGCAAATAAATAATGATAATTTATCGAAATTATTGATATTGTGTGAAAGATCAAATAAATATTGGTAACACAGTATTGGGATTCGAAATTTAATTATTGTGACTAGACAAACAATTTATCAATCACAAATTTACAATTACAGCATTTGAAATTTATTACATCTTGCATATAGAGTTACCCACACATAAAATTTTAATTTTTTGACACGAGGAATGCTTAAATTATAGCGAAAACTTCAAAGTAAATCGATTCTTTGGGGGAAAAAAAAAATTATGATATTTTAATCATTAACTATCAATTTGTCTGCTGTCAAGCAAGATCGACATTTGGACTATCCCTAAGAATGAAAGGTGAAACAATGGTGGGAGAGCCACCCCCTTACAATTCCGTCGTCGTCTCTCTCTTACTAAAAGATCATACAGGAACCAAAATATACTGCAACATCGAACCATGAAAATCAATTATCTGTTGCGTGGTATGTCCTGCTAAAATCCTTTGACGTGATCATCATCACCATGACCATGGTGCAGGTGCAGGTGCTCCGGATTCACCAAATATTCCTGCAACGGGAAATTTGCAAATCTCATTCGAAGCAAATCACTGAGGTCCCATCGTCAGACAATCAGAGCTAACTTGAGCTGAAATCAAGAGGAAAAGAAAAAAAAAATTAAAGTGATGTTTTGTACTAACCGCAGAGGAGGAGGTTATCCGGTGGCGGCTGCTCCTTGGCTGGGTTCGGGTCAGGGTCATGGACCCGGATATAGAGTTCTTCACCCAAGTACCAGTTTTGGAGATGCTGTGATCGGAGGTTCCACATTCCAGGGTTGTCGAGGAAGGCGTACACTGCGGTCCAACCTCCTGGGTACACTTGTGTGGTCGACCGGACCACGGGATCGTACAGGTTGTAGCCGGCACGAGCGCCTTCATCCCAGTCTCCGAGACCGAACCTGAAACATTTCACAAGCCTTCTTCCATAAGCATCGTTTGATCGCATAAGATTCAGCCTAGCTAGCTTCAATATTCTGATTTTGCAGATTCAATTGTTGATGCTACTATAGTACTCACGCAACAACATAGAAACCAAAACCGTCGAGATGCCACGAATCCATGACATCCAAATTATTCTTGAACACGATCTCCAACCACCCTTTGTGGATCCCCGGCACAACTGAGGTCCCGTATGCGGCATTCTCGTTGACCGATCTAGTTGGGAACGCGCCTAGCTGATAAACTCCCGATCCATTGCGGAAGTAGTCCGCGAGCTTCAGTGGGGTATTGAGGGTGTAGTACGATACGTTGTTGACAACATAGCGAGCCAAACCCTCGATCTCGCCAATGGAGTTCTGCAGAACAAAGGTCTGTGCCAAGGTCACATTTGACACATTGAAAGTCCCTTGTGGATTCGGCCTGGCGGCTCCAGTGGTCAAGTTCCACCTATATACGTATTTATCAATGAATTTGTTCGGGTGAGACACTGAGAAAAGAAACGTTTCATGTCTAACAATGCAAACCTAAGGTTGTTCCGCCTGAAAGATCAAACAAAATTGATGAAAATTTTTGGAAGAAAAGCATGTCGGATGATCAGGGTTAGTAGCAAAACTGGCGACGTACTCCCTGTGGGATCAGTTTACCTTATAGATCTGGCCTGAGTCAATGTGAAATTCCCATCAAACGGCTCAGGCCCGGCCGGCAAAGGCCCTCCAACTTGGCTGACAGAATTGGAGTAGTGTAGCACTCCGATGCCCACAAGGCTGCTTGAATCATTGACCCGGAACAATTTAGGAGTCGCTACCATGTAGTAATCCGCTTCATCTTGGTCGGCTGTTACAAGGATCGAGTAAGACTGTCCGACATGCACGTCAAGGGAATCCACCGTAATTTGGTTAGTGTAGGACCCTTCCGTCTCCACTATCACCATGGAGTGATTCTGGATTCTAAAGTTCAAACTAAATGTAGTGCCCACGTTCGATATTCGGAACCTGTACGTCTCCCCTGTAGCCATAAAGAGTAGAATCAACATTTTCAGATACAGCAGTCACACATCAGAGAGTTACTGGACATTTCATTGAAAAACACGCAAATATGGTATTGGCGTATTCTTTTGGGATCATACCTTTGGTGACATTAAAGGACTCGTGTGAGATCGAAAAGGGGCCACCGTAAGGCCCCTTTCCATTCATTAGCATGGTATCGGGGACTCCATGATATAAGACCTCAGAGTCGCCAATCACAGATCGGATTAACTGCCAGAATGAATAAAACTGTAAGTTCGATGTTGCATTCGCATGTTAGATGGAATTATATTGGGTGATGCCATAAGAATTCTTCAGAACTGCTCGATGAAGGAAGAATTGGAATGACAAAAACAAAAGAAATGGCATTACCTTGTAGCTGTCGTAATACCAGTCTCCAATGAGAAGGTCGTACTCCGCCTCGGGTTTCAGGAAGGGCACACTGATGACTACGCGGTTGTTGATGCGGATCGCTCCATAACCTCCCGCCGCTTTCTGGAAGTTGATGGAGGGGAAATAGAAGAAAGTGCCGATCTGGTCCTTGGTCTGGAACACATAAGTCCAGTTCGTGCCAGGCAGTATAGGGCAGTTGGTGCCCGAAACCCCGTCCTGCCACGAGTTGAGCCTCTGTTGTATGCCGTTCCTGCAACCAACGTTACCAGTTGTTCATCTTTGCTCCCGGATATGCGGTAAGAACTCAGCTAATGTCCCTAGAAAAGGATCGAGCTAGCAGGGTATTCTATGCATCACTCGTACTCGTACTCGTACCATGTGAAGAGTAGAGGTTCATCCAGGTCATTGTAAACGTTGACGTGGACAAAATCGTTGGTCGTCGCATTGATCAATGGGCCGGGGAACTTTCCGTTGATGGTAATGACCTGAACATATATATGTGAAACATAGATCTTTACATTTTAGAACCATGAGTTGAAAGATTTACTGATGAAAACGTGAATTGTGGAAATTGCAGTGTATCACCCATGTCCAAGGGAATACAAAAGTACAGTTAAACTTACTACTTTGATTTGTGTGGACTTTTATGCAGATTCAATTCGGTCTTATGCCTGTGAACATCCGCTAAATGTCTAGACTGAAACGTACATTTAAAAGCACGGAAATTGGAGTGATACAGATTATCACGGGGGGACGTGTATGTTCCAATGGGATAGAGCCGGAGGACAAGAGGCTTTGTTGTAAATTAAGATCATGCAATGAAGCAGTAGTGGCCAAGCGGCGTTCATACCGGTTGATCAAGAGTAAGCGGCTTGGCTGCTGTGTCGAAGGCCACGTGCCATTCCAGAAAGATGTCGATGGCCCCAGCCGTGGTGTACAGAATTGCCACCAATGCGGCGCCCAAGATACACCCTCTAAGCTGGCCAGAAAAAGCCATTGCAGCGGCGGAACGCAACTCCCCCCCTGGGTTATTTCCCGTGACTTATACGAAGATGAGAAAAGGGTTTAGCTTTTATTTATATACACGGCGTGAATGTTCTTTCCTTTGTTTTTGAAGTGTGAAACCGAGAGATGGTGGAGCTTACTAAGATCAGGGAAAGAAACAGAAGAAAAAAGGACAGGCGAGGGCTGTGAACGAGCTAATAGTGACAATTGGAGTTGAGACACGAAGGTTCGTAGAATTCTAGCCGGCACGAGCATCGTTTTTGATCTTTGAATTTCACAACCTTAGAGAAATCGTTTAGATGCATGTAAAGCTGTTCTCTATCTCTTTTGTATGGGGCTATTATGTGACGCTGCCTGTTGACTCGGTTATAGTTCATCTCTTCATGTCATCGATGAACACGATGCAGACCGTGAAATCGCAATAAGAATGATTGTCATTTTGCGTCCTTGAGAATTGGTCAAAACCTGACCATGCAACAACAGTATCGATAACAACCTGCATAGCATTCACCTAAGATTGTAGTCTATTTTCCTATACTAGTAGAGCTGTAACTTAGATTAACGTTTCTCGCAGTGCAATTTGAGTAATAATTCAATGAAGACTGCGAAACAATCATAGGCATCTTGGCATTTGGCTGATAGCATCACGGTTGCAGAAGAGGATGAGGAAGATCATAGGTCCCATTTGAGACATGGGCAAGAAATTTCTTGAGCCGGCCCATCTTTTTTTTCACCTGTGTTCTTTTAAATCCTATCTTATACAGAAAGGTGCAATTCACAAGTATCATGCACAGTTTTGAGTTGCTAAACCCCTAATCGACAAGGACTACTTTGTCTATACATCATATCTGCAGTTATAGTCAGCAGCTTTCGTAACCAAAACCAGCAAATCTCCTGCAAAGAACTTGCAAAAGCACCACCTGGATAAAACACGCGGATAACCATGTGGTTGTGTTCGTAAAAATTTAGCCAATGTCAGACTATGATGTGGACAAAATTTAGGCAAGGTGGACACGCATGTAGACGCCCACACTGGAAAATTTTTATTCATGTCACATTACATCGCAGTTTCGATGGCTCCGCGAATTAGATGTGGCCCAATTTGGTTTCCGAAGGACTTGATTAGACAAATTAAAAGCACATGATTATGAATAATAAAACCTTTTTTATTTACAAAACATAAATATAGCACAGCAATAGATCAACAGACTCTGAAAACATACGTATACCTATACCTATACCACCAGATTTACAATGTACCTGCAACAGTAAATCTTCTGTTCAACATGTGTATCGATTCCGTATGTCTATATCACCTATTTGTTTTTGAATGCCGAACAATTCTATCTACGAACAGCAGCTGCTTTGGTGAGGCGGTTGATCCAGTTCTTTCTGTTTCAGGATTTGCTTCTTCACTGCCACAGATCCCTTCTCTAGTATACTAGGCACCTCCATCATCTGTGTTGATTAATGTTAACAATATCAGCATATATGCGCCAGTGGAACACATTGATCGACCTGAACTCGTTCATTATTGATAGACATTTCAAGTAAAGCATTTTCTCTTACTTGAAGAAGTCCCGATATTACAACATGGATGTGGGAAATTCACTTGTGCAATTTTGGGACGGCTTACCTTCTGTATAAGCTCCTTGAAGCATTGATCGACGTTCTCTCTAGTTTTTGCGCTACATTCAAGAAATGAACATCTATGTCTTTGAGCTAGATCTCTTCCTTCTTCCCTTGTTACAGCCCTTTCACTCTCCTGAAATTATCACATCATCAGAAGCGAGGTGACTTCTCTTCTATCAAAGAGAGATGTGAGAGCCAAAGACCATAAGCGAGGGCATCAGCTGACCTTATCAACCTTATTCCCAACTAAGATTCTGATACAGTCCTGATTTGTAGAGTAAAGATCCACTTCTTTCGCCCATATATCAGACAAATTTGCGAAAGTCTCTCGCCGCGTCACGTCATAAACTAGATCAGATTACATGCAAGCATATATTAGGCTTTGAAATCAGCAGAACAAATACAGCCATGAGCATATGAAATCGTGATAAAGTATGCTAACAACTTATTTTCTCATCTGAATGTTCTACTATAGTCTTTATGCCTCACATCACATTTCACTCAGCAAGTATACCCATTTAGTCCAGGAAATTATCTAGTAGAGGATATAACTTTGTAACTGAGATTAAACAGAGTGGCACCACGAAATACAGAACTCCACAACTTGAAAGGACATAGCGGCTCACCCAATATAATTCCGTGTGCCCCTCTATAATACGAGCTCATCAACGTCCCAAACCTCTCTTGTCCAGCTGCACCAGATAATGATTATTAATAACTGAAACTGCTATTGACTCGCATAATGACAAAAACCGGGAAGGCTTGCTAGTTTATCTTGAATTCCAAATCCACCATCACTCAGCAAGAGTTAATATTGATCACAATCAGCCAACCAAGCCTCTTTGTGTAACATTAGAGAATTCATCAATGAGCCATATGCAGAGTGAATGATCATGAAGATGAAAAGACATTCACAAAATACGAAAACTTTATTTGGTCCAATTTGAAAGTCTCGACTTTCCAACAAGCATGCTGAATTTTTTTTCTAATGACCAATAAAGAAATGGCGAGGATAGTTATGCCTAGTTTGACAGGTGCATCTCTCAATGTAATAAGAATAGGGAAAGGTTCACGCTGAAAAATCAGATGGTAAAAGTAGAGTCAAGATTGATTAAAAACTGTAATTAACAGAGCACTAGTTAAAAAAAGAGATAAGAGGTTGGCAGTACCAGTATCCCAAATTGTAAGCTTCAATCTCTTGCCTCCAACAGTCAAAAGCTTGATCTTAAAGTCCACACCTGGATTTTTTTTTCCCAAAACCAGAAATCAGAGATTTTGCTTCCTACTCCCGTTGCCAACAAGGAGAGGTAGATACGATCACACTAGATATGGCAGACGTGGAGTATGCTCAATCACATTCAATACCATAACCAAGAGGATGCGAGTCTAAAGGAACAGACACTTTCTTGCTGAAAATGGTGTCCAATTTCACCACTGATGTTGTCAACACCGAAACGCATCTTCATAAAGGCAAAGAAAATGGAGTTTTTCAATCCACACCCAACTGGCTAGTATCCAATATCAGACCAATCCTCCACTTTGCCTTACTCATATCGTTGGGACTAGCATATTCTCAGTACTAGTCTCAACAGAATAATTTTAATGAACAGAAATTCAGAAAATAGAGAAGCCCACGATGGGCGAATAGTTGCTCGCTACAAAAGCTACAAACCTGATTGCAATATGGGACATAAGAAGTAAAGCCAGAGAGATCCCAGTCCTGGCCATAATTTTAACAGAAAATCCCTGACCATTCCACTTCAATGCATCCTAGCTACTCATACAGGCAATAGATAGGGGACAGAATCATACAGAAAGAAAGGAGGACTGATTCTACTTACCATTTACCACATACCTGAAGAAAATAAAAGACAGTTTCAAGCAACCAAAGCATGAAGAGCAACAGAATAACCACAGAGCCAGTGAAGATAAGCAACTACAATTAGGGCTTTACACATACAAGAGGATCATTCCTCAGTCATTATCGATCAAAAGGACTTTTCTTTAATGCCAGAATGCACAACAGACGAGTATAAAATCATAGGCCAAAAGGAAAGTGTAACCGGAAAGAGAGAGAGAGAGAGCGAGAGAGAGAGAGAGAGAGAGACTGTACTGTACCAATGGTAGGAGAAGGATCATGAACAGAATTAGAGATGAAGCTGAGGAGAAGGCTGCTCTTGCCAACACCTGAATCCCCAGTCACCAATATCTTGAACGAGTAATCAAAACTGTTGCTGCAGCCTTTCCCAGAAGAACCCATGATTCTTTCCAACCCCCCAACCACAAAAAAACCACACAAAAAAAGAAATCTTCCTTGCGTTTCACTGCACCACCCCTCAGCTTCCATCAGCTGGTCACCACTTCAAGAAACAAGAAACCCCCCATGATCCACGAAAGCGTCGTCACCAGCGGGAAATTTCCTCCGTGGTATGCGACAGTGCACTCGGTTGGAGCGTAGCGAATGCCTTGCGGATGACAATTCCTCCCGACTAATCTCGCAGGCGCACGACAGCATCACCTCGACCGGAAAAATTGCCGAGGCACAGAGGTTCGAGCAATGGACAAACGTCCGTTTGATTGTTCGAACGTTTTTTCCTTTTATGATTCTCGATTGGCCTCGAGTGTTTTTTCTGCTGGCGCGGGTCCACGCGCCTCTCTGCAGGCGCGCTCGTGGCGCTCGCACCGAGGACGCGCATCCACGCGCCGGTCGTTTGGCATTTAATGTCCTGTCCACTTGCTAATCAAAAAATTTGATTATGATGCGACAACGTCTAAAGGGTTTTTTTTGGCCCTTTTCCTATGTTTCTCAAACTTTGGACTATGCTCGGAATAGTATATCTAGATAATGACTCAACAAGGGATCCAATGAATTAACTCGGCGATATTCATATCTTTAAGATTTCTAAACTCGTTGGACTATTTTCTTAATATAAATTTCATTAATGTCTACCTCATTATGTAAAATGCGATTCGCAAAAGGAAAACGTTGGTCATGATGGATATCACTAAGGGAAGATCGATTATATAGTTGGGTTTGACTTATTTGACGAAAAATGAATAACTTTGACTAATATTTGTCTCAAATTAATTACTTATAATGCTTAAGATAATTAGTTAATAAAAAGAACTTTTGTTATTAACATTTTCTTGTACGATGAAAATATTTTTTTACTTATATATTTTAGTAAGTATTACAAGTAATTATTAGTAGAAAAATATTTTTAAATATTTTATTTTTCATGAAATAAATAGAGTTTTGGAAATGATGTGATTTCACTGAATAGAATTTGCAAATAGTTACAATATGGTAGTGAAATTATTATTTATATTTTATAAGAAAATGGTGGTGAGTGAAACCATTTTTGTCAATTGACGGAGTATGCTCTACATTTTTGGAATCCAAATGCGTAACGAAATTTGAATATTTATCGATAAAAATGGTCCATAACAAGCGAGTTCCGTCACGCGCTGGAGAGTGCGACGATGATAAAACCAATAAGGTGGAAATCGGCGCCACAAGGCCATCACAAGTGTCGGGCATGCAATGAACACGCAAGACCACCTGCCACCTCTTCACTTTCAATTTTCGGTCAACACCTATGTTTATGTCATCTATTATTTCCATTTACTGACCAAAAAAAAAAAATCTATTATTTCCATTTTTCCAATTATTTTACTTCAAACTGTTGGAGTTAATTATGAAATTATTCGTATCCCCTTCTACTATTTGTTTCTTTCGTGATTATACATATACTATTGTTGACTACGCATATTTTTAATTGTAATTGATATTGTAGTACCTTGTTATTTTACATAATTATCGTGCAAAGCATATAAATGGTTAAATAATTCTTCGTCATGAAATGCACTGGGATTTTTTTTTTTGACCATGGAAATGCACTGGGATTACACAATTCTTTTTTGTATTTTTTTTATCGATGCCAGATTGTACTCCAGTTTAGTATGCTTCGGCTAAATCACGGATACTCCGGATTTATCCCCTTATTGTCTTTCTCAAGTGAACTATGCCATCAATTGCCTTTTTCCCAAATGAAGTATGTCATCAACTCCTTTTCGAAGCGGGATTAATAACGAGATTGTTGAAACTCCTATTGCGATTAATATTAGATTCGACGACAAAGATGGGAATACTCTTTCCGACCACACACTCTATTATCAATCGGCCGGCAGTTCATGAACGCAAGGCCACGTACGGTTTTGCTACAGTTGTTCGGATCGGAAGTACCTTGTGTCATGACCTTACTTTTCTAATTACTCTTAAATCACACTTTCCAACATTAAATTTAGGGTTTAATTGCTTTTTGGATAGAGATTTAGGATTGATTGCACCGATTAAAAAGTGTAAAAATCAATCTTACTTTTTTGTAAAGGTTTATTACTAGATTTTTTTTTTTTTATCGAAACTACCCATATATTAGATTAACAGGATATACATCCTAATGCTAATGCATCACTGAGTACAATACTTTGAAAAGTAAAAGGAGGGAATAGAAGCCAGTTGTGGATCGAGCCGTGGTCCTGCTGGGCTTTGGTAGCCTAGTCGGCTGCTAAGTTTGCTTCTCGTCGAACATGCCGAAGGGAAAGATTAGGGCAACGCAAGAGGAGATCACGAAGAACGGCAAAAAGATGTCACTCCTTCCATGGCAACGGCTGCTGCTGCGTGACAAGATCTACCAACATTTGATAGTCCGATTCGACCTCAACACGCTCAAGATGAAGGTCTTGCTGGATCAGATGTTGGATGGCCATAATGAACGCCCAGATCTCAGCTTGGAAGGCCGACTGAGTTGGAATACGTGTGATCACATCAGTGAGTACTCCTCTGAAATTCTGGTAAATACACGCCACTAATCCCCCCTCACTCCCTGGGTAAAAAGCCCCATCTATATTGCATTTGAGACTCGCCCCCGGTGGAGGGCTCCAAATACGATCCAGCCTAACTCAAGCACGTTGTTTCCGATGTGCAGATGGGGCCACCATCTTGTCAAGACGACTCTGAATTAGGGCGTTCTCCACAGCATATATTGGATCAGGGGTCTTCTACCTAAAAATAGCGTGGTTACACTGGCACCAGATCTCCCATAACAGTCTAGCTAACATGTCGAAAGTAGGGGAGGCCGTGGGAAGCATGGCTCTAGCTGCAATCCACTCATCAAAATGACGGACAGAGGTAGGTGTAATCGAAACCCTAACCTTAGAATGATTCCAGATTTCGTTTGTCTAAGTGCAGAAGAAAAAAATGTGTTCAATTGTTTCTGGGATATTTCGTTTGCATAGGGTACAGAAGGGGTTAAGGGCAATGTGTCTTTGATAAAGATTTTCTTTGGTAGCGAGGGCATTTTTACATGCTAACCATATAAAAACTCAAATCTTAGGAGCAGTTGTCAAATTCCAGATTTTCTTCCATAACAGAGTGGGAGGCTGGTAAGATGAGGAAGCTATATGTTGAGGATTAGATTGGGTCGAGGACACATACTGGTAGCAGCTCTTTACTGTATATTCTCCTAACGATGTGGCTGTCCAAATTAATTGACCTTTTAGGATTGAAGGACTAATAGGTATGTTGAGGATGGTTTTACTGACCTAGGCATCAAATATGGTATTGATGAGATTGACATTCCATCCTGCATCAGTTGAGTCCAAGAGATCGCCTACTACATTAGGTTCTCCCTCACGCTATACCACCGATTTTGCCCGTGGGAAGCCATATGTCTTCTGATTCTTATCGATGATCCATCCCCAACTAACCACCGTAGCTTAGGAAGAATTGTATCTCTGCCTTTTAACGTGCTCTGCCACCCCCATGAAGGTCGATAGCCTAATTGAGCACTCTGAAACGAAGTAAACCTAATATATAACCCTTTAAAAAGTTGGCTTCATATAGCAATAGGTTGCTAAAACATACGCCAGGCTTGCTTACCAAGCATAGCCTTGTTGAAGTTCACCAGGTCACGGAATCCCATGCCCCCACATACTTTAGACTGCTTTAAAACTGACCAGTTTTGCCAATGAATACCTGCCTTATTATTATTGTTGCTCCACCAGAATGCCGATGTCTTGCTTTCTATTAATCTGCAGAGTGACAGTGGAATCTTGAAAATGGACATTGCGTATTGAGGTAACACTTGAATGATTGACTTCAGTAGAATTTCCTTTCCACTCTTTGATAAAAGCTTTTCCTTCCAGCCAGCTAATTTTGCATTCACTTTTGCCAGGATCCAGGAAAACATTTCACGCTTTGAGCGGCCCCATTGTGAAGGGATTCCCAAGTACTTACCATAGCTGCTCACCACAGGTACTCTCATTTCTCTTGCTAAATTACTTTGCAGGGTCAGAGGACAATTTTTGCTGAAATAGAACTTGATTTGTTTCTGTTGATAAGCTGACCCGTAGCTAGACAATACTGGTTTAAGAGGTTAGCAAAGTTTTGGCATTCTGTGATTGTGGCTTTTAGGAAAAAAACTGAGTCATCAACAAAGAACAAATGGGATAACGTAGGACAGGCTCTATTAAATCTGATTCCCTGTAATTGACCCATATTCACAGCTTGTGTAATAACAGTTGAAAGGGCATTTGCCAGTAGAATAAATATATATGGAGACAGGGGATCACCTTGTCGAAGTCCTCTAGAGGGTTGAAAATAAGGGAGCTGTTTCCCATTAAACCGAACACTAAAGGAAGTCGTTGTTATGCAAGCCATGACCATAGTGACCCATCTGCTAGTAAAACCCAGCTTCTCCAAATAGGCTGTAAGAAAATCTCATTCGACCCTATCATAAGCCTTCTGCATATCAGTTTTCAAAATACATTTGAATCTTTTCTTGCTCGTTTTGACTTTAAACTGATGAAGAACTTCCTGCACTACCATAATATTGTCTTGAATCTGCCTACCACTAACAAAAGCTGCTTGTTCTTGTGATATCAAACTAGGAAGCCAAGGCTTAAGTCGATTGGCCAGAAGTTTGGAAATGATCTTATAAGTGAAGTTGCAAAGACTGATGGGGCGCTACTGATCTATACTTTATGGATGGTGAACTTTTGGAACTGAGGCAATAAGCGTTCTATTTAAATTTGGAGGTAGGTAGCCTGAGGTGAAAAACTCATGTACTATTCTAATGAGATCTGTTTTGATGGTATCCCAATGGTGACGATAGAAGAGGCCGCTAAGGCCATCTGATCTTGGAGCCTTGGAGGCTCCCAACTGAAAAGTTGCCTGGTAGACCTCCTCTTCTGTTACCTCAGTCATTAATTTTGCATTCATTTCTTGAGTTACCACTGCTGGACATTGCGCTAGAAAGGGACCGAAATCACGATTAGCCACTGATGTATATAACTGAGAAAAAAAATCATGTGTCATAGCCTTTAACTGAGTTGGTTCCCTTATCCAGTTCTGGTTAGCATCCTTTAGCATACAAAATCTGTTTCGTTGTCTTCTTCGCACTGTGCTAGCATGAAAAAATTGAGTTTTGATCTCCCCATTTCAGCCAGCTAATACGAGAGCGCATAGCCCAGAACTGTCCTCTTGTAGCCACAGGTTTTGAATCTCAGCTCGTATGGAAGCAGCTACCTCCTTATCTTCGGTCTGATAGGATTTTCTGTTTATGATGTCCTGAAGTTGTTGTTGTAGTTGTGGAATGCACAGATGGCTATTCCTGAACCGAGACTTGCTCCAGCTGGCCAACTTGAGGGAAATTGACTGTAATTTTGAAGCCAATGGAGTATTGCTGGTTGGCCAATAATGTCGAACTACCTCTGCACATTCTGGCACTTCATTCCAGAAAGCCTCTTAATGAAATGTCTTTGCTCGCTTTACAGGTTGAGCCGACGTGTGCAACGGGATGGGACAGTGATCCGACCCTATGGATGGTATGGCAAACACTTCAACAGTAGGATATGACAACCTCCAATCCCACGAACAAAACACTCGATCTAACTTCTTCACCAGGTCAGCCCCTACTCTGTTGTTAGACCATGTAAATTCGTACCTTTTACTTTCCAATTCTAACAAAGCACAGTCACTGATTAACTTTCTAAAGGATGCCATTCAAGAGTTAATAGCTAGTCTTTTACCTACTTTCTCCCAGGGAAAAAGGAAATCGTTGAAATCTCCCACGCACAGCCAAGGTAAGAGAATAGCTCCACTGATTGCCCTAACTGTATCCCAGAACTTTTGCCTAGCCTGATAAGTTCATGGGGCATGCAGACAAGTTAAGTGCATCGAAGCAACTGTGAGAGGATCACAGACTAATAGATCCACATAATTCTCTTCCGAGTGTAAAACAGTGACATCAAAAAGATCAGTCCAGAACACCGCAACTCCTCCAGACAGACCTACAGGATCTCTCATAAAGGAGCGAGAGAAGTTAAACCGACGTTGTAAGTTCTTCATAACTGACTCTCCATTCTTTGTTTCCATTAAGAAAATCAAATCGAGCTTTTCATTAGTTATTAAAGCCTTTAGTGCGTGAATTGTCAGGGGGTTGCCCAACCCCTGACAATTCCAACTCAGTAGCTTCATTTGGAAAGTGGTGGCTATTGAGGGCCAGCCACCGAAGCCCAATGAGCCGATTCTTCTGCCACATACACAGGGGTATCCATGAGCTGAGTTTCATCCAGGTCTGAGGAATAACCTGCTCTAGTTTCATAAGGTGAATATCGCTTGTTTTTCTTGCTGGAACCCACGTGAGTAATCAGTCGAGGTATTTTTAGTTTCTTTTGTTGAGGAAGGTCTAATGAAGGAGGCTGAATGCTTTTTAACTTTGCTTTGGCAGGTACCAAGTCAGTGGTTCTGTTAGCTGGAATGATTGGGTCCAACCGAGATGAGGGTTCGGAGGGAATAATAGGAGTGGATCCAGGAGCCGCAAAAGCAGGGATTATGGGAGGTAATGCTGGGAGAGGGGCTTGCCTAACGGGGGGAGTTTTAGGTACAGCTTCCTCTATCTGCTGAATATGACCTGGAGTATTATAGAAAGCTTCCCAGTAAGGGCTAAGCTGTTTTACCTCGGCTCTCAGCCACGGGCCATAAGCCATTCTGTCTATACCTTCAAATTGTGCTTCATCATAAGGATACTCTTTACAAGAAGCTGCATAGTGTCCCAACTTTCCACAAGAATAGCAATAATGAGAAAGACGCTCACAGCGAAAGTCTAACCAGAGGGTTTTCCCTTCAATTTTAATGAGCTTCCTTGTCTTTAATGGCGCATGCAAATCTATCTCTATGCGAACCCTCCTTGATGTATCAGATTTCACCTCTAACACTCTTCCTACCTGCCGCACAGCCCTACTGAGAATCGATTCAGTGTTCCATTCCAAAGGTAATCCTATGACATGAACCCAGAATGCACACTTAGTAAAGTCGTAGCAGTGTAAAGGGGTTTGTGGTTGCCAGGGACACAAATGGACCAAATGACCAGAAAATAACCAAGGACTCCCATCTAAGATGCGCCTTTTTTCCATTTCAGATCGAAATTTAAAGATGTAGATCCCACCGTCACTAGAAGAAATATCAACTTGATCAACACGCCATGCTCTCTTCATTGCTATTTGAAAAGCAGGTAGATTGACGCCAGGGTTCGTAAAGATATTACCCACCAAAATTAGTCGGCACTCCTGGAGCTTATCCGATGCAGGTATGTCATCACAAACCTCAATTTCTTGTTCCGAACATAGACGACCCAGCCTATTGCATAGTGCAGCAATACGCAAGGAACTGTCACTGCTGTCTGCCTCCATGAGGAACCGTCAAGATGCTAGTTGGTTCCAGTTGACAGAAACCCAGTGCAAAACTACTGATTCTTAGATTGCATGTGGAGGATCAAGCACCGACGACCGTGAAGTAACAAAATTGAGAAGATCGACCAGACCCAGACGGAAGAGATATCCAAGAGAAGGCTTCGAATTCTACAGGGGAGACTGGAAACTTGACATGCAAGTCAATCCAATCAAGACAAGTTTGCCAAGGAAGAAATTACAGAGGCGATGAGTCAATGTAAAAGATGGAAGAAGATGGATCCAGAGTGGAGAGAATAGAAGGACGACAAGAACAGAAAGGAGATTTGAAGGGAGACATTGAAAGCTTGAGAACAAGACTCGAACATATCGCGAGGAAAAACTCTAGCATAAACGAGAGAGATTTGGACTTTGGTTGTTGGTAACCCAGAAAATAGTTTTACTGCTACTCAAGTTACTCTTGGTATTGTGGGACAAATTGCAACGCCTCCACCACCGATTAGAATTTTACAAGTGGATGAATTTTACTAGATTGCTTCAATTAAATGGTGAAGAAATTAGATTGTATTTTACACATAAAGGTTATCAACGGGATAATTACCCAAAAAGTCCTAAACCTATTGCCCATCTCGCCAATTCGGCCCTAAACCTTTTTTTTGGCCAATTCGGTCCTAAACCTTTTGTTTTTGTTCCAAGTTCAGTCCATCCAGGCCAAAATTGGCCGACCGGCGCCGACGTGGACATTGATCGTGGACAATCGGCCGGCGAACGCCGACGTGGTAATTTTTAAAATATTTTAAAATATTTTTTCAATTTTTTAAATATTATTTTATTATTTTATTTCTTTTTTTTTTTTTTTCTCCATCTCCTTCCTCCCGCTCGGCCGGCGCCGGCCGGGAGGCGAGGGCCGGCGAGGGCGATCTCGCCGGCCACCGCAAGGCTCGCCCCGCCGACCAAAGGCGAGGGCCGCCGAGGGCGAGGCCTCACCGGATCCGGCGAGGTCGGCCTCGCCGGCCCACCGGCGAGGGCGAGGCCCCGCCGATCTAGCGAGGGCCGACCTCGCCGGCCACCGGCGAGGGCGAGGCCTCGCCAGATCCGGCAAGCTCGGTCCTCGCCGGATCCGGCGGGGCCTCGCCCTAGCGGGCGAGTCCGGGGGGGCGAGGGAGGGTTTGCGGAGGGCGGGCGGATGGCGTTGCTAGACCCAGACGGTGGAGGCGGGGTTGGCGCCGCTAGGGTTCTTGTCATCGGCGGAGGAAGGCGGTGCAAGGTCCCGTACGGTCCGCCCAACATCTCTCTCTCCCCCTCTCTCTCTAGGGCCGCGGGCGCTACTCTGCGAGATCGAACGCCACCTGCCCGCCCTCCGCAAGCCCTCCCTCGCCCCCAAGACTCGCCCTCGCGGTGGCCGGCGAGACTGACCTCGCCAGATCTGGCGAGAGGGGTTCGCCGTCGGTCGCCCGCGGGCGAGCCCCGGCGAGGAGGCCTCGCCCCGCCGGATCCCCTCGCGGTCGCCGCACGAGGCGAGCCCTCGCCCCGCCGGATCCCCTCAGTCCGGCGACCGACGGCGAGAGGGGCTCGCCGTCGGTCGCCCGCGGGCGAGCCCCGGCAAGGAGGACTCGCCCGCCGGATCCCCTCATCCATCACCGTCAACCTCCTCAGCCATCACCGTCAACCTCGCCCCGCCGGATCCCTCGCGGTCGCCGCGCGAGGTGAGCCCTCGCCCCGCCAGATCCCCTCAGTCCGGCGACCGACGGCGAGAGGGGCTCGCCGTCGATCGCCCGTGGGGCGAGCCCTGGCGAGGAGACCTCGCCCCGCTGGATCCCCTCGGTCCGGCGACCGGCCATCCTGGCCGGTCGCCAAGCCAAAGGAAAGAGGGAGGGAGAGGAAGGAAAAAAAAAAAAAACTAATAAAAAATTAATAAAATATTTTAAAAACTAATAAAAAAATTTTTATAAGCGAAACGTCATCGTTTTGCATGTCCGGCGTCCATGTCAACGCGGCAACGCCGGCCGGCGCGATTGGGATTCCACGTCGATTATTCCGATTGAAGGTTGCCGGAAGGACCGAACGGGCAAAAATAGAAACGGTTTAGGACTGAATTGGCCAAAAAAAGGTTTGGGACTGAATTGGCGATGGGTAATAGGTTTAGGACTTTTTGGGTAATTATCCCGGTTATCAACTCTTGTTATTTTTAACAACCTTACGAGAGTTGAATAGATGCTGCGAGAAACATAAGTAAATATCTTACCTTAGTGCCTTATTAGTCAAAATGTTTAGAAAAAAAAATTTTCTGTGCACTATGAGAAAGAGCAATTAATAATATTGTCACTATTCATCTAAAATGGTGATGGGTGACTAGAGACTAAATTATATATATAGAGTAAAATTGACAATAAATGTGGATAATATAAATATAAAAAAGTTGCAAAAGATACATCGCAAAAAATTGTGTGACAGCCCAAGGAAGGGCAATGGGTCCTCTCTAGTCTCACATCGCTTAGAGGGGAGTCCTGGGCTAATTAATAAGGCTTGGGGTCCCTTTAACTTGCGTGATGCGTTTCACGTACGCTTCCGCTACGCTGAAAACAAACCCGTGAGGGAGGAGGTTGCTGCGTGCACGCCTTCAAAGCGGACAATATTATTCTAGGATGAGGGTGGCCGGTGTTCACGCCTCTACCCTAGGTGACGCGTTTTAAAGCACTGAGGACTCAGTGTCCAAAGCGGACAATATTACACACTAGGACCCAGGTCGTTACAAATGGTATCAGAGCCGACTCCCAACCGTGTGTGGGGGCCACGGCGAGGACATTGTGCTCTTAAGGAGTGGAGAGTCTGACAGCCCAAGGAAGGGCAATGGGTCCTCTCTAGTCCCACATCGCTTAGTGGGGAGTCTTGGGCTAATTTATAAGGCTTAGGGTCCTTTTAACTTGTATGAGCATGTCTTCAAAGCGGACAATATTATTCTAGGATGAGGGTGGCCGGCGTTCATGCCTCTACCCCAGGTGATGCGTTTTAAAGCCGTGAGGACTTAGTATCCAAAGCGGACAATATTACACACTGAGACCCGGGTCGTTACAAATTGTGTCTCAAATATTTTTAAAAAAATTAAGCGAGGCTTGCCTTTTATTGACCCAGCATGGAACTTACAATAATTCCATCATTTACGTACTAGGTCAAGCCCAATTCGCTTGGTGTCTCAAATCAGTAACAAGTTAATTACATTTTTCAAAAACAGCTGAGATTTGTTTCCACCATATTATTAATATTATCTTGGATTTGGACCATGCCATGCCTTTTATTGCCGGTCCATATCTCATATATATGGTTACTTAATAAATTGATTTCCCTATGATTCTTTGTCTTAGGCCAATGTCAAGAAAATCATAAAAACAGAAAAAAAGAAAATCAATGTTTATATGGTAAGGGATTCAAAACCATTTCTGACAGCTGTATCCACCTATTTCCTAGCCATACCTCCTATTTTTCCTGTTTTAGGTGATTTTTCTATTTTTGTCGAAATCACACGATAGGAAATAGCTCCTTACTCATTCTAGACTGCACATTCTTACAGAGTGCGATCATAATCACCACGCTTTATATTATTTATAGATATTCCTCATTTGTAAAGTATGTGATAAAGTTGTTGGGTTAATAGAACAATCTAGAAGGGATTGAATAGATTGAGTATAGATACTAAAATCTTTCGTGAAATAATCACAATCAACAGATCAAATTATTAATGAGTCGATCCGCATGCGTGATGATAGTTAATAAATAAAGCATATGACGAATGCCGAAAATAGATCACACAGCGATTTATAGTGTAGTTCGACTTTATATCCAAGTTTGCGTTACTCTCTAGCTAATAGCCTAATAAGGGCTAGATTCCACTAGTAATTAGTACCGCAAGTTATCACTAGCACATGTTCTTTTCGCATATAGATTACACTATCAGGAGATGATAACTGCAGCCACACTTACCCTAGATTATCTACCTTTAAAGCCAAAATTTACACAGAGATATCAACATTGAGAATTTTTTAGTGTAAAGCACAACTACAACAATTTTCCGGTCCAAACTCATTTATAGAAGTTTTCAATCCAATTGTTGGAGACCTTTAGAGAGACCCATCTAACCAAAGTCGTTAGAGACCTATGCTAAAATCAGGTTTGCTCATATAGTTACTTCTTTTTACATCCGTAGGTTTCCTAAAATGGTGTGCTACAGCTGTCGCATTGCCTAAGAGTAAAAACACTGCTTTTTTAAAGATATTTTTCCCAATTTTTAGCTATGGAATTTAATATTTTTAATGATAATTTTTGTGTTGCTAATGGTCATTTTGAGAAGCATATCTCACCGTCATCATTGTTAACTCATTATTACAATCCGATATTCATTATCAACACCTATAGATTGAGAATGAGTTGATTGACGATTTTCAATGACAATACCAATAGAATGACGTGTGATGACATGATCAATGATCCTTCCACCTTTATTAGTAACCAAATACCCTTAAGAACACTAACTTGATATAAGTTCCTCCAAGTCACCATGAGATACCACTCACATTGGTGCTTGTTCACCCTGACCATCATAGTCTAATTTCTTGTCTTCGCTAATATAAAGGAATCATTAACATTTGTAAAGCGAGTTTATCATCTGCACTAGTACAAAAAACAGTTTTGGAATCGTAAAAAAATTATAGGGATGTTCCCAACAAAAGTTTGCTCACTGTACTTATATCTCGGAAACTCTGGAAAACAGATTTTAGGACCCACAAAACATTTGAATCTACCATACAAATCAGATACATACGCAGCTATATTTGTAAGGTTGTTGGGTATGCCATTTCAGGCAACAACATCGGCTACCGATTCCGGCACTAACAATCGAAGCCTAGACGGCCTATTTAAACCGACCAGATCGACCCAAAAATATATCATTTCTACTGAAAGTAAACATCCCTTCAGCAGCTATAATCAAAATTTATCTTTTTCAATTTTCAAAATGTCATATCTTCTCATTTCACATCCACAGGTGATTCCTCAAGCATCATCTTCTTGCAATGAATGTTGTGGTCACATCTCCACATGAAAAATGACCATCTTGCGGCTCCTGAGGACAGCTTCTACCCAAGTGAGCAAGAATTGATCACATATCATTCAAGGCGAAAATATCACAATCTTATTCTGCTCATGACATCGACATCTACACAATCGAGTCTTGAGAAGTACTAGATTTTGTTTATTTCGTGGAAAATAAATGATTTTGATAACTTTTTTTTAATTGATTGTTTGAAAGAATTAGTCAATGAAAAATATTTTCGTTTTAAACAACAATTTATGTCTATAAATATTTTTGCAGATGATGAAAATATTTTTCAGTCATTCATTTTTATAAGCGATGTAAATAATCATTTTTAGGAAAATATTTTCTACGTCACTCATTCTTTACCAAATAAATGCAAAATTTTATTTTTTCATTATGGATTTCTGTTTTTGTATATTGAACTTCTGCTTCTATTCTTCCTTTCCAGGTAATGCGGAAGGAGTCCTAGAATGGTACTTCTTCACCAAGTTGGACAAGAAGCATCTCAAAGGACAGCGAATAAATCGATCTAACGGAAAGGGATTTCGGAAGGTCACTGGACCCGAATGCTTTGACCAAACAGGACTCGCATGCCCACTGGAGTGAAGAAATTTCTTGTTTTGTATTCTGTTCGGGCAGAAAATGAATCATATGACTTTACCATGCCTAATATGCATGTAGAAACCATAGCCCTGACCATCTCTTGTAAAAAGAAATAAATTGAACTTGTCGAGTTGCCCTTGGAGGAAACGATCCCAAACAAAAAGGCTCATCAAGCGACACTAAACCAAGGAGCGGGCCCAAGAAGCAACCCGAGGCGGAGCGAGGCGAGGTGAGGCTCCGTAGCTCAAAGGTTTTTACATTTTCCAAAGATTTTCCCCCAAAAAGCAAACCAAACGTTGCCGTAATCATTTGGGATCTCGAATGTTCGGTTCTGGAAGCAATTAATTAGTGGAGAGCAAGTAAAACTAAGGAAACTAGTAAGCGAATATGGAATTACGAAAAGTTGTATGCAAGCCTTGAGATGACAAATTAATCGACGGTGGAGGGTGAGTTGCTTTCTCGCATCTGGTAACCCAGAATTTGGCAGGTGCTATATATGGTCTTAAGACGAATTTGTAGTATGAAACTTAGGATGTCGAAACTCGAAAAGGAAAAAAAAGGGAAGAGCTAACAATTATGAGATGCCATAATACTACACACTGAGAAAAATTACTTCAAAAAGAATTTTACCATTAGAAATCTCGAACCAATATTTTCATAACACATTATCCTAAACTAATTTTTTTATTACAAAAAATTTCGAATTGGTACTTACGACACATTTACCACAAACTAATTTTCTTTCGACAAGAATCGCAATTTGTCTCATAGAAAAATCCAAATTTGTATCCCTAACCCAATTCTACCCTAGGCTAGACATCATTATCCACGAATGTAGTAGATGAGTACATATTTTGTGAGACGAAAATGAATTTGAAGTAAATATGTCATGATATACAAAGGGTTATTTTTAAAATTTAAATTAATTTAGGATAAATATGTGATGATAATTTGGGATTTTTAATAGATCTCGTCCTAAAAGAAGAGAGTACAACTTTCTTATGGAAGACAGAAAGTATTAAGGCAGTGCAAGGTAAGAGTCGTGTCATTTTGGGAACGACACTTGGTGGTCAAATCTTTCCACATTGGGAAAAATTTTCCAGCCAATCATTTCTGGTGACCACTAACATTTTGAATTGTACAGAAGAGGAAAGGCTTTATACAAGGTAACAAACCCCATGTCTATCCACCTTTCGATTGCCATATAAGTAAGCTAATAAGATGCATATTATGATTTTAATAATAACAAAAGAAGGGAAAAAGAGTTGCCTTCATAATTGGACCATAAGAGCTCCATAAGAACAATCAAACTTGACATTGGTCCAATCCTAAGCCAATCACTAGTACGTTGTGTTGTTTTAAAATGTTTGCACATTTGCGGTTATTATCTCAGTAGCATCAACACTGACACGCAACACATGACACGACATGAGACGACACGACACGCCGACACGTCATTTCTCAAAATACAGACAATTCGACATGTTGAGACACGTTATATATTAAATATGTATTCTTATATACATAATAAATTATCTTTTTATGATTATTTTAATCAAATTAATTTGAATCAAATTCATAAATAAATAATTTTAAAAGCCTAGAATAAATATACACAAAAATATTAATCCTCCATTTATTAATATCATTAATTATTTTAATTTGACAAATTCAACTTTATTTCAATAATTCATAAAACTTGGAGAAAAAACAAGCGATCTATATTTTGGACTCATATGTTAGATATGTTGGAAGAGGAGGAAAAAAAAACTTAAGGGGTGAATTGCGTATCATGGGGGAGTGGAAATCAAGAGAGAAGAGAAGACTAGATTTTTCTTCTTTCTCCATTTATTATTTTAATTATTGTGTTTATTTTTCAAATATATGTATATATATATATATTGACATCTTATTTATTGAATTTTTAAAATTGACATCGATATCGGAATCACGTATCGGAAACTTATATGTTAGAATTCCGACTCGAGTGTCGGAGACTGTCGAGAAAGTTGACCAAGCGTTAACCGAGTGTCCAAGAATGTCCAAGAGTGTCCGAGAATGTCGAACACGTGTTGAAGTGTCCAACACGACATGAAGACTCTTAGAGAGTATCGGTACTTCATAGGTTATTAATGACAATACTTCTTCTGACAACAACTAATTTGTTGCTACACTTAATTAAATGCAATGTTAAATTATGGTCAATTTTCCATATCTAAATGGATAGAGTTTATCCTACAGTTTAAATATTTTCTAGAAATGCCTCGAAAACTAATGAAATTAGTCATAATTTGTGGAGAAACATTGGAATCACGTTAGCCTCAGAATGCCTAGCATGTGACTACCACAAACAAGATTTGCCTTGAGATATGTTTGGAAGGTTAATTATCGCTCAGTTGTAATGATAAGGACAACTTAATTACTAGTTTTGGTGCTTAATGTTGAGGCCAAAGGGGCCTATTTAAATCAACGCAAAGCATGACCAATTGCCATTACAAAACTAATAGCTTGCATTTGAAGTTGCAGACTCCTTCCTCTTCATTCTTCGACATTCCATCCTTCCACAGTAACTTCTTCTTCCTCCTCATTCTTGGGCATTCAGTCCTTCAACAGATCATCTCCTCTTTGTTCATATTCAAAATGGATTCTCGAGCATCGTCTCCTTTGACACTCGCGCTAGATGTTGTGCCACCTTCAGTTGCACCGCTAAATAGCCATCATATCATAGCTCCGGGGTTCAGATTCCACCCAACTGAACAGGAATTGGTATTGTATTATTTAGGGCGAAAAGTATTCGGGGAACCTTTATACACTGATGCGGTTCCTGATATTGACGTCTATAGACTGGAGCCCTACGAAATACCAGGTGACCGCCATTTTTCAACCCTCATCTATGCTTGATAGCGTGGATATACTCTGTGTTGTATGATTTTAGGATCTCGTCTCCTATTTTTTTTTCTTTTCATACTGAATACCCATTAATAATGGTAGCGTTATTTAGAATACGATTATCGTGACGTAGGCTTGGCATCACTCAAATATCTTATTGGGTTGTTTTTTTATCCCTCTCTTTCAGGAAAAGTTGTAGGAGATATCGAATGGTTCTTCTTCAGTAAGCTGGACAAGAAATATGAGACAGGAGTGAGGGTGAATCGATCTACCACACTGGGGTTTTGGAAGGTGACCGGGCCTGAATACAAAATCAAATACGGCTCCCGAGTGATCGGCGAGAAGAGGTTTCTCGTGTACTACGACGGGCATTCGAAGATGGGGAAGCGGACTGACTGGGTGCTGCACGAGTATCGATTGACGGATGCAACACTCCCAGCGGCCCAAGTACATGGCTTTTTCGTTTTGGATGCGTATCATCCTTCGTTCCTTATCATGTGAAAGGAATAAACCAAAGTGTTTTCCGTTGTCTCACAGGTCAAGGAAGTCTATGCAGTCTACAGGTTATTTTGGAAAGGCAACTCCGACCCGATCCCTGGTGGCCCTGCACCGGCCGCCGCCGTGGAAGGGGGAGAGCAACTTCATCGCGACGACGTTGCTCCAGCCTCTGCGGCCCTTCAGGTCTGATGAGCTCTTCTCTCGAAGTGTCGATATTTTTGAAGTGTAGACATTTCGTTTAGACCTGTCTCTTCGGTCTTGTTCTTAAACATGTTTCTAGCACATGTCGGAAACCCTCATACCGTGTCGAGGCCATGTTTCTTGTGCAGCTTGTGGAGGAACTTGGACCGGACGGAAAGACCACAGAGACGACTCCAGCTGACGAGGCTCCAGAAGCAGCACCCAACGCTATCTCCCTGGTTATTCACAACGAAGCCCCTGCTAAAACTCTCGATCTCGTAGCCAAATTTGACGGCAAGCGTCCGTACGAACACTCGAAGGGGACTTCATCCGCGAGAGCAGACACGCCGGCCTGTCCAGTCAAGAGACCCAGACTTGCTGAACCTGTTGGCCCGCGAAATCTTTTCCCGAGAGGTCAAGAACCGAACAGCTCGAATCCTGCGGCGGGAGCTATCCCATCACTGACATTGAGCTTGGCATGCCCGGCGTCGGAAACAGCACCCGAGCAACAAGAACAGCGATTAATAGTGGCGCCGCCGCAACCAGTTCCCCGGCAAGCCGTGAACCCATCGCGGACAACAAGTTTTCTGAACTTGCCAAAGATTCGCTTAACCATCGAGAGGAGCGGTAAGCGTGGTACCTCGAAAGACCGATGCGCGAAAGATGTTTGACAGTCGCAGTCCGATGATTTGCGGTGGAAAAATCGAGGCATTCAGAGGATAATTAACTCAATCATCAGAGTTTAATCATTGGTGCATCATGTTCTAAAGTTCAATAAGCAGTTTCCCGCATCATGTAGTGAATTCTATGTTGACCTTTCTTTGGCCCTTTTTTTTTTAGGGAGTGTCCCAGTGTCTGGAGTAATCCTGGCTAGTGGTGGAGCCTTGTCCACCACAGTTTTTTTTTTTTTTTTTTTAATTAGCAATAGCTCCAGTTCTTTTCCTTCCAATAAGTGGCCGCTAATGACAAATCCCTGCATCAGCCATTTCTTCTCTCCCTATTTTCACCTTTGACTAGTGACCTCAATCTATCCAATTAACCTTTCACTTGTTGTAAATTTCACAAAACTCATGCTTTCGACTTCAATTAAACACTTGAATCCTTATAACATACCTTAGAAAACCAACATGTAAATTTACAAATTATAATATATTTATTCAATTTTCATAGGGGAAATCATAAGTAAAGATTAAAAGTAGGTAAATTCATCGGCCGGAACAAGCCTTCAAGATCTTGAGAGCTATTCAAGAATTCACCTAATTTAGGCAAACTTAGCCTCAATCAGTCATCACACCGTATAGAGCTCCAGTGCTCGGTTTGGGGGACAATTAGTTTATGGGAAGAAGGTGAAATTAAGGAAAATTAGTTTGCAAGACTTGGGATGAAGTTTATTCTCCCCGTAGAGGAAAAGAGAAAGAGGGTTTTTCTCTCGAATTTGGTAAGTCATGCAAAATGGAAAGAGCAAAAACAGAAAATCATTATTTTTCATCTTCAGCATTGATAAGTTCCCATGTATAGATTCTCAAATTTGGTATGTGTGCACCTGGAACTAACTCTCCAGTGCACACAAATCTGAGAATCTATACATGGGAACTTATCTATGCTGAATATGCAAAATGATGATTTCTCTTTTTGCTCTTTCCATTTCAAATGACTTACCAAAAGCGAGCTCTCTCTCTCTCTCTCTCTCTCTCTCTCTCTCTCTCTCTCTCTCTACGTAGATTAAACATTATCCCAAGTCCTGCAAACTAATTTTCCTTAATCTTTCTTCCCATAAATTAATTGTCTTGCAAACCGAGCATTGGAGCTCCATAAGTATGATGACTAACCGAGTCTGCGTTTACCTATATTAGGTGCCCCTAGATAGCTCTCAAGATCTTAAGGGCTTGTTTCGGTTGATGAATTTACCTACTTTAATTCTTCACTTATGAAATTTACCGACTATATTATTATTTGCAATTTTACATGTCGATTTTCTAAGGTACATTATAAGGATTCCAGTATTTCAAGCTAAATAGAAGTCGAGAGCGTGAATTCTGTGAAATATACAATGAGTGAAAGGTTAATTGGATAGATCGAGGTTACTAGTGAAAGGTGAAAATAGGAAGAGAAGAAATGGCTGATGCCCGATTTGTCATTAGCGGCCACTGCTTGGAAGGAAAAGAACTGAGTTATTGCTAATAAAAAAAAAAAATGGAAAAACTGGTTCGAAATTGGCCTGAACAGGCTTACGTCTTTTCTCGCTTCATTTTTTTTTTTTTTTTTTTTTTTGTGAATCAAGCATCATATTTATTTTGTAATTGTAACGTAAAAATTTTCTACAAGAAATTTAACAATTCACGGAGATACTGCTGATCCAAACAAGCTGTTGCTTTTCGCGTTCTTTTCTATCTTGTTTTCAGTCAAAGCCCTAACGCTTTCACCTTGCACCGGGAATGTTTCTAAAAGAGAAAATGGATGGCATGATTCCAGTGAGAAGAGCTCAGAGCATTCTGGCTCGTCCCTATACCACTTTCAGGCTCTGTTAAGCTCAAAGAAAGTGGCTGCTCTACACGGAAAAATCATCATTCTCTGTTTGTCAGCTAGTCAGCAATTTCTTGCCTTGCGACCTCGTGATCAGAGAGTACCACAAATTATGAAATTCGACCTTGCAGGGTTAGATTTATTAAGCGGCAAATAAACAAGCCACCACATACCAATCCTATGCGGCTAGGTCCAAGAGAACAAAGAAATCGAAATCACAGCCCACCACAATCGAAACATTCGACGAAGAAATGGAAAATGAAACCGACGTAGGAAGAGAGTGTACTTGGCTAAGAGTGGGTCGATTGATGGCCGACTGACGAAGGCAAGGCCGGAACCTGCAAGATCGAGAGAGAGAGAGAGAGGAGACGGCGTCAGCAAGATCAAGGACGAGGTGGGGCAGCATCAATGGGACTGAGGACGGGATAAGAGAGCGTTGGTGAGATGAAGGATGAGGCGAGATAGCGTCAATGAGACTGATCGGCAAGGCGATGTCCCAGATATTGTACGATGTCTCACAACACCTTCTTTTTCGCAAAACTCGGTAAAATCTTTACCATAGAATTCCATACCATTATCGATTCTCAGGCACTTGATTTGTTTATCTGACTGCTTCTCAATCAAGGTCTTAAATTTCTTGAACTGATCAAACACTTCTTATTTGTGCTTCGGAAAGTAAATCCGTACCTTCCTCGAATAGTCGTCGATAAATGTCAACATATATCGGGCACCTCATTTCGAAGGAACTGAAGATGGCCCCAGACGTTTGAATGAATATATTCAACTAGCCGTTTGGTCGAATGAATAGCTACAGTAAATTTAACTCAGTGCTGCTTCCCATAGATGCTCACATAAGTCCAACTTCTCTGTTTTCTGACCCTTCAATAACCCCCTTTCACTCAGCATCATCATACCTACCTCACTCATGTGCCCCAAACGCATATGTTATAATTGAGTCAAGTTAGAGTCTGACTCACCTGATGAAACTGCAGCGGTTCCGGTCACGGTCTCTCCCAGTAAATGATAGAGAGTATGCACTTTCTTCCCCTTCATCATTATTATGGCACCTCGAGAGATCTTTAGTACTCCACCTTCGACGATGTACCTACACCCGATGTCATCGAGTGTCCCCAGAGAAATAAGGTTCTTCTTGAGCTCTGGTACATGCCTCACATCTGTTAATGTGCGCACCATTCCATCATGCATCCGGATCCGAATTGTCCCTATCCCCACAGCCTTACAGACTCCATTATTCCCCAAAAGAACCCTACCACCATTTGCAGCTTGGTAAGTAGTAGACCAGTTCTTATGAGGCGTCATGTGATAAGAGCACCCTGAATCCAGCACCCATTTGTCTCCTGACGAAGTAGCAGTCATACATAAGACAGCTTCTACATCACTATTGCTCCCTTCGGCAACGTTTGCCACACTACTCGTGGCATTCTGCCTATCAACTTTATTCCTCCGGTTTGGACAATCTCTCCCGATGTGCCCCTCCTCATGATACTCAAAGTACTTCACGCATCCCTTGAACTTTCTATGGCGTGATTTTGATCTGCTTTTACCTCTACTACTACTGGACCTTCGATGTTGTTCTCTACCCCGAATTGTCAGTACTTGCGTTACTCCTTGCGCCAGACTGTCATCTCGCAACTTTCTCTGCCACTCCTTAGAGAATAAGGCGGACTTTACCCCCTCTGAAGTAATCGTAGTACACCCCTGCAACAGTGAATTAGTAAAGTACTCCCATGACTCTGATAAAGAGGCTAACAAAATCATGCCATGCTCTTCAGCATCAAGTATCTTACCGACATTCTTCAGATCCATCATAAGTTTATTAAATTCATCTAGGTGGGTTCTGATAGACGTACCTTCAGTATATCTAAATTGAAACATCTTCTTCAGCATATACAAGTGATTGTTCAAACATTTCTTCACATAAAGTGCATGAAGTTTGCCCATAATGCTACGGCATCCTACTTCTCAGCAGCCTCTATTAAGACATCATCCGACAAATTTAACAGGATCGTGCTCTTTATTTTTTCCATTAGCTCTTCCCTCTCAGAGGCTTTCATGATAATAGGCAACTCATCCTCATCATCCAGTGCCTTGACCAAACCTTGTATTGTTAATAAAGCTTGCATCTTGATGCTCCATAACACAAAGTTATTGCTCCCATTATAACTTCTTAATTTCAGATTTCCTCTCAAATATAATTGCAATAACAAAATTTCCAGATAATAATCAGACAAGTAAAAACTCCAAATCACAATCAAGAAATTCAA
Source organism: Eucalyptus erythrocorys (assembly GCA_014182555.1). NCBI lineage: Eukaryota > Viridiplantae > Streptophyta > Magnoliopsida > Myrtales > Myrtaceae > Eucalyptus > Eucalyptus erythrocorys. Next base: position 37,278,500 of record CM024603.1, on the reverse strand, counting down.
CTACACGCTCTGATACCAATTGTTGGGATATAATACGCGGAAACAATAGGATCTTGCAATTTACGTCAACGCGAAACCAGAGAAAATAAACGAGAAAAATAAGGGCACCAGGAATTTACGTGGTTCGGTCCGAGTATCAGTACCTAAGTTCACGGGGAGAGCCAGCAGCGAATAATCTACTATAATCGGAGTATCAGAGTTTACAATCGTTCAATCGCTCAAGTGTTTTCCACATCTAGATTTAGCCCCAAATCAAAAGTGTCTATAAATAAACAACTTAACTGGGATATAAACTCACGGCGTAAAATTATCACGCGTTTAAGCTTCGATACAATACGCTCTATATATGGCTTCGCATATCTCTTCAGGCTTCGCGCGACTTGCGACTTCAAGGATCAGGGACACACCGCTACATAGGTTTCTTTCACAAGCTTCGACGGCTACGTACGTGCAGCAACTTCTCGCGCTCGATGGACGTGCGGCTCTTTCGTTTCGGCGGCTTCAAAAACGCGGAGAAGAAGACCTTCAAAAACATTGCCTTTTATATGCGTGTGTGGGTGTGTGCCCAAGGTCAAAAGTTTGACCTTGGGCCCACCACTCAATTTCCTTTTCGTGCAGGGAGCCCTTTTTTTTTTTTCTATAAATTCCATCGACCAAACAAAGAAAGTCCTGGCGTGAAAGTTGTGTTGGGTCCCACCATTAAGATAACAACTTTCAGCAACAATCTGGAACAGAATTCGTATACGTGTGTCCATCTTCTTCTTCTTTTTATTTAGGGATATGTTCAGCAGAAGTTTCTTAAAACATCGAAAGTGCATTGAGTCCCAAAAACTTACAAAAAGTGCTGAATCAAGTCTAAAACTTGTCAAATTGATTCAATCGAGTCCTAAGGCTAACGCCGTTAAGAAAATTAACGAAAATTGCCGACGTCATATTTTAAATGAATTTTTATTTAATATATGGCTTTTTAAAATCATTTTTTATTCAAAATCTTAAAAAATTATATTAAAAACTAAAAAGAAAAAGCTAAATCTATTTTAAAAAACAAAACCGTTAAAAAAAAAAAAAAAAGCCGCCGGGGGCTTCCGCAACCGCCCATCCGCTACCCATCGCCGGAGGGGCCGGCCACCCTCGCCAGGTCGGGCGAGGATGCCCAGATCTGGGCGAGGCCTCACCGGCCCTCGCGGGGGGCCGGCGACCATCGCCGGGCGGGTGAGGCTTCGCCGCCCTCGCCAGGGTCGGCGATGCTCGCCCAAATCTGGGGGGCGAGCAGGGCGCGTCCGCCCGTCGGACGAGTCCGAGAGGGAGGAGCAGCCCGGATTCGGGACGAGGCCGTCGCCCGCTACGCCGCCTTTGCCGACGAGGACGACGCCGCCCCGCCACCAACGACGACGCCGACGAGAATGGCGAGGCCGAGGAAGAGGAGGACCCGCCCGGGGGCCTCGTCCGTCCCGGCTCCGACGGACGCCGCCGCCGCCCAGATCCGGGCGAGCATCGCGACCCTGTGCGAGGGCCGGCGAGCACGCCAACCCCGGGCGAGGTCCGGCGAGGCCTCGCCGTGGCGGGCGATGGTCGCCGGCCCCGCGAGGGCCGTGCGTGCCCAGATCCGGGCGTGTCCTCGCCCGACTTGGCATGGGATGGCCGGCCCTCACCCGGGGCCGGCGAGTCCTCGCCGGCGAGGGCCGGCCACCCGCCTGGGTGGCGGCGACCGTCGCCGCCCCCTCCGGCGATCAATCGTCGCCGCCCCACCGGCGATGGGCGGCGGCGGCGGAAGCTCCACCGTGGCCCGTGACCCTTTTTTTTTTTTTGAACAGTTTTTTTAATAAATTTAACTTTTCCTTTTTATTTTTAATTTAATTTTTAAAGATTTTGAATAAAAATACTTTAAAAATTCATATATAAAATAAAAAATTCATTTAAAATATGACGTCAACACGACGTCGCAATTTCCGTTAATTTTCCTAACGGCGTTAACCTTAGGACTCGATTGAACCAACTTGACAAGTTTTAGGACTTGATTGCACTTTTTGTAATTTTTAGGATTCAATTGCACTTTCTTGACAAGTTTTAGGACTTCTGCTGATTATATCCCTTTTATTTATTATTTTGTAATCTTTCGCAAGTCCAGCGAATTACATTTTTGCAAATACTCAAACACGAGTTATAATTTAACAATTCATTTGCAACTATCTTTCGACTCATGATTAGAAAATTTTGCAACAAGTGAGTATATTTTCATATTTGTAACTATGTGTATACAAAAGCACATGTGAATAAATTATCCTTATAACTAGTAAATTCTTGTATGTATTAGTAAAATTGGAATTGCCATTAGGTATATTTCTTTTTACAGGGGGAAAAGTTTGTGATCCATGTGGTAATAAGAGCAGTAGCCCATAAAGTTGATGGTGGTAAGTATTAACTTTCAACTGTCAATTAGTAATTTTTGCAACAAGTGTGTATTCGACAGTAAAAATGATAGTAGTAGAGTGCGTGTATCTAAAATATTGAGTAATATTTAATAGACCACGAGAATACACAATATAAAACCTATCATTCTAAGTAGTGCTTGATATTGTATGGAGTCCACATTATCTCTTCAAAATCCATACTTTTCAAGTGAAATCGCAAGATTTGAATTGATTATCAATATCACTAAATAGACTATAAAAATCATCTATGTAAATCATATTATTTTAAGTATTGCTAGATTTTGCATGGAGTTCATGTTATCACTTCATGGTCTTTAATTTTCAAGTGAAATCGTGAGATTTGAATCAAATATCTATATCACCTAAATAGAGTACAAGAATTGTTTTTCATAAATCTTATTATTCTAAGGTTTCATTTGTTTTCACATAAAATACATTCCTCATTTTCCGGTGTATCACATGGGAAAACAAGTTAATGAAAAACTTATGTCTACTTTTAGGAAAATGATTTCCTCTTTAAAAAATCAAAAATTATTTCCAAAATATAACTAAATATCAACACTATGACCAAAAGCTCTATACTTGAGCACAGGAAACCGACACTCTTTCTCGAGCCCCTAGCATCGAGGTCTATTGAGGGCAAGCCAAAGTCCTTTGAGGCAGACTCGAGACCGTAGCACTCATGCTCGATTGCGCAATGCCCAAGCTCAATCCATTGAGGCTATACTTGAGTCCTTGGCGCCCTTGCCCAAACCTAGTGAAGTTGGCCCCAAAACCTCGGCGCTCGAGATCGAGTCCATCATGGTCAGACACGAGTCCATCATGACCAAGCCCAAGACACTAGCTTCGGGGCTTGATGGGTCCATTAAGACCCCACGCCCAAGCTCAAGTCCACTGAGCTTGGACCAGGATCTCGGTGCCTATGCTTGTGCCTGATTTCTAAAAATGATCGCTTGTATCATTTATAAAAATGAATGAACAAAAAATATTTGTAATTGTTAAGGAATGTTTATACATTAATTGTTAGCAATAATGAAAACATTCTCCATTGACTAATCATTTCAAGTTATATACGTGATTATTTATTTTTTAAAATATTTTTTAATTTTTCGTGAAATAAATAGAACCAAATAGTGTTCCTGGGCATTGCTGGGCATTGCATGGAGTCCATGTCATCACTTCCAGATAATGATGCTGTTCCACTTGTTTGCAGTCCTGTCTCGTTCCAATTCCATCACCACAACAAAGGCCCATCTGGAAGCCCAGAAGGAAGCGTTCACTGTCCAGAAAGTGGAAAACCCTTTCGTATTTTTTCCACCTATCTTGAGTTGCAGGTCTGATGGTAGCCCCGAGCCGAGGCTCGTCTTCCTCAAAGCCCCCTCCCCTATCTCCAATGCCCCTCTCTTTCTTCTCATCCAAGTAAACTCCCACCGTCCTTCTCTCTCCCTCTCTCTCTGAACTGCGCCCGACCCTTTTTGGCCCCTCTCCCACTTCGCTTCATTTGTAAGCTCTCGTCAGCATCCCACTACCAGAAGCTTCCAAGGTTCTCTCTCTGTCTCTCTCTAGAGCAGTCCAGCCTCGTTCTGTTGATGCGGAGGTTGTGTTGAGCAGATGGTCTTGCTTTAGGTTTTGTGGGTTTTTCTGTTTCGCCCTTTTCGGCGGTGAAGTTGCTTGCTTTTGGGTGAATCTGCGGCTCCTTGGTACTGTGGTGTTGCCCGATTGTGCCCTCTTGATTTCGTGCTTGGACTGAGTGTCTGTCGGAAATGTCGACCTGCATGTGGCTTTTACCGCTGGATCGCCACTTCTGTTGGTGTGATGGGTCGCTGGCTCCTCTGCTTTTGTTGTTGTCGGAGGTGGACTGTACTTTGTGGTTGTGGTTGTGGTTGTGGTTTCAAGAATTGCTCTTGTATAAGATGGTTTTATGTAGGGAAAAGTTCTTGCCTCGATAGTTTTATCTTCTGTGCTGATGACTTGTCTCCCTTCTGTGATCGCCCTGCGTGAGATTTCACTGATGATGTTGAGCTGTGATCCTTGAAAAAGTGAAAAAAAAAAAAAAAAAAAAAAAAAAAAAAAAAAAAAACGTATGAACTTTGAGAAAAGGGGCCTCACTTTTTCACCTTGGTGTTGATTATAATCATGTGGAGAACAAAGGAATGTGATTTTGCTATCCTATTCAGGGAACTCGATCTTTCTTGGCAAAGGGGCAAAAAGACAGTTTTGATCACAGTCCCGATGACATTCTAAAATGGTGGTTTTTAAGAATCATAATGGTGACTATGTGTTTAATTTTCCCCCCGCAGCTCAGAGGATATTCGGTTATAACAAGTCCATGATGGGTAGAAAAGGTTAAGGTTATAGTTGCCCTATGAACAGAGTTTATTGAAAACACTGATAGGTGGAGTGACGACTTTTATATTGAAGATAGATTCTTCTTGGCTATCCACAGTACAAGTGTAAAAATAGTGGAAGAACTTTAGGAAACAAGGAGAAGTTGCTATTGCTAGCATAAAGCAAAGAATAGCCCCTTCTTTGACGATTTCAAAAAATAATAAAGAAAATTGTAGTTGGAGAATCAAGATATGTAAAAATATTGGAAGAACTTTAGGAAACAAGGAGAAGTTGCTATTGCTAGCATAAAGCAAAGAATAGTCCCTTCTTTGACGATTTCAAAAAATAATAAAGAAAATTGTAGTTGGAGAATCAAGATATATTGGAAGAGTGAACCTTAGTGTAACAATACTGTTTCTCCATTTTGAGGTGTTGCAACAAAAAATTCCCCGGAATGTGGAGTAAAGCTGATTAATTTATGCAACTCCCGGTCTATCTTGGCGGTGCGAGAATCTCTCTCATTGAGAGACACTTTGCTTGTCCTTCTAGCGTTTACAGAGGATCTTTTATCATTCAGGTGCATCTAATTGCATTAGTGAGTGCTAGGTTCTGATATACAATGAAAGAATCTGCTTCAAAGATTAAGTCATCTAACTATATTGCTTAGTGATGCTATCAGAGATGTTTGTAAATGTCTTACAAATGCACTGGCTGTGTTTTGGGGGGAAGCCTACCTAAGATTGAGTGATGCTATGCATTTAGCTTTGTATCTTGGAAATTCAAAGTCCAGAGGAAGCATAAGTTTGCTGCATCTTGTTATATCTCGGGTGGCATCAAATATGTAACATGGGGCTTGTGTCATTTCTTTTCTTTTTGCACTAATATTTGAGATGTGAACTTACAGAATAGACAGGGAGAACTGACTTTGAGGGGAATGTCTCACGACTAAAGAATCTTTTCAGTGGATCATGCAACTCTATCTGTCCCATCTCTTGTAAAGCTGTACCTTTCTTTTGCATATACAGATATGGGTCCTGAAACATCAACACCTTCAACATCTGCATTATCTGCAGCTCCATCTGCTCAAAAGACTAGCTCCACTGCTTTGGCCCCTGGTTTCAGATTCCACCCAACAGACGAAGAGTTGGTTATATATTATCTTAAACGCAAAATGTGTGGCAAATCATTCCGCTTTGACGTGATAGCTGACGTGGATATCTACAAAACGGAGCCTTGGGACCTTGCAGGTCATTATACTGTTGTTCCTTATTCTGTCTTTAGTTGTTTGTGTAGTTACATGGACTTAGATAAATTTAGATTCTGCAGCTCTTTGGTGCCTTAGGCTGCAAATGTGTTTACTTCTTTCATCTCTCTTCGGTTGTATAATTGTTGAATTATATGGAATTGGGGAAGTTAAGATTATGTAAATTTAATTGGCAGTTATCATTCTTTCTTTGCTCATTAATATTTAGATGTGTTAGTAGTTTTCTTCTGTGAATGTACTTAGTGTTGTACAGTGTTATTGCTAGAGTACTATATGATGACTTCTTGTCCTGCCATTGTTTCAATAACTTTTTTTTTTTTTTTTTGGTGGGTATTAGGCAAGTCAAAGTTAAAGACTAGGGACCAAGAATGGTACTTCTTTAGTGCATTGGACAGGAAGTATGCTAACGGCGCTAGAATGAACCGGGCCACCAGCTCTGGTTATTGGAAGGCAACTGGAAATGATCGCAATGTTCAACATGAATCACGTGTTGTTGGGCTGAAAAAGACACTTGTTTTCCATAGTGGGCGAGCTCCTGAAGGGAAGCGAACAAATTGGGTCATGCATGAGTACAGGCTAGTTGAAGAGGAGTTGGAAAAATGTGGTAATTACAAGGTACATATTGGTAATTGGCGTCCAATCAATAGCTTATTAGCTTGCCTCTGTACAACTTCAAGTTATTAACGGTCTCATGATAATGAGTAATGTTGTGAAGAAGAATAGGTTTATTCTATCTTGGTTAGACTCCTGAAACCAACCTTCACCCCTAGGAATTTGCTGAGGATAGTAGATTATAACCTCTTATTTTGTGGAACCTTGACATTGTTGTGACTTAGGGCGCGTTTAATAACATTTCTGTTGAAAATTTCTTCAGGGAATAGAAATAGAAACTATTTCTGTTCCCTGAACAATTTTTCAACAAAAGAACGCATTTGGTAATTGCACAAAATTTATGTTTCTGAAATAGAAAAAGAACATAAATACGTTTGGTAAACTTGTATAATTTTTTTGTTTCTTTTAATTTTTTAATATTTTTATTTTATTTTATTTTTCCTTTTTTCTTCCTTTTGGCCGGCGACTGGCCAACGAGGGCCGGAGGCCTCGCCCAGCCACGGCAAGGCTCGGCGGTGGTCCGGTGAGGCTCGGCCTCGTCGTGGCTAGAGCCTCGCCTTGGCTAGGCGAGCTCAGCCTCGCGAATCTAGGCGAGCTTGAGCTCGCCCAGCCAAGGCGAGGCCGAGCCTCGCCAGGGGCCAACGACGCTCCAGCAAGGTCGCCGGCCCTCAACAGCGAGTTGCTAGCCATGGCCGAGGCCGGTGACTAGCCAAAGAAAAAAGAAAAAGAAAAGGGAGAAAAAAAAGTGTTTCTCGGAATTGTTCCTGAGAACAAGAAACAAGTTTTTTCTACTTCTTGTTTCTGTTCCAAATATGTTCCTGGGAACAAAAGTTATAAACAAACATTTTTCTGTTTTTTTTCTTTTTTTGTTCCCCGGAACAAAAGAACAAAAATTTGTGTCGCGGGGAACATGAACAGATTTAAACAAACACGGCTTTATATATCGAAATTGTGACCTGGCCTATTGATTTGCGAGGAATTTAAGGTCATGGAATTTTGATGGAGTTACATTATAACAGTTAATGTCCATCTTATCAGTTCAGTTCACCAATGAATGTAGGTGCAAAATGGTGGAATGTTTTCTTATTTCTATCGTTGGATCAGCAGAATATAGCCACTAGTGTGTTTCACCCACTTAGACTCTGAAAAAAATGTATCAGACTCCCTTTTTTTTTTTTTTTTTTTTGGGTGGGGTGGGGGTTGTTATACAAGCCGTTGTTGCATGTTAATCATTGTTTTGTGTGTAGGACGCATATGTGCTTTGTAGAATATTTCATAAGGCCAATTTAGGGCCACCAACTGGTCATCGTTATGCCCCTTTTGTTGAGGAGGAATGGGATGGCAAAGATAATGTGATTCCGAGTGTAGAGACCAGAGAAGAAGCAGTACCTCAGGGAAATGGCATGCTTCAGGTTTGCGTTGCCCAAATCTGATTCTTACATTATCATACTGTACGTATTTTCATTCTGTCGACACAATCTTTATTTTTCGCATTGTCTCAACAAAAATGGTGATAGGGGAGTCCATGGTCCAGGTGGTCAGCTCCAAGGGTGGAACCTGGAACCACTCTGCAGGGGCCTGTTTCAGAAAATTGGAATGGGAAACTGCTTTTGGGTGGATCTTGAGTCTTCGCAGGAACTGGTCTTTTTTTTTAGACAAAAAATTGAAATTCAACAACTGAAGCTTTCTTGCTGAGCCAAGTTTATATGACAACCAGCCATCAGAATTTATGATCAAATAAACTTACCTGTAAATCACCACCAATTTAGGAAAACAAGCAAGAGAGAGAAGGCAAATAATTTCCAAAACAAGGATGAAATATAGAACCCTAACTTGTAAAAATAGGGCTGAATCTTGTGCAAAAAGTGAAATATCGCCAAAAAAGAACCTCAAAAAAACAATTAAGAAATTTAGTAAAAAATTCAAGAAACCAGGTTCAGAGTGTGAGGGATATTTGAGAACAGCATAGACCATAAGCTGTAAACATAATCAAAAAAAAAAAAAAAAAAAAAAAAAAGATAAAAAATAATGATCGAGAGAAAGAGGAGGGCAAGCCTTGTTTTTTAGGCAATTTCATCTGGCAATGTTGAACATGATTCACTTTGGTTAAGCAAACTTGATTTAGTGGTGGATTTATGAGGGCTGTTCATGCTCAAGCCCAGAGTTCAAGTTTCCATGGCTGCACTTAATAGGCATCATCATCTTGGGGCAAAATCACCAAAAATCCTAAACTATGCTCATAGTGATAATTTATCCTAAACTTTTTTTTATGACACCAAGAATCCCAAACTTATATCTATGTGACATATTTACCCTCTATCAAATTTCGTTAATGAAAACCATTAAAAATCTACCTACATGAACTACAGAAAGCATACAATATTGACATAACGTCCATGTGGCTTGAATGAAATAAAAATGACATTGTTTTGGCTGAAAATTATCTAACGGAATATTGACAGAGGGTAAATGAGTTACATAGGTGTAAGGTTGGGGTTTTTAATCTAGAAAAGATTTAATGGAAATGTGTCATAGTGGGCTTAGTCTAGGTTTTTGATGTCACAAAAAAAAGTTTAGGGTAAATGCGTTGTAGTGGGGGTCAATTCCAAAAAAAAACCCAAACTTTACATCCAGTCACAAATCTGCTTAAAACTTTTTTGTCTAAAAAAAAAAAAGATCTAAATTTTAGATCTAGTCCCAAATTTGTCCTAAACTTTTCTCGTAAAAAAAAAAAACCCAAATTTTATGTTTAATCCCAAATCTTTGTCTAAAAAAAAGTGGTTAATGTCACGAAAACTACAAACTGGTACATGTGATAAATTTATCCAAACCCAAACTAATTTTTTTACTATGAAAAGCCTAAATACAAAAATGACATATCTGTAACAAATTTACTTCAATGAAATTTAACCCAAACTAGTTCACATGTGATAAATTTACTCTTCGTTAGTTTCCATTAACAATTGACGAGTGTATCAATTTAAGGTTTTATCCTTCATTTATACTTGAAAAAATTACCAACTCTTAACCTATTCTTTAATCTACCCCGTGGTCTAATCTCAACTTAATGTGGCATTTTCATATCGATAATAAATACATATTGGCAAGGCAACATGGAAAATTATCTTCAAAATAAAACCATTTTAAGATATAAAAAATTAGAGACTACCAATTGCAAATTTTTGACAGAGGGCTAATGGCGGCAAATATAGGACTAGAGTAAAAATTGATGATTTTCGGGGGAAAAAAAATTGGGGTAGATTTGGGATTGGACCTATAGTTTGGGATTTTTTTTTAAACAAAAGAAAAGTTTGAGACAGATTTCTTTTAAGAAAAAATTCAAGGCAGATTTGAGACTGTATCTAAAGTTTGGACTTTTTTTTTTTTTTTTTTTTTTTTTGGAATTGGCCCGTTATAGTGGGCATAGTTTGGAGTTTTCTGTGGCTTTTTCCCTTATCATTATCATAATTCGTGTTCTAAATATTATTTGATAAATGAGAGAGAACCAGTGGTTCAATGGGTGGTTTCCTTCTTGGTTTGAAGTGGTGGCTCTGAAGGTCAGAAGGAAAACCTTCTAATACTAGGACCCTGTGGGAGCTAGATATAAGAGTCACGGGCTGCTATCAAACTGCCAGGTTGGTTCAGCCTGTTTGTCATGTTGGACGGGCCCTGCTTGTAATGCCCTAATAAGCCTTGTATACTTGCGGGGATGATCCAATTAAATCTTACGTGAAGCTAGATTCAAGACTGTTCAACTGGAATTAAATCAATAAGCAATCTGAAGAGTTTTTATGTGAGCGCTTATATTATGTCACTTGATTACCACAGGAAATGCCGTCTCATGTGCCTCCTGTTTGCCGTAATGAACTTCCAACTAAGACCCAGTGCCTTCTGGCTGTTTGCAAGAGTGAAACAATGGGTGAGACTATAGATGATCCATCTGCAATATGTCCAACTAACAGGGAAACTGCACCGCTTCTTCATTACAAACGAAGGAGAGATATTGATTTGAACTCAATTGATTCAACGGGTTCGGAAAATTCACCCAAGAAAACCGAAGGTCCTTCTTCATCTACCATTACGACAGCAAGGTCGGCTATGAATGTGACTTGTGGATTATCAACATTGGTGGAGTATTCTTTGATGGAATCACTTGAAATAAAAGAAAAACCTCGTCTTCCTCTCTCGACTTTTGCCCCCGCCAATCTCAATGCAACAGTGCCTCCCGAATGCTTAGACTTCATCCACAGTTTACAAGAGGAGATTTATAAGGTGTCCATTGAGAGGGAAACATTAAGGCTTGAAATGTTGAGCATCCGGTCGATGGCTAATGTTCTTCAATCCAGAGTCGAGCATCTGACGAAGGAGAATGAGGAGCTGAAGCGGAAGGTTCAAGATGCTTAGTTGTTGCTCAATGGCTTTGATGTTGTAGCTTTGCCTTTGCACCTCTTCCTCCTTCCTGGTTGTTGTACTGTTGTCTATCAGTGGCCTTCAGAAGTCCAGTTGTTCGATGTACCTTGTAAGTCATTGTAGTTGTAGCGCTTCTGCCTGTCTGTGTCCCTCGTCTGTCTTGAACTAAGAAGTACTTTGAACCAGATAGACAATGATTTGGGCCTATTCCCCCATCTATCATGTTAATTTGGGAAGCAGCACCTGATTGATCTCTTGAGCAATCCTATTGTTATGGGGTCGCACATGATTTATTTTTATGGAGCCGTTGCTACTTCCGGGTATACCAATGGAGGCTATGAGTTCGGCGTTCTAACTGATGATGTTGCATTGAGTTACTCAGTTCATTGCTTGCCGTCTGAGTGGATTGATGTCCACGGGTCTTCTTTTATCCTCCTGTTTATGGTTTTTTAGGTGGGAAATTGAAAGCTGACTAGTTAAGTTCGATCGTCACTCTTCGTAGTAAAGGTTTAATGTATTATCTTGTGTCGATTGGATGAAGCTAAATCCTTTTCATCTACTATCTGTAGCCTGTTAAAGCAACTGTGCCCAGCAGTTTCATCGGGTTCTAGACGTACGGGCTGACTTGAGTTTGCTTGTGATCCGGAAGAGTAATGTGACGGAGAAAATCGATGCTGCTCGGCATTGGCACTGAGAGCTTGGTGTGAAGTGGATCTCATGCTATGACGGGCTCGTGGCACGGTGAGTCCTCTTTGCGCATCTTAGGAGATCCGATCTTAACCAGTGTGTTCTTCGTCCAAGAACAACAAAATCACGCCTCTTAAGGGATATCAAATTGGAGGAAGTAGCTTCCTACTGGTGTTCCAATATCTGGTCGATGCCCTTCCATCTGCTTGTTTCATGTGTTTTCGAGTAACGGTAAGCATCGATCCAACCCAACCCAGCCAATCCTAGTGTATTTTTTCAACAGGATTGGGTCGGTCCTTGATTTTGAACCTCTAGATTTTGCACTATGCGGATTGATCATTGATACTGAGTTTGAAGTTTATTCAATCCAGATATATATATATATATATATATATATATATATATATATATATATATGTGTGTGTGTGTGTACGTATGTTTTTGTATCCTCCAAATCCTAGTATCTCCTCTTCTGGTCTCTTCTTTCTTATGCAATTTAGTTTACGGTGTAAATTAGAAAGTAGAAAGAAATCAAGTTCTAATTCAACCAAAAAAAGTAGAAACGCTCTCCGCACGCCTTGCAGCTCGCCTCTTTTCACTCACCTCATCATTTGCCTCTCTTCGCTTGCGCTCACCTTGCCACTCACCTTTGTTCATTAACCTAGCTGCTCACCATACTCACCTCTAACATCTCCTCACTCGCCTCACTATTCTTTGTGGTTTATTACTTGTAGTAAGTGTGGAATTTCTATTGTTACATTATCTTATATTGGTATTCGTAGTTTGGTGGCTCAATGTCGTATTGTTGATAAATATATAATTTGAAATAGTATTTTGTCCTTTTAATGAATACAAAAAATAAAATAAATTTGCTTACTTTTACCAAATAAAATAAATAATCATATAATCCTGAGTTGACCCTAAAATTAGACTGACCATTCCTTGGTTTCAAGCTCAATAGAATCAATCATTGTCCTCAAAAATTAAGTATCAATACTGTGCGGATTGGTCTCTAGGTTAGTTGCTGAACTGGCTCATCAGGATCATGTTTACCCTCATTTTTTTAGTAACAAGTTGACCCCTACTAATGGACATATTCAATACAAGAATATGCAGCACGCGTTTGATATTTCACGCGAGGATTAGGCGTTAATTGCTGGTGCTTTATCCAGTAAATGACCAGGTCATTATCAAATCCTCTTTGGCTATTATTGTTTGTTGCTAAAATGATCTACTCCGAGTCGATACTCCCGCATCGATTTCAATTTGGTTGGAGACATCGGTCCCTGGCCGGCCACAGAAGGCAGATTCGCAGGCATGGAATCCGAGCCATGCCAAGCATAATAATAGAAAAAAGATTTCTTGTTTGCCTGACTGGCAACGGTGCATGAAGCAACAGACAAGAATCTTCTCAAATTTTTGGAAGATTCCAACGGCTTGGTCCCAAAGCTCAAGCCGGCCGCTATAACATATAACGTCCTTTTTTCCACATCGTGTCGCTAGGACGACGATGTTTACAATGACAAACCTTAATTTCGACGTACAGAAAAGACAATTGAGATAGCTCAAATATGCTGCTTCTGCATTACAACAGCCTCCATAAGAGTTTCTGAGCCTCTGAGAGTGTTTGCCATCTTCAAGTTGGGAGTACAAATATGTCAATCGAAGAAGGGTGCTCTGTTCCCAACGAAGAAACAAGACAGCGCAGCCCCTCTGTTCATAGAACAAGCGCTTTCGATCCAAGAACTGGAATCTTCAACTCTCTCGTCGAACTTAATGAGGGCCCAAAAATCCCGACCGATCCCGACCTCGACCTTGCTTCGTTCGTGCTCTCGCAATTCCCACATGCTCTTGCTGAGTCGCGGATCGCACTGATTGATGCGGCCACAAACTGCCAGATCTCGTATGCACATCTCTACCGCTCCATCAGATCGCTCGCCTATGGATTGTATCATGCAGTCGGGGTCAGAAAAGGCGATGTGGTCTTCCTGGTGGCGCCGAACTCGCTCCTTTACCCGACTATATGTCTCGCCATAATATCGGTCGGCGCGATTCTCACTCCAGCTAATCCGCTAAATACCACACTGGAAATAGCTAAGCAAGTGGCTGATTCCGGAGCTAAGCTGGCAATATGTGCACCAGAAGAGCTGCATAAGTTGATACCAACCAAGCTTCCTACTATGCTGACAACCAAAACATCGGACGGCACTTTGCTTTCTGTGGAAGAACTCATAGAATACTGCGACCCAATTGATCTTCCCCTAGAAAGGCCGACTCAAACGGATACTGCGGCCGTCCTCTACTCCTCAGGAACCACTGGCGCTAGCAAAGGCGTCATATTGACTCATGCGAACTTGATATCCGTCATCGCGGTACTAAACTGGTCAGTCAGTGCATGCTCGTCCCAAGACGACGTGTTCCTATGCTTCATCCCTATGTTCCACATTTATGGGCTTGCTTTCTTCGTGCTCGGGTTGTTCTGCTCAGGAATCACTACAGTTGTGATGCAGAGGTTCGACTTCCAGGCGATGCTCGATGTCATTAAAGTGCATCGAGTCAATAACCTCCCTGCGGTGCCCCCAGTGATTCTTGCACTCGTGAAGCACGCCAGTAACATGAAATGTGACCTCTCGTCGCTTCGAAGAGTGGGTTCCGGGGCAGCACCACTGAGCAAAGAGGTGATTGATGGGTTCCGAGAGAAGTTCCCATGGGTCGAGCTGAGGCAAGGGTATGGGCTAACCGAATCATGCGGTGCAGCCACTATTTTTGCATTGGATGAGGATGCAAAGGCCCATTCGAGATCTTGTGGGACTTTGCTACCACTCTTCTCGGCCAAAATTGTCGATATCGAAACCGGGTCACCTTTGCCACCTAACAAGGAGGGAGAGCTGTGGCTGAGAAGTCCTACAATAATGAAAGGTTATCTGCGGAACGAGGAAGCAACGACCGCGATGCTAGATCCTGAAGGGTGGTTAAGGACTGGTGATCTCGGTTATTTCGATGAAGATGGGTTTCTTTACATTGTTGACAGGATAAAGGAGCTGATCAAGCACAATGGTTATCAGGTTAGTTACCTCATCGGGCTGATCAATTTGGTTTGATCTAACATGTAAACTGAGGGATAGTGCACCTTTGGAAGATCAGAATTTAGTTTAATGAGACCTGAAAGTTGGAAAGGATGCTCAAACGATCTAGTAATTGAACCATTCTGACCCGTGGATCCTATATACGATATTACAGGTTGCTCCTGCAGAACTGGAAGCTCTACTACTCAGCCATCCTCAGATTGTTGATGCAGCTGTCATACCGTATGTCATGTCATCTCTCTCTCTCTCTCTCTCTCTCTCTCTCTCTCTCATGCGCGCACGCACATATGCCTGTGCACGTTGCACACATGAACATGTATCTTTATGTGTGCATGATATGTAGATTAAGCAAAATGCTGATATTATGCAGATTAGAGGATGAGGAAGCAGGACAAGTACCAATGGCATATGTAGTTAAAGCATCCGGTTCGGAACTTACTGAGAATCAAGTCATTCGATTCATTGCTGACCAGGTTTCTTATCAGTCACTGTCTACTACTTCCTCACCCCAATAATATGTGGCATCAGAAAAGAGCAAAAAGTAAGATTTTTCTTGTGTGTTCAATTGAAAATTTGCAGGTTGCACCATACAAGAAAGTGAGAAGGGTGGGGTTCATCAGCAGCATTCCAAAATCTGCTGCGGGGAAAATCTTGAGGAAGCAGCTGATTTCACAAACCCAACAACTCAATTCTAGATTGTGAAGTAATGAAGTTAGATGATGATTGT
Organism: Eucalyptus erythrocorys; assembly: GCA_014182555.1. Lineage (NCBI taxonomy): Eukaryota > Viridiplantae > Streptophyta > Magnoliopsida > Myrtales > Myrtaceae > Eucalyptus > Eucalyptus erythrocorys. Next base: position 37,262,954 of record CM024603.1, on the reverse strand, counting down.
CAGTGTGTTGAATTAATAGAAAGAACTCCAGTAGTTATTCAAGATCTAGGTACGGTCTTGAGGCTTTACCAATAAGGAGTTCAGTATGCAATGCGGCTCGAAAGTATCCAGTATTTCAGGTCTCTTTCATCTTCTGAAGTAATAGCAATCGATAGCTATTAGTTGCCTGTCGTCTATTGTCTATGAAACTAGTTTCCTTCATCTGGGTATCATGCTTTTCTTTAGGACTGTTAGTTAAATTCCTTTAGTTAAATGCATAGGATTATTTTAAGAATCTATTTGGCAAGACACAGCGCAGCATCATTCGCATCTCTCCTAACCCAGGAGAGTTTTCCACTTCGGGTTTCTGTTAAGCCAGCAAATATCGTGGTAAGAGAGTGTGCGAGACTCACTTGACATAACATCCTTTTCATCGGACCATTAAAACATAAGAGATGCAAAACTGAGGTCTAAGCATTTCATTCTAACCGCAAGTTCTCGAGTGCTAAGGAGAAAGTATTGCGGTTGGCGTTTCAATTTTTGCCGTAGTTTTAGGAGAATCACCTAGTGCCACCGTAAAAAACGCAGTGAAACTTTCTCATGTATTTGATTATCAATTGGATGAATTCGTCATGCAACTGAAAAAGAAACCCGCTCCGAACTTTTTTTTTTTTTTTTTTTTTTTGGGTGGAGGGAGGAGGGGAGAGGGAAGGAATCGTTATTTCACGGTGAGGTAGCCTCCGCTAGAATTCAGCAATTCCCATGCCAAAAAAAGAGCATTTAGCAAAGCAATCACAACGAGATCCAGACCAAACAGCAAGTAAAGAAAATTTCAGCTCACAATTTTAGGAGGGTTTATGCTGCGTCTGTAATGCTGAGTTTATCATAAGTAGGTGAATCCGTAAAATTTCTTTAAGGGAACAAAAAATACAACATGATCCAGGACAAAACGGGAATCCATGACAAACAAGGACAATATCCCAATTCAAATGAATGAGTAACAGGATCTGATTGTAATGAGAACATATATTTCCAGATTGCAGAGATGGGAGATGTAGCACCAGAACAGAGAACAGCAAAAAGATTCGAGAAAGCAACCTCATATGCCATCCAAATGAATTTTTACAAGAATGGGATCATCTGAAGGCAGAAGACTAGAACCTTGGCCATCCAAATTCAGCCCCTCGGGAATTTCTCCCATCAGTAATGCCAAATACTCTTGAGATTTGCCCATTTATATTGTTGGGTAGATGTAAAAACCACAGATCTTCAGAACATCTACGAGCTTGACCTAGCAAAGATCTGATCTCTGTATTGTTGTACTGCAGTTGCTCATGATACCATACAAACAATGAGTCATAACATGATCCGAATCTGGAGCACTAGCCCCTTGAAACTTCATGAACTTCGTGGAGCCCCGGACAACCAGCTCAACAAGCCGCCGGAACCTTGTCTTGTGGCAGCTGCAGCATGCTCCATATCCTGTTCTAGTGCAGACTTTTGCTTTCGATGAACTTCTACCTCACTCTCAATTGAGTGAAAGGATTCCAACACCTTCTGCAATTCCGCTATTTGCGCCTGCGTATCATCGTAACCAGTAACCATAAGCCGCAAAGTCACAAAGAACAACAAAACTTAGTTTTATCACGAAATGATGATAATACATATTGCTACTGCATAGAGTTAGAAGAAGAACCTCCAGTTTGAAGCATCTTGATCTCTCAGAAGCCAATTGACCTTGGACAGAAAGAAGTTCCTAAACGAACACACAGAAAAAATAAAGACTTCCATCATTACTTTTGAGGAGGTTATCATCTTACAAAAACTAGACACACCTTTGAGAGCTCAGCATGGGTATTGTTGACTTCTTCTATCTTTTCCCTGAGCCTAGAATTTTCTTGCCTGGCTTCGGTAAGTGACAACTCCATCACTTTCTTGTCCTCCCTAACTGCATCAAGTTCAACTGATACATCTTCTTTATTCACAACTAACTTAATCGGTTCCTCTGTTTCGTAGAAATCCAGTTTTTCAGACTTTGCAAGGGCATACGCAGCAGTAACAGAAGCTGCAGCAGCAGCTGCAGCTGGTGATTGAAATATCTTAGGACGTGAAGAATTTCTTGGTTTGGGTCTCATGAAAAAAATCTTGCATCAAAGGGAAGACATGAAAACCAAGAAGGAAAATGAAGTTACTATTCGACCTGTATCAACATGTAAAACAACAATAATGAAACTAAGCAGCAAGAGAATCACTTCTTGAAGATATATTATGAAATAAATTCTTCACGGGAATGCAACAACCGTGAACACAGGTGTGATCTTAGTAAGTAAATGTTTCAAATCCAATGTCCATTTTACGCTGGTGTTTTGAAATAAAAAGCTACATATTGGTAACATCATAGTTTATATCCATCCCACCAAAGCCACATATTTCATCTCCATCCCTACCATTATCACAGCAAAATGAATCAAGGACTACCACATGTATAACTTTTCAAGTGAAAAGTACAAGAAATGCCCATTCCAATGGCAATGCATCAACTTGACAAATTTGGAGAAAAATATAACACATTCCAATAGAGTCCTGAAATTATCAATCTCAAGACAAGTGGCCATGAGAAAAAGAAGACATCCTATAAAAACAACACAACAATGATCACACATCTCAACCACACCGAGAAAAGCAAAAAGAAGAAATGATCAGACAGCGGTCTATATAGCTTTCCGCAAGTAACATAATTTCAGCCAACTTCCACAATAACTTGACTGAAAAAAAAGAATGTCATGTACATCATGTTTCGATCTCTTAGAACTCCATAGAAATAGGGAAAATAATACAATTGGTATAACTGATCTGCTCAAGTTCCCATTTATACTCAAAATTTTCTCAAAATTACAGTACGATCCATTTGGACAACTATCCTGTACATAGATAAATTGAAGGGAAGGTAAAATCTGCATCATAATTCATCCGAGGGTAGGCAACATGAGTCAACTAAACCTAAAGAATTTATATTCTCCAATACCTCATTTTGATATTTGCCATTGTAGCCACCAAATGCAACCAAATATATCTCGCTGGCAATAAGTGCCGAGCAAACACTAAGTCCCTGCTTCCAAGCGTACAAAAGATAGGTGTATCAGACAGTAACCAGAAAGAATTTCATAAATGCACATGACAAGAAGATAGCTGTGTTAGATATACATGATACAGGCAAACCAAATATGAAAAGTTTTTTTTTTTTTTTTTTCCTTTTCTTGAAAGAATTACCAAATTTAAATGGAACAGGATACAGAGACGAAATAAAAACAGCAGAATATTGACCTCACTAGCAAGTGGATCTCTCTCCTTCACGGTTGTCAATGTTGACCAGACAAGTTTAGGCATATTTAACATCAAAGTCTCCGAGCAACCTGTAAAACCCTCATTACATGAAAATTTGGAGGGCTTAATCATGGACTTGGGAGGATCAGAGAAGAACGACCACAATTCAGTTCAATATGTCCTACATACCACTCTTGTTATCTCCACCTCCAACAACATACCAGCTCTCCCCAATGGTAACACCAGCATGACCTGCTCGAGGAGCAACCATATCACCCCGAATTTCAGGTTGGGACCATTCCTTCTGCAATATATTGTCATATCGAGTATTTAAATGTCATATACAATGAAGGTGTATCGTCTATTTCTATAGATCCATTGCCTCAAAATTTTAGGAAATCTTGTGATAGGTGAGTAAATAAGAAATGCACAAGGAAAGAAAAAAAAAAAAAGAAAGAAATAAAGACCAAAAAAAAAAAGGAAAACATCACAAGGCTGCAAGAAGTCAGAGCAAGATGTCCAAAGCGAATTAAGGGAGTACAAAGAGAAGCAACCAGAGATTCTAAACCCTCAAACAATCTTTTGTTGTGTTCCTTCAAAATTTCCCACATGAGACAAAGTGGTGCAGCACTCCAAGACTTCTTAGAAATTGAGCTTCCACCATAACCATTCCATCAGCTAAAACGCTGGATGGCATGACTTGGCATGCCATCTTAGACAAGCTAAGGATACGATTCCAATCTTCAGAGCAAAGTCAAAATGAAGAAAGAGATGATCAACATATTCGCCATAATGCTTACACATGCAACACCAATCCGTGAGGATGACTTTCCATTTCCTGAGATTCTCAACAGCAAGGATCCTAATCTAAGCTACCATCCAATAGAAGAAGGAGGTTCCATAAGGTATATGGGCAAGCCAGATTGCTTTAGAGAGGAATGAGCAAGGGGAGAAATTTCCAAAGATAGAGTAACATGATATAACAATAAATTTCTTGTTATAAGCTGGTCATCCCTGAAATCATCAATTTTGAACTAATAAATCGAGGAAAGCTCCCAATCCCCGAAGTTTTGGATGAATACTGGATTCCAATGAATGAAACCACCCTCCAAAGACATAGAGTCAGAAGCCATGGCATCCTTGTTGATTGCTAAAGAGAATAGAGTCAGGAAGAAGAGATATCAGAGGCATTTCACCACACCCCACATCAATGCCAAAAAAATACTCCTCTTCATTCTCCAATTTCAAACTTAATGCAACAAAAGAAAGATCCCTAATATGTTAGGCTTCTTGATAACAGATGCCCAAAGGATGACAAGAACATGCAGTGGCACAAAATGCGTGAGCTTTTTTGTACCCAAGGTTTGAGGTCTGAAGTGAGATCAAGTGTACAATCCTATTAGTTTCTCACAAAATGTGTACTACTTGTTGACAATTGTCGTATTTATCTTCTTTTGTTTAGCATTTGTCTTCATTTTCTTGTTTTGTCATTTTAATTGGTTTGGCAGATATCCATTAGCTGTTGAGATTTCCTAATTTTCACACTTGGCAATGACATCAGATAACAAATTACAAGTTCCTTGATATAGAGAGTTTTTACAGTTCGCATGCATATGTATTCTGCCACTTTTTTTTAAAAAAGAGCACATTAAGGCCCTGAAAAACTACTTCGACTGTGCGCAGGTCCAACCTCAATATTTCCTTATGAAATTTCTCCAACAATTACCTCTGGAGAGGTCATCAACGACTAACAACTAATGAGTACACCTAATATTAAAAAAAAAAACAAAACAAAGCTATCTCCGATGTACTCTAACGACTAAAACCCACAAAGATCACCTCCATATCTTCTTCGCCTATGCAAGCTATGCGTCTCAATAAACCCAGTAACTATCATCATAGTCTGTCGTATATAAGCATCTCCGGCGTTAATGTATAGTAATTTCAACAGATGTAAGCAATAAAGTTACACCATCCTATTCTGGAGAAAGGTAGTCAGCAAATCAACAGATAATTTCAATGAAGAGATATAGAAAAGACAATTCTGAGATATCTTGATTGCTGAATTGTAGTACTCACCGTCTGCAAGTCCAATACATGCAGATCACTGAAGAAGATTGAGTGAGAGCACCCACCGAAAACTACAAGATAGCGATCCCCATGCACTGCAGCTGTGTGGTCAAATCTGGGAGCTGGAGGTGTCTGCCTATCAGCATGAAAAGATACCATGTAATTTTTTTTTTTTTGAAAAACAGTTTACAGGGTAAGCCAACAACAAGAGTAAACATTTACGTTGCCTCAAGAAGTTCCCAGCTCATTGTCTCTAACTCAAGGATGTGCACATCATTTAGTAATCGCCTTTTCCTGTCTTCTCCACCAAAGACTATAAGCTTAGATCCAACAAGAGATGCAGAGTGCCCCCCTCGAGCTGCCTGCAATATAAACCAAAGATGTACAGAAACCAACTTCAGTTACTTATTTACAGCATATGAAACTTATTCTGGATGATCTGGAAAATATCATCCTTTAAAGGTGGATAAGCCATTTAATATTCAAAAAAAGAACAGAAAAAACTAGGAAAAGACTCAAAAACCATTGCAGCAGTTGCAGTTGATAACTTACTGGAGCTTTTCCCGAAGTCTCCACAATACCACATTGCAGCGATTCTAAATCAATGAACCTCACTACAAGAAGATGGTGCACTATTCAAGATGTATAAAACCAAACTCCAACTTTGGAACAATCTTAAAACCAAATTATCATACCTGGCATACTATCAGAATCATGCTTTGAGTGTCCACCAATGAGAAGTAGTTTGTTTCCCCATGTGATCTAACGAAATGCATAATTCGCCATCAGGCTTCCAATAAGCCATACGAAGAATAATCAGATTATAAACAGATTATGAAGAGAGCTATTACCGTAGTGTGACCTGAGGTGGATAGTAGATTTTCTGGTGACCAGTTACCAATTTGTTGTTCCATCTTTAATCTTACACTAGACCATGTCAAACTTTTAAAATCAAAGGCCTACAAAAGTAACCAAATGCATGACATACAAGATATAATCAATCAGATATGGATGGATGGAAATGGCGTGTGGAGTACCTGAACATCAGACAAATATCGACCATTTCGGCTCCCACCAATGATGTAAAGTTTATCATCAACAACAGCTGCAGCATGCTATATTACACATGATAACAATAACTATCAATATACGGCATTAGATCACAAGAACAACACTAGATCATAAAATAGATGACTGAAAAAATATTAGGTAAGATAGATATATATTTTCCATTTCTAAAGGTATTTAGCCATTACCTTGTATCGAGCAGATGGTCGTTGCCCTGACACTGGAAGTGGTACCCACTGGTCATATGCCAAATCCGAGCACCAACTGTCGATATCCATATCTTTTCTTGTCTCTTCTGTTCCCATAAAGTATCTGCAGCCATCCACAGAAAAAGCATCGAATGTCAGGACATGTTACTTTTCTGTATAAAATGTAAAGACTGCAGTCACAACTTATATGGTAAGATTAGCATGATCCTTTTAAAATTTCCAAGAATCAGATATTGCATATTACAGAAGATAAATATGATCATCCAAATATTGTAAGTCTGAGTAAAAAGGAGTCCAGAATTGAGAAACAACTTTTAATCACAAATGCACCAACATAAAAAAAAAACTACATAGAGCAGTTAAACGGACAGGAATCAACTACTAAAGTGCACGAGTAGTCGGGAGAAAGAAGTCCACATCGGGGATGTATAGTAATGTGGAATATAACATATCATACCTGGGCCATAACTAATTGGCTAACTTTTGAGTGAAGGTGGCTACGTAGGCAAGCTTGGATGTGAGCTCTCTCTTGGTGATCTCTCTTAATGAAATATTGGGTTTCTGCTGCATCAACCCAATGGTGGCAATGGATGATTAGTGGCCCACTCACAATGTGTATCAGTGTCTGGTGATAATCTCAAGGAAGGAAAACCTCTTATGTAACTCCCTATTCAAGGTGGTAGATGGTGTTCCTAGCTTCTCGCCAAGCTTTGTTGGGCAAGGACAATAGGCCGAGATTTAGGGTAGATGTCTCCCTCACCAACATGTTGACAAACTAGCCAAGCCAAAATGGACATTCTGGAGTCAAGATAAGGTTGCTACAAAAGGATGCCTAGATTGAGGGAGAGTGAGCCAAACTTAGCTAAGCCAAAATGGAGATTCTCGAGTTGAGATAAGGTTGGTACGGAAGGATACCAAGATTAAGGGGGACCAAGCCTAACACAATTGGCTCACACATGAGGGAGATTTGTTAAGGTGCTCATGTGAAACTGTAGGCAAAAGAAGTCAGACATTGGGGATATGGTTAGGGTGGAGTAGGCAATATATCCTAGTTGGCCCAGAATCATTAGCTTAAGCCTTTGAACAAAGGTGAGTACAATTGGATATCTTGATGAGCTCAGTTTTGGGCTCTCCCTCAGTAATCTCCCCAAATGAAGTTATCAGGCTTCCGTTGCATGTCCCAACATCAATGCCATCATGTGGAGTATTTATCCATCCATTCATTGATGCTATGTCATGATTCTTTCTACATAGGCTCCTACACAGACCTCACAAGATTTCAACCTTAATCCAGAGTCCGGCGCACATTATATAATTCAATTCAACCTTCAGATAAAAGACTCTTCTTGGAGAACTAGACCACAATGCGGAATCAGGATCGACCTCTCATCGTCTAATTAAGGCTGTCCGAACCCAGTCAACGCACTAGCCCAGAGTGATCCAATTATAGCTGAGCATAAATGCACCGATCCAAACACCGGCTACGTTGACACAGATATAAACAAGTAGCAATTTCCGAATTCCGATGAACAGATTAATTCCCAAGCAAATCATAACCGACCGGTCGCTGCATTGCATCACACCCCTGGCAATCACGGTCAACCCAATAGACCGAGATCGCACATTCCCGGCATCATTCGCGAACTCCAACAGAAGAAAAACTGCACATAGGACACGCACACATTCAGCTCAAGTTCGAATAAAAGACTCACCGAGACCCCGAGCAATTGTCCGAGAATTCGCGGTCGCCGAAGCCAATCCGACGGCGAGGTTCGAGCAGAGAACCGGATCCAAG